>JALPQI010030677.1:0-226060 GCA_025490895.1 Thaumatotibia leucotreta | reverse complement strand
CATGGTACCATCATCATCATCATCAGCCTATGATAGTCCACTGCTGGACGTAGGCCTCTCCTATTGAAATGAAATGAAATGAAATGAAATGAATTTATTTGCGGAATATGGGTACATTTAGTTACAAGATACAATAGTGTTTTAGTTTCACCATACTCTACTTAGACAAGCATGCAAATATATAAAAACAATTTTGTGGCTGAGGAGAATACACAAAATCTTTCCTTAAAACTAATCTTATTACTAACTAGCCTATAAACTAATTATTAATAAACTTAGCGTTTAAAAACTCTCTCACAGAATAAACGCAGAGCTCACATAGCCAAATGTGCAATTTCTTTTTAAATTGCGTTAAAGGAAGAGTTTTAATATCCCCTGGAATTTTATTAAATATTTTAACGCACATAAAATAAGGAGTTCTTGTAGTTTGTCTTAGGCGTGATTTAGGTAAAAACAAAAGGTTTTTTTGCCTTGACATCCGATCGTTATATGATTTTACATCACAATTTTTATTAAAATATTGTTGATTGAGTCGAACAAATACAGCAACCTCGTAAATATAAAGGGATGGTAGAGTCAGAAGCTTGTAACTTTTAAAAACTGGTTTGCATGAATCAAGGGGGTTCAGCGAGAATATTGCTCTAATGCATCTTTTTTGTTTTACAAAAGCTTTTGGCATGTCAGTCGAATTTCCCCATATAATCAAACCATACCTAAGATTCGACATAACATACCCATGGTATGCTACGAGTGCTGTCTCTTGCGATACCGTTTCGCGTAATCTTCGTAGTGGGAATGCAAATTTATTTAATTTGTTACAAATGTGCTCTACATGAGCCTTATGATCACCTAATTTATCCAAATAAATTCCCAAAAATTTTACATTGTCTTCCTGATTAACAGGGTCCCCTTTAAAATGTATATCTAATGTTTTCGACTTGCTTCTACGAGTAAGAAATTGTACTAGATTAGTTTTACTTATATTGATTGATAAATTGTTACTTTCCAGCCATTGTATCGTCTTGTGTAATGTTTGATTGATTTCTTGCTCGTAGTCATTGTCATTTGTGCATGGTATTACAATTGAAGTATCGTCTGCAAATAAAACCGCTGGGTTGGGCGTTACATTAGGAAGGTCGTTTATATAGAAACAGAATAACAATGGTGACAGTACTCCACCCTGCGGTACTCCGAAATTATTGGCGATATAGCCAGATTTGTAGCTGACTATTGTGTTCCCTTCCTGCCTGACGATTTCAGTACATTGGGTTCTTTGACTCAGATATGATTCTAGCCAGCGATGCACATTATCTCTCACACTATAAAGCTCCAACTTATCCAAAAGCTTTTTGTGTGACACTAGATCAAAAGCCCTGGACATATCTAGGAACAAAACGCTCACAGCCTGCCCTCTGTCTACACAATCGTACACATTTTTTAATAATGAGAAAGCAGCTGTCGATGTTGATTTATTTTTCCTAAAACCGTGCTGATTTTGATGTAAGAGGGAGTATTTATTTGCGAAGTTTGTGAGTCTCTCTGCCATGACTTTTTCTAGGATTTTCGAAAGAACAGGAATCAGCGAGATTGGCCTAAAATTGCTAACATCATTTTTCTTGCCTTTTTTGTACAACGGTTTGATACTCGATTTTTTGAGGCTACTTGGAAATATGCCTTCTTCAATTGAAAGGTTAACAATGTAGGCTAGAGGTTCAGATATTGAAAGTGAGCAAAGTTTCAAGATTTTTGAACTTATTTCATCATAGCCAGATGAATTCGTATTTTTTAGGTTCATAATTATTTTATGTATTTCTAAAGGGGTTGTAGGATTGCAAAACATCGAGGCGGAATACCGATTTAAGCCTTCTACTGAAATTTTGTAGTTTTCATGGAAATTATTGGATACATTTACATAGTACTTATTAAAAAAACTTGCAATATCCTGTGGATTTGATATGACCTTACCGTTGTTCAAAATATTTTTAATGTGGCTAGATTGTTTAAAATTCCCAACATTTTTATTTATTAAATTCCATGTAGCACGACACGTATTTTTAGCTTTATGTACATACTTACGGTTGCTCACTTTCTGGGCAGATTTCACACATCGTTGTAATGTTTTTGTATATGATCTATATGCTGCCATATTCTCCACACTCGGATCAGAACGAGATTTCAGATATAAGGAGCGCTTGCGCTTGGAACATTTTTTCAGACTTTTTGTGATCCATTTTGCTTTCACAGGTTTAGTGGAGATTACAGCTTTCACAATAGGGAAACAAAGAGAATGAAATAGCCTCAAGAGACCATGAAACTCATCAAAAGCACTGTTTGTATCAGTCTTATTGTAAATATCTTCGAAGCTTAAGTTTTCCATACAGTTGGCAAATTTAGATAAATTTTCTGCACAATAGTCTCTTTTAAATACATGTATTTTTTTATGATTATATAATTTATTTGTACTTATATGTAAGGTCTGGGCGTTATGGTCCGACAATCCTAATTCAAATATTTGACTTTTAACTCTACGTATATTTGACAATATGTGATCTATACATGTCTGCGAAATATTAGTTAAGCGAGTGGGTTGGGTAATATGATTTACTAGATTATAATCTGTTAATAGTTGACTATAGGCTTTCGAGATTGGAGTATGTATTAGTGTATTTATATTAAAGTCCCCACATAATATAATATTTTTATTTTTATGTCTTCTCGAGATAGAGTCTAAAAAGTTGTCTAGTAAGTTCAGAAAGTTTCTTTCCTTGGACTGCGGGACTCTATACAAACACAAAATAATACTATTGATTGTCTTAATTTCGACTCCACAGCATTCGAAATCATTTTCAAGTGTATGTCCACTAAGATCTAGCTCTAAACAATCAATCCATGGGCGGACCAAAATGCATACACCACCTCTCCTGATATTATGCCGTGAAAAATGACCGACTAGTTTAAAATTTGGTACCTGTAGATTTGTTTCAAGGCCGCTGGGAATAAATGTTTCTGTTAGACACAGAACATCAATATTAACACATTTTTTATTTAGATCAGCTAGCGCTAACTCTAGGATATCCGTTTTGTTTAAAGCTCCTGCTATGTTTTGGTGAAGGATCCCGAACGAGTTATAAAATTCCTACTATTTCTTCGGTTGTTCGAGGTATCTGAATTTTCAGGCACGGTAATGGGGATGTTAAGGTAACACGGAGGTTCCATAATAGTCGAAAGTGGAGAATTTTCAGCACTCTTCACATTTTGTACATTTGTCTCGTTCGATCGATCCTCATCCGTGGCAATGCAATCACTTACACAATTGGGAGACGTATTAAGCTCCGATAACAAACAGCTTTGTCCGTCGGGTACTGTTTTATAATTAAGACATAGACCTTCAGTGTAAGTATCTATGTGACCGATCGTTTTGCTTATTCCGTCGAATATTTTGTTGAAGCCACGATTATTTACAACACCGGAGTGTTTTACGAACATATCAAAATCGTAGGACAATTCCAGGTTCGAATCATTTAAAAATGCATACTGGTATGTTTCCACATCAAGATACAAGAGATTATTAAAAGTTTCCACTCTCCAATTATATAAATAGCTTATATTATTGCATTTATAAGTTGGTAGACAGATAACAAAGTTTGTGTGATCAAGTTTTTGTAGTGTTTCTCTTATATAAAACACAAGGTTTATATAGTTATTTGTTTTCTTAAAATCTTCTTCTCCGATGAGAATGACACAGTAGTCGGTCTTTGCTAAGTGTTCAGTTTTTTGTTGAATATCTCTCAGAAGTATATTTATTCCAACGTTAGGTGTTAACAAGTGACATACTTGAAATTCGTCTGATAATTTATTTTCAGATAGTTGGAATATTTTTTTGTTTTTGTTGCTACTGATAACAACAATTTTCCGTTTTAACTTTTTAATATTATCCTGCGTACATGTCGGAACGGATGATTTATTTTTTTTAGATTCCGATGTAATAGTTGTTTTCAGGCTATCCATGTTTGAGATCGGGTTGCGTAAGGGTGTACTTTGTGTTAATGCCCTATTTTTCCTAGTAGTGGGGGTAAATCTAGGGCTATTTAGATGTGCTCTAGAGTATAACTTTTTATTTCCTAATGGGGTTTTCGTGTCTCTATTGAGGATTTTTTTGTATGTGTTTATATTATTTTTACACATTTCAACTGTTTTAGTAAGTTCAGACACCTGACTGTTAAGCCGTGAAATCTCTTCATGCGCACTTTCCAACTCGATTCTCAAATTGCCTAATTCATTTTTAAGGCTCGAAATATCTGAGCTATCTAACGCTGTCATAATTGGAACGCATATTAACTATGCGTATAGACGCATTAGGAGGTAAATGCCCATAATCGCCACGCTGGGCAAGCGGATTGGCGATCGCAGTAATGTGTCCACTATGATGACGCTGCTGCCCATCATCAATCTTTAATCAAATATGGTCAGTGACACTTCAATCCCTTAGTCGACTCTTACGACACCCGCAGGAGGAGTTGGGGTGGTGACAAATGTATTCTTTCTTCTTTCTGCCGTCACCACACGGCCACACACACTCATGGTACCGTCTACTGGAAAATCTATATTATTTCGCCTTAGAGACGAATACTTCGTGAAACGATGACAATAGCAGACTAGCTAAATACCATTTAACGAACTGAAACATTGATTTTTCTCAGTCCTCGGCTATATCTGCGAAGTCGTTAAAATATTCAGGCTACAAAAAACTGCTTCATTACCATTTCAGTTACTCGTATTTAACGAGAGTCAAATATCGACTCGTTAAATATGAACAGTGTCGGTTTAAGCTGAGACAAGTAAAAGAAGACCTTTTTCTGCTACAATCAGAATAAACGCAACTATTTTTAAATAGCGTGTTTCATATAAGGTTAGTAAAAAAATCATAAGCTTCATGTATTGAAGAAGGCATTACATTTCTCAACATAATTTCAGTAGGTACCATTGTGAAACGTAATTTTGTATGGCTTCCATGTTTTATTTGTTCGTAGACCTTCATATAACGACGCGTGCTTCGTCATAATGATGGCAATATGTATGATGTTTGCAGTCTAGCTTTGTGCATATTTTAACTCGCCCGGAGAGCTCATTATATGACGCTCTACTTTAATCCCAAGCCAAAAACTTTAGTGTAGTTACGTGTGTTGTGTTCTAGTCTAGTAGTCAAAAAATGTTTATAAATTAAATGAGTAATAATGACATATTAAATAAAATGTGAGTTTTTTGGAAAGAAATATATGTCCATAATTGGCTTGTAGCTTTATACAAATTTAATGTCAAAGCGCCCTTATGTCGAATGACGACATAGAAGAACGTTTACAAAAACCTAAAGAAAAAACCGGCCAAGAGCATGTCGGGCCATGCTCATTCCGTATTTATTCAAAAACACTATTTTTTATTATGGAGTTTGACTTTAGAAAAAAGTTTCTTTTAAGTCCCTTATTCTTTTTAAGAGATCTATTCAATGATACCCCACACTATAGGATTACATTAAATAAAAAAACCAACCCCACTTCACCAGTTGACAGACGGACATGGCGAAACTATTAAGGGTTCCGTTTTCGCCATTTTGGCTACGGAACCCTAAAAAATTAATAAAATAATTTGATTTGTTTCACAACATCTTGTGAATAAATTTGTGTAAAAAAAGTGAGGGCATGTAAACCAGTAAAAGTGCCACATTTTTTTGGCAACACATACCTATGAGTATTTCATAATTGCATTGCTTTGAACTGTCATGATGTCAGCTGTAATTATGGGGAAGGCATTGCAAGATCTCTGCCTATTATATTGTCTTGTATTGACTTTTATAAATCGTTATATCGGTAACCGTTTACTTCATGTTTAATTTTGAAACCCGATACCGCAGTGAGAACTCATTAATTATTTCTCCTTAGAATACTTAGTTCTTAAATAATGTATTTTGCGTAAATTTTGACGGTAATTACGGTTTTGTTATTAACTTTGAAAATTAAAGTGACTAAGGATTCTAATTTAGACTATGTAACTAGTATTAGTGGATCTAAATTAGGATCCTTTAGTACCTACGTAACAATGGTCGCATGGTCGTGTCGTAAGTAACCTGAAGGTAACGACATGTTTGCAGTTTATATTCTCAATGAGAAAATAGAAAATACTCGATTTTTTCCATGCGATATTACGAGTTACGAGTAGAACAGCCAACCAAAATTATATCAGCCATTACCACGGAATTGACGAAAACGAAAAGCAAATGTAGTTAAAGTACGTACCTACTTAGACCATATTTTTGGCTCTTAGTACCTCATGGTATGAGGTTAGTAGCCATAGTATGATGTAGACTTAGTTTCAATTCAAGCGAAGTTTACTAAGAACTTCTGTGATAAAAACATTGTAGATTATTTCGTAACATAACCCTATATTTAATTAAAAAAAAAACTGGCGTCTATTTCGTCTGTTTGATATTAAGGAGACGAGGTATTATAAAAAGGGGTTAAATATTCATCCTCAATCCAAGAAGTACGACCAAAGAGGCATTTGTTCAAACTTCGTGAGAAATTTTATGCGAACTTTTCTGCTCTCGTCTTGATTCATAAGATTTAAAAAGAAAGAAATTGGAAGTACTGAATCTTGAATTCATCTGACACCTTTCCCTTCTTTTAATGTAACTAGTTGCCCCGAATAAGCAATTTTCTGACATTACTAGTTTTATAATGATTTTGTCATACTTTATCATAAATTATTGATGCAAGCGAACATCACAGCTTATAGACGCAGTGCGTCTTTTGTTGGTCCAATATTTAATTAGACGCACGTGTTTTAAATACGTTTTAATTTTTAGGATTCCGGACCTAAAGTATAAAAATAGGACTATTACTAAAATTTCACTGTCCGTCCGTCCATCTGGCTATGATCATCGGGCTGTCTATCATTATATCTCATGAATCGTGATAGTCATAATTAGAAGACAGTTGAAAACTTCACAGGTCATTTATTTCCGTTGCTGCTATAATACCAACTAGTTGAAACAATAAAATAAGTATTATTACAACATAACGTGATTTTTGTGATGTTTTGCTCTTTATTGTTCTTTTGACCGCTGTCAATTCAACCAGACAGTCAGACAAACAGTCTGTATAATAGCATATGTTAGGAAATCAATATCCAGCTCACCTCGACGGAGTCAGATAAATAAGACAAAGGAACGACTGATTTGGTTTTTCGAATGCAAAAATGAATCCCATTTAATGCAAGCTCAGATCTGCGAGGGGCAATTCTGTATTCTGGCACGCTCGATAAAAAAAAAACTACTGTCAAATGGTTATTAAGGTTAACTGGTGCACTAAGGCACTGGTCTCACCGCGAGCTAATACTAAGCTATGAACTATCGGCTATAAACACGAACAAAAGATACGCACTCCCGTGTAAATAAAAGAGACACGGCGTTACTCTCCCGGCGGTGATAGCTGATAGCTGGGCGAGTATCGACGTGTCTCTTTTATTTACACGGGAGCGAGTATCTTTTGTTCGTGTTTATAGCCGATAGTTCATAGCTTAGTAGCTCGCGGTGAGACCAGTGCCTTAGTTTGATGTTGTAGAGTTGACTGGTTACGGAACCCTTCATTCGCATCATGTGCATCTGATGCTGCCGCGTTTTAATCATGTCTTGTCACAATAAATGAAAAAATCGCCAGTATCATAATAAACAATCATAACTCCACTTTTAACATTGAGTTGACTTGTCGTGGGTACGGTAAAACTGAAAACAAATTTAATATAGCGCATAACATACTACGAACTCAATTCCTAACTCGTGATGTTCGAACTTTTTCCGTCTAAAACTACGAGTTCGCTTTTAGTATGTGCATAGTCCCTTTATCGCTTAGAACAAAGAGCAATAGGGAATAAATTGACAAAAAAGTATCGTACGATTCAGAAACCTGCAATACGGTGTTGCCCTGTCCTGTCCCTCTTTACATTTACTCGTAAAACCGGGATAAAACTCACATTTATCTGAGGCATTTGCATACCGTTCCCTTTATTATTTTACTATGTCACGTCTCTTTGGAGTATGCTTAGAATACGAAGATGAACGCACAATTACTTGACCGTGAATCCGTATTAGTGCAGAACGATTGTACACTGAACCAATTGGATACTTAAGCCACGCTAGAACCTTGTCAAAATGATAATTAGTACGAGATTGCTTCCAATCATATGTAAACATCACTTTGACATAGTTCCTAAGTGCGTTCCATTTGGTTGATTACGTGTAATAAGCAGATCAGTTTTAATGTAAAATGTAGATTAATGTAAATGCAAATGATTGCAGTTTATATGCACCGCGACTGCAATTCAATGAGTTTTTACTCAATGTTTTGTTTCGGAAAAACACGGGAAATTAACCGCATAATGTGGTATAATGATATTAATGCCTGCCTGACGACAGTTTAAAATAAATTATATCTAGTGTATTTGTTCTTACTGGGTACAGTCACGCCTAATATATCTATACATATTAGAATATAATATATCAGACGCACAAGGACCAAAATCGTTTACTAATTTTGGATCCATACTAATCATTATTGCTATATAGAGGCCTGCGCCTTTTAAAACCAATAAACTCCTTTTTTAAAGAACCTCATAA
Source organism: Thaumatotibia leucotreta (assembly GCA_025490895.1). Classification (NCBI taxonomy): domain Eukaryota; kingdom Metazoa; phylum Arthropoda; class Insecta; order Lepidoptera; family Tortricidae; genus Thaumatotibia; species Thaumatotibia leucotreta. The sequence goes on along the minus strand of JALPQI010030677.1, from coordinate 217,392 downwards.
TCTGCCTTTCATTCCACAGCCGCAGCGGTTGCGGGAGGAAACTCTTACATCACACTGCGTAACCGTTAAAACTTCAGAGTTTGAGGATGATTGGTGATTAACCGATGTCGAGCGGTGAGGTTTTAGGAACTGTATGGTCGTGGGCATTATTTTAAAGTTCTTTAGAAAAAGAACATTTTACAAGCGACCTACACATTCTAAACATTTGCAGCCATTAAAGGGCGTGTCATCCCCTAAAATAATTTCATCAACTTAGGTATATGGCGGCTTCTATTTAACAGCCTAGTTCTGCGCGGGTATGTCCAACTTGTTACTTAAACAATATCGAAGGCATTATAATATTTCAAATTACCTCGAGCAATCCTTTAATGTAAGGCTTTCTGAAAGCGCCCTACTAAGCCACATATTTACATAGGTCTGTTGGAAGTACTTAAACCATTTTAATGGAATTTACATTATTTTACTACAGTTATCAGCAAAAGTGGTCCAAAATGAGCTTCACTCGATCTTACCATTCTAGCAATAAAAAGTCGTACTTTCCTTTATTTTGTGCTCGCTTAATATTAAATTAATTTATAAATATCTAAATTTATTGAATGCATACGTTCACACGTAATGGTCACCCATTGACAGTGTTTACTTGCGTACATATATGAATACCTATCAAATGAAATTTAAATATCATGCAACAATTTTACTCAAATCGACCGTGCCCTAAGTTACTTTGGCATCAAAATCAATGCTAGAGTATGAGTATTATATAGATACATCGTGTATAAAACAATCGTGACTAAAGAACAAATATTTGTGATATGGAATCACATTTATGTTTTATAAGTTTTTTCATACATGCTCAATATTTCTTAATAGATCGCGATTCGCACTTGAATGGATATTGGTGTTTTTCTACTAAATCGATATTATTTGATTTATAGCGTACTGACACGTACGTGGCCAAATTAATCCGACCAGAACTAGAGAGATTTTTTAGATATGATGCTTCTTAATGAATGGCAGCAATCAGTTTTCAACCCAATCATTAAGGTAGATATCACATTACAAGCTCCATTAGCAAAATAGTGTGCAGCGTTAGTCACATGAACATATCGCCTGCCACACGAGAAGTTTTTGTGTTTTGTTTTATTACATGACTATACTGTTTGGTGATACATTTCCTATATCAGTTTTAGAATAAATTAGTGATGCTTTGATGGCAGCGAGTTCAGATCTATATTGCAATACCATTGTACTTGGACTAGTAGGTACGGTCGAGGAATTTAATTTCCTACCCATTTCGTACCTTGTCATAGTAGCTATAATATGACAGTCCTAGCAGCTTTCATATTGATTGTCACTGTGACAAGGTACGAAATGGGTAGGAAATTAAATTCCTTGACTGTACATATTTTTTTTGTAAATTTTAAACAGAGCTGTCCACATAATAATGGCTTCGAAAATTATGTTGGGTGCTGTAGTAGCTTATTTGAATACTTAAATTATTCTATATACCTAGGTATATAGAATAATTTATTTTAACACGTTGCACCGCAGATTTGATATTTTAAATAATTGGCCAACACCGAGTTTGCGTAGATACACGCACTATGTGACATATTTACACAAAATGTTTACTTGTGTAAATATGTCACATAGTAAATTTTTTTTCATGCTCATTTATGAAATAACTTTGGAACTCATTTGGTCGAATTTTGGTACAAAACTACACTTTACGAGTATACTTTGATTTGAATTGGCTGGTTTTACTTCTTAGCTTGCGACGACTATTATTGAACCTGCACTATTTTTCTTCAGCGTATGACTTCTTAATTTACCTAGTATGTAATCGAACCTGTTGCGTATCCACGGTATTATTTATTAATTTTTTTTTTCTTCCAGTACGGTCCAGTGAACCCGCTCTTCCTCCCAGTGACCGCGCCGAAGGGCCCTGGGTTCACCGCAGTCATACTCACCTACGACCGAGTGGATAGTCTGTTCACTCTGGTTCGGAAGCTTGTGCGCACACCCAGTTTAGCGAAGATCCTAGTAGTTTGGAACAATCAGCGGAAAGCGCCGCCTCCATGTAAGTTAATACCTTTTGTTCAGCTTTATTTATTTATTTATTTATTTATTTAATCTTTATTGCACAAAAAGAAAAATACAATTGTACAAAAGGCGGACTTAATGCTACAAGGCATTCTCTACCAGTCAACCTTCGGGCAAAGCAGAAAATATGTAGGCGGTGCGATAAATGCAGAGTTAAAGTTACAAAAAAAAGGGGAAATACTATAACTTACTGATAAATTAATATTTAAAAAAAAAAACACAATATAGAGTAAAATATACACATATGGATATATAATATATATATTCATAAATTACATACATATACATAATAATAACAGATGAAACTTGCAAACAGAGACACTAGGAATTTGCCATTTTACCAACAAAATACTCACTTAAAGCTTTTTTAAAAGAAAACTTATTTGGGCACTGTCTAATTTTAACTGGGAGACTATTCCAAATTATTTCTTTATAAATCAATCAGTCATACTCATACTCGTACTCACTTACGACCGAGTGGATAGTCTGTTCACTCTGGTTCGGAAGCTTGTGCGGACGCCCAGTTTAGCGAAGATCCTAGTAGTTTGGGACAATCAGCGTAAAGCGCCGCCTCCATGTAAGGGTCTCACCATACTAGTCGACGCCGTTTCGGCTAATCGCGTACGGAAAAAGCTTTATGTCAACGCAATAAGAGCGAGGACATCGTAAATCGGCTCGGCCCACGCGAAACGACGTCTTTCGACGGGAAAACGGCGTTTTGCCGTAAAGCTGTTCGCATTCGTACGACCCCGTTTGCAGCCTAACGCACACGTTCGCATTCGTAAATCTCCTAATACCGCCGTACGGTGCCGAAAAGAGTTGAACGGCTCCGATCACGGCCGAGTACCTACGATAAGGACCGGTCAGAGCTGGCGGAAGCCGTTCAGCGTCTTCGACGGCCGAACATAGCTGACGACGGCTGAAAAGAGCCGATGACGGCCGAAGTAGCTACTGATGCGTTTGTATTTATTCATTTGAATTATTACCCACATTAAAATCTGCAATAGATCTGACAACACGAAGTAATACTGTCGTAATCATACACGTCTGTTCAATTTCAAACTAGTTACTAACAACTAGTCTCCAAAAATGAGATTTACGATTGCCGATCACCCGCTGTCCTATCTAACTGTTCGTCGGACTCAGCGGCTGTACGCGTGCTGTCTGACGTCTCGACGGCAGGACGGAGCACGGCAGAGCCGACCGCCGCTTTACAACTGTTGCGGTAGCAAATCGCAGGCGATCGAGCGTTTCGACGGCCGTAAGGAGGATGAGACTGCTTAACGCAGGTGTTCAACCGCGGAGACGGTCGATCGGCTAAATGCGAGTAGTGTGGTGTAAAACACTCGGCGAAAGCCGACTCCGCGTCGATTGGTTTGGTGAGACCCTTAGTTAACACCTTTTGTTCAGGTTTATAAATCAGTCAGTCATACTCATACTCGTACTCACCTACGACCGAGTGGATAGTCTGTTCACTCTGGTTCGGAAGCTTGTGCGGACACCCAGTTTAGCGAAGATCCTAGTAGTTTGGAACAATCAGCGGAAAACGCCGCCTCCATGTAAGTTAACACTTTTTGTTCAGGTTTATAAATCAATCAGTCTTACTCATCCTCACCTACGACCGAGAAGATAGTCTGTTCACTCTGGTTTGATAGCTTGTGCGGACGCCCAGTTTAGCGATGATCCTAGTCCAGTGGAACAATCAACGGAAAGCGCCGCTTCCATGTAAGTTAACACCTTTTGTTCAGGTTTATAAATCAGTCAGTCATACTCATATTCATACTCACCTACGATCGAGTGGACAGTCTGTTCTCTCTGTCTGTCCGAATGGTCACTCTGGTGCGGACACCCTGATTAGCAAATATGTGGGAACAATAAATGGTTTCCATCTCCTGCCTGCCTGTCTAAGTGAGTGTCCAAGTATTTGCCTTGTGTTCAAGGCCTCAAGAAGTCAAGATTCCCTCTAGTTTTAGACTCACAAGGTTTTGTCAAATAGTGATAATTTGAAGGGGTTGAAGTCAGTCATAATTCTACTGATCTAGGAGTGTGTGGATCATTTTTTTTACTGTGATACTAATAATATCTGTTTTCCATGTGAGTTACGAGTTTTGAACAACTTGACTGATCCCATATCGCCGTTATTCTTACTCGAATCAACACCAATAAATTCTTGGTTAAAACCTTTCTTTCGCTGTGAGTACTGGTGTTTTTCCCTCAAGATCTTATAAATGAAGGTCGCCGGGACACGCTGGATGCAGGTCGCATCTAAACGGTACATGTGGAGATCCAGAGGGGAGGCTGGATGATGAGTATTTCAGATACGAGTTTGAGTATAGGGGCGAAATATATCAAGGTTTTGTAAGATTGGGACTAGGGATCCCTTAAGGGTCTGTAGTATGTGTGCCAGGGGTTCGCCGTAGGTCAGTTAACATATAAGCAAATAAGCAGAGCAGGAAAGGGTGAGCTATTTTCATAATCATTTTACGCAACTCGGGTCGTATTAGTAGGTAATTAGCCTACCCTTTCTGACTACTGTATAATATAGTATATAATTTGGTGTTGAAATAATCACTTCAAATAAGGAGTTCTCTTTTATAATCTAACATGATTTTGACGGGATCCCTGGAACTGTTTACCTAGAAAAGTGATCTGCAAAAAGAAAGAAACCCTGCAATATTTCTCTTGGAGATTATTATTTGAAACAAACGTTGATATTTTTTTCCTAAATACGCGTAATATGATGCCCCTGGTCAAGGCGCCCAATGTTACAAAAAGTATTCAATTGTCGTTTGTCACGCACTCACGACATCAGCAAAAAGTAGCTAAGCCTTTTGTGGCAAAATTTGATTTCTTTTATAGGTATTATTACATGGATCCGGTTTCTATTAATACATAGTTCCTACCTAATAATACGGGGTGCCCGCGAGCAAAGGGTAAAAATTCAACAGCGGATTTCAGACCAAATTTGATGTTAAAAATGTCATATGAAGTTTTCTGGATTAAATTTATTTTAAGAAAAAAATGGATTTTTTCCTTAACCGTTTTAGACCGTTACGCTATGATAAACGCATTTTAGGAAACGATTTTGTCACCATGTTTTCTTTGTCTTGTCACACTTAATTGACAGAAATGAAATGAACAAAAATATTTTTAATTACCTAACAAATGTAAAAAAAAAAACTTTTCAGTGCCTTTTTTGCGATAGTTGGATTAATAAAATCCTTTTTTTGTGTATTAAGACATTCAAAACAAAAAAAAAACTAAAAAAAAATTTTTTTTGCCGATTTGACCAAAACTCATTTAACATTTTTTGCTTCTTTTAGTCTCAGGAATATGATGTTAGAATTTTTCCCTTTCCTCGTGGGCACCTTGTATAAGAATTACTGATTTCAACTAACGTGAGACAGCAATGGCACTAATACTCACTGTATACCAAAACTAGACAAACATCCCAAAAAAGGTATCTAAAAATACCAAAAACGTCAGAACTAACGTAGTTGATTATTCATCAAACGTTTTCAATTTGTATCCAGTTACAAAAATATCCGCTACAAACGCAATAGGAAAACGGGCAATTTTGGTGACTAGGTTAGAATGGGTTGTTTCGAAATGAAATTGTTTTGCATTGAGCACAACGAAGGCTATGAAAATTGGACACAAAAGTAGACATAAAGTCCCAACCACACCGGATACGTGTGCGTGGTGCACACGTTGCACGTGCACGTTCGCATTGTAGCGTATGTAAATGTCGTATTAGTTGGCACACTGCTTGCGTGGTGTGCACGTGCGCGGGAAGGGCAAGCGGTGTGTCATCTACTAAAACATTTCAGACACTACAACGCACACGCCACTCACACGCGCACGAACAAAAGTCTGAAGGTATCGAAAGGTTTGAAATATGTTACGACAATCTTATTTCCGAACCTCGGTATGTCCTTCCACTGCGGCCAGATGCACCAGTGAATGGGCAGCAGCGTCCCCCTAAATGCGGTGCACACTGCGTTCAGCAACCCGTATGCCAAGCGTAGTGACGAAGAGGGTCGATTGCAAAAAAAAAATGAAAACAACATCTCTTCTTTGTCGTTAACACTCTTGCCAGAGTGGTCGTCATCACTTCAGCTGTTGGTGGCAAGCTTTACAACACGTCGCCACTCCTCTCTGACGGCCGCCCTCCTCGTGCATTCATGCAGTGAGCCATTTACAGCCGCTTTTATCTGGTCAGTCCACCTCATAGGCGATCTTCCTCGTGGCCTGGTTCCCTCAATCTTTCCCTACAAAACAACATAATTTATGTAAAAAAACTTAGCGCAGTGAAAAAAGGCGACAAATTCAAATTTTCTATGACCCATCAACAACCGTCTATATTTTTAAAATTTGACGCTCTTTTCTACTGTCAAAGGTTGTTGGATAGAGTACACACTATAATTAACATGACTAACTTTAGTAACACATTTGATGCGATCGTGATTTTTGCTTTGATTAAGGCCTTAACTATGTACAATTTTTTTGGAATCACCCAAGTGATTATATTATATTAGTACCCCCCAAAATTGGGGGAAACATTTGTCTGGCAGTGGACGTTTTCCGGTTGAAATCATGAATCTTATTACACCGGAAGACCGTATAAAATAGTACTGCGTGTGATACTACTACTCTTCAGTTATTTCGAGTACAGGCATTTTAGGTATAAAATTAATTTAAGTTCTTCGTATAGCTACGATAAAAATTGTCGTTCAGATATTAAGTGCATTATATTTACCTGTGTCCAGAACAGCTATATGATAACAGGTAAATATAACAAGACATTATAAAAGTTTCAAAGATGATAACGCGAAAAGGAATGCGATTTTAGACTTTGTAAACCATGTAACTCAATCGACATTTGAAGGGGTATGTACTTCAATGTCTGTTCGATACATACACAATAGGTTTCAAATTAACTCCCATAATGTTTATACAGCTTCAATAAAACAGATGTTAGCTTATCAAAAAGTAATAAAAGCTCTTTCGTCAGGAGATGAACATTCTGAATACGAATCTATGCAAAGGAATTACAGTTCATATTTAAATTTAAAACTGGGTAGATTGGAGCTATAACATTGTTTAAGCCAAAAGTGAAGTGTACCTTTTTGGGGCTAGTTAAAGTTTATTTTGCTTTCACAGCTGGTCGAACAGAGTTAATTAATATGATATTAGTCGTCGATTGTGCGCGGCCGTGAGTGGAGAGAAGAAAACTGTTTAGATTCATTTTAATTGTATTGGTTAGAATGCGTCACAGACTAATATCAGACACTGCATTGTGAATATTGTGACATTTGTGACACGTTTACATAGAGGGCGATGTCATCATATATGTATGCAATTTTTTGTCTGTTTGGTTACGTTTTTAATACAAACTCCGAAGTCGTAGCAAAATGTTATTTCGCGTTTTAGGCGAAAGAGCTCGTGATTCTGAGTGGAAAATATAATCCGAATAAATTCAAAATCTTAAACCATCGATCCCACCCATCGACCCATGTTTACCCATTGACCTGAATGTTTATCAATATTTTTAATATACAGGATGATTACGGGGTCGTGATCCCAACTGTGAAAAACGTGTTAAGTGGTTTTTCTGAATAAGGTTCCCCATGGAACAAATATGAATATCACGAAAAAATTTACTGATTTCATGCCAACCGGTGCGAAAGTGTTCGTAACTTCCAGTCTCGTTTCATAATTATGTAAACACAATTGCAAGGAATTAGTATGGAGAAATGTATTGATATTAATGAACTCGAACTTAGCTAGTCGTGAAAAAAGTACGTTTGTCCATATAGGTCCCATGGGAAACATTGTTCAGAAATACCATCTTAACAAATTTTTTACAGTTGGGATCACGACCCCGTAATCATCCTGTATATCACAGTATGAACACAGATCATATATGGAAGCAACTGAAATAAACGGTTGCGCTCTCATACTAAATTATAGATAAGCTACTGAGAGCATGGATTTGCATACAACCTCAAACATTCTATAAGTAAATATTGGAATTTTTGACACTTGTATTGTTTTCATTTGATTAATAGTAAACCTAATTGCAAATCAATAACATCCACTTTAAGAGTGTCATTTGTACTAATACCACTACAAACACTCAGTTCTACAGTACCTACCTACGAAAATGGAGGGGCGTTCTTGTTATTTTACATGCTTTATCTTCTACTTGAGGTGATCTGTGGGATCCGTTGAACAATTGTGAGAGTCAATCAAATGACATCTCGCTAATTGTGTATGAAAAGTGTGGAAAATTCTGTTAACTGGTCGTGGCGTAATTGATCGTTAATCTGCACGCCATCGCCACTTCATAATTGTGCAGGGGGCCTACAGCGAACAGCGAAATAAAAAAAATACGAAAATAGACTCTACCAATAGAGTGCATATTTAATTGCAATTGCCTAGTTTTTCTTTAAACTTGAACTCTATTGACATGGTGTATTTACCCGGAGTTGAAGTTAAGCGACTCAATTATCAAGTCCAGTCATCGATCGTAATGTCAACATTCTATTGCAAGTTTGAGAAAAGGAGGTTTTCACACCACCTAGTCGAATACGGGTCTTTTCTTTCCTGCTAGAAGGGATCAAAATGGCACTTTTCTGTTCAAGGACTTTCTATTGCCAGCCTAAAAAATTACAATGTAATATGAAAATAAACAGTACGTTCATAATTGATAAAAATTTCTTCAGAGTCAATTATTTGCATAATTATTAAATATGTGATATATCTTTTATTTTTCTCATAGGTGGTGTGGAAAGCAGTATGTGTCACACGGTATCAAAATTATTTTGTCTTGGGCGTTAACGCTTGAATCCTTCATTTTACGCTCAGGATTCCACTTTAGAATCCCTCCCTACGGTCGGGATTCAATTGTGGAATCCGTCGCTCCATTCAGGATTCAATATACGCCCACGCCGGAAATTTGATCCCTTGTGACACAATCTATTATTCTTTGTCTACGGCTACCGCGACACTTACCTTATTCATGAAATAAGGTTCAGTCACGGGCATAAATATAGATACACTTTATTACTAATGACAGGCGTATATGGTCTAAAATTGTTTACTTATTTATGCCCCATATTTATTTGTACATATATATATTATTCAAAATGTTTATTATCGGTGAATGTAATACCTACTCCGATACTTGCCTGTGTCCGATTACCCGATTATATTAATACCTACCAAAAACGCTTCCTCAAATGACGATACAGAAACAGGCAAAAACACAAAAGTAATTAAACAACACAACAAATAACAATAAAATGGACCACGATGGATTTAACCAGTTCCGTGGTCATTGTCAATTAGTACCGTACTGGAGCATAAATATGTTTACACCTTTTCACCTTACAATACAATACAATACAATACAATACAATACTCTTTATTGCACACCAAAAAAAAAAAAAAAACAGTAAAATAACAGATATACAGTATTACAGGTATAGGTATTACAATGGGCGGTCTTATCGCTAAAAAGCGATCTCTTCCAGACAACCTAAGGAAGCGGAATAAAAGCAGTTTAAACTTAAACTTAGAGTAGGTGATGCTAAAACAGAAGACAAGTAACGAAAACAATATTTAAATTATACCATTAAACTTACTTACATAAGTCAATAAAATAAACATAAATATACAATTACATACATACATAATACAGTACAATTACATTCAAATAGAAACAATGAAAAATGTTAGACACAGAAAAATAAAACAAGTTATTTTAAGATCGACAGTCATGGTATACTCAAAAAGTGGTTCTTAAGATGCGCTTTGAATATGGCAAGAGATTGAGCTCGCCTAATGTCAACCGGTAAAGAATTCCAGAGTCGAATAGCCCGAAAAGTGAAGGAATTGTTATAAAATTTAGAAGAAGAAGAAGGGACATTGAGAAGGTAATTTTGGGAAGCTCTGGCTGATCTCAGATAACTAAAGCAGTCTTTGAGGTAACGGGGAGTTGCAGGGTGAAATAAAATATTGTATAAAAGAGATAGAATATGAGAGTTACGGCGGAGACGAATAGGAAGCCACTTGAGCTGAACGCGAAAATCGGAAACATGATCATACTTGCGTAACCCAAATATGAATCTTATACACAAATTTTGAATACGCTCAAGTTTATTAAGCTGGTCTTCTGTCAGGTCTAAGTAGGAAACATCAGCGTAGTCCAAAATAGGGTGCAAAAGCGTCTGGGAAAGCGCGATTTTGGTCGGAATAGGAAGAAAATTACGAAGTCTCCTCAAGGAATTAACAGTGACAAACATCTTCCTACTAACTTCGCTCACTTGAGGTACCCAAGATAAAGTTCTATCAATAATAATCCCCAGATTCTTCACCTGATGCGAATAAGGAATAAGGACGCCATTGAAACAGATAGGATCTAAATTATTGAAGTCAATTCTAGAAATCATCGTAGAACTGCCAATTACGATAGCCTGAGTTTTTGATGGATTAACAACGAGCCCAAAACTACGACTCCAGTTGTGAATGCCCTCCAAGTCATCATTCACCATCCTGATTACTGACGGGAGACTAGTAACATCACCCTGCGCATAAACCTGAAGGTCGGCGGCATAAAGATGATAGTGAGAAGAGAGATTATGAGTAATAGAATTAATAAATATAGAGAATAGTAAAGGAGATAACACACCGCCCTGTGGAACACCGGCTAGCGTGCCACACCAGGAAGAACAAGAATCATCCACCTTTATACGCTGCCGACGGCCATTGAGATAGCTACGAAACCATTCAATTACAGCAGGAGATATGTTGAGAGAACGTAATACCCCGAGTAGAATATCAAAATCTACGGTGTTGAAAGCATTGCTAAAATCTAACAATGTCAACACAGTAAGCTTCCGATTATTCATCCCAGCCCGGATGTCGTCAGTAATCTTAACGAGAGCGGTAGCCGTACTATGACCGGAACGGAAGCCAGATTGGAACGGGTTAAGGAGATCGTTTTTATTTAGGAACGATGTCAACTGTTGGTGAACAAGCCGCTCGAGGACTTTAGAAAGAAAAGGAAGGATGGAGATAGGACGATACTCAGAGAGAGAGGAAGGATTTGATTTTTTGGGAATCGGGACTATATGGGCATCCTTCCAAAGGGAAGGGAATGAATTCGAAAATATAGATTTATTGAGAATAGAGGAAATTATGGGGACAAGCAGGTCAAGGAGAGGGAGAATCATGTTACGGCTAACGCAATCAACACCGACGGCATTCGACGTTATGGACAGTATACTCCTCCTAACATCACTATCAGTAAATGAAGTAAAAGAAAAAGGAAGAAAGTCTGGAGTGGTAAGTGAGGAGAGAACCTTATATCAATGGCTATAAGGTGAAAGTTTGTATACATATACATGGCCTCGACTATTCGGAGTTTAATTTACATATCAACAAACGGTTCGGATACAGCACGTTGGATAATTACTTGACAATGAGATACGAATAGCGGAGATTAAAATAATGGTTGAAATTCGAAAAACGCGCGATATTATCTACCAATTAGTAAATCGCAAATCATTCTAGATATTTATTTTAACCTTCGGTAACAATATTTCTTGTTACAGTAATTCTAAAATAATTATGCTGGCTATATGAATAAATGTACAGACGACCAGCCGAAGCCTAGGCCACTCTAAACCACAGAAAGTAGTCCTATGATAAGTAAGTCAGGCTTTTATCGTCGCAGATTCAGATTTTCATCTAAATCGTAAACTTACGTAGATAAAACATGGCCTTTCATACCATGAAAAAAAAACAGTGGTCCTGAACCTAAACAGTTTGATAACACAAAACATACTAGAGAACATAACAACAAAACGTTGACAATTGACTTTGCACTGTGCGTTCAGCAATGTGTGCAATAAAGAACTCTTTCATTCATAAAAACTTACGATGCGTATATTTGCTAATGTGTGCTTTCCCTTTCTACTTAACATAAATGTAATTTTGAAAGAAAAGGACAAACAAATAATTAGCTGATGTCAGTTTGATGGACGTTCGTGTATAAGAGATTTAGACTCCGCATAATGTGGCTATTGTTTACCTAACAGCTATATATTTAATTAGGTTAGTCCATGATATAGTTTGTTCGGAAAGTAAACGCAGGAATAATGGCAGCTGCGTGGAGACGGCAATAAGAATACATTTGTCACCACCCCAACTCTTTCCGCGGGTGTCGTAAGAATCGACTAAGGGATTGAAATGTCACTGACCATTGTTAAATAAAAGATTGATGATGATGACCAAGCAGCGTCATCATAGTGGACACATTACTGCGATCATCAATATGCTTGCCCAGCGGCAGCGTGGCGATTATGGGCGTCTATACGCATAATTAATAGAAGAGGCCTACGTCCAGCAGTGGACTGATCTAGGCTGATGATGAGATGTGTGATGGGGAAAGTTAAGGCACGTGAGGTGTGTTGATAAGAATTAGTTTGTATTCAACTATTTTTAATAAAAAGACACGTCCATATTGAACTTGTTTATACCTTCGTTAAATTGGATAGACAACGGGTATGTTTTTCAGTAGCACAGAAACAGGGGTTGGTCTGTGTTCGGCAGTGTTTTTGTATCCGAAACTATGTTCGGACTAGGCTCGTAGCAGATTGGCAGAGTATTTTACTCATCCGAACTTTAATGAATACATAGGTACGTACAACCAGCCAGGGTTGTCAGACAAACGATACAAAATACTAATTAGCATTTCCACCAATAATAAAAAACTAAATCCTAATCAAACGTAACATTTGATTACCAAGTATCTACTGTAGACACCTTAACACTTTCGACGCTGGTGACACAGCGTCTGTGATCAAAAAATTCTGACTCCTATGCCAGTGACACACATACGTGATCAAAATAACCGTACTCCAGTGCCACTAGCATAAATCAAGTTCTTACTCCTGTGCCAGTGGTTTCGAAATATTTACATTTTAGACACAAGTGTTGGGTCACCGGCATAGGAGTACAATCATTTCGGTCACACATGCGTGTCACTGGCATAGGAGTTCTAATAAGAAAATTGATTGAAGAAAATTGGTGTAGTATTAGGATTTAGTGAAACAGTACCGGGGGCGAACGTGTTAATGATATTTTTTTAAGCCGTACGCTGTTTATAGTACTTACGAGTATAGGCCATTCCTAACGACACCTATGATTAGGTACACGTTTTATGATGGAAGCAAACCTTTTCAGTTGACGTCAATCCACCTCAATCCGTATTTACAGACAATTTACCTATTATTAGTACAATTACCATTGGAGGCATCGCGGATACGTATAGCGTTTGTGTAAAGGTGCATTTAGACCAAACGAGCATTCGCTCATTCTGTCCCCCACTCTACGAAATCAACGAATGCTCGTTTGGTCTAAATGCACCGTAACGTCCACTGCTGAACAAAGGCCTCCCCCACATTTGGGCGATATAATGCTATAGCTACTGTCAACTTTTACTTTCGTATATCTTCTACCCAAAGGTTGTCTGGAAGAGATCGCTCTTTAGCGATAAGGCCCCACTTTATACTGATGGGTTGGAGAGCACAGGCAATTTAAGTCCCGGGACGGGATATAGAATTGTATTTATTTAGAAATTTTACATAGGTAGTACTCGTACATGTAGTTTTACGGGATAGCGTTTAACTGAATTCGACGCAGACGAGGTCGCGGGGTACAGCTAGTGGTTTTATAAATGTCTGAACCATTTTATATAATGTCACGGGTTAAGGCGGTGACAGACAGGCGAGTAAGCCCGCACTCGACGACCTTATCCAACCGTCAGTCATGCTAAGTACAGTAAGTACACGTAGTTGAAAACCAAGCAGCAAGTTTGTTTACATTTTTGTTCGTAACACGCCTTGCTCGCGTCTGTCATCGAAGAAGAGTCGAGTAAACTCGCGAACTTTAAAATCGCGATTTTATAGCTCGTACATATGGAAACATGTTAGAGCGCATGTTGAAAGACAAACAAATCTATAGACGTCGCATCATACAGTCGCGTCTATACGGCCGCTAGTATGGTTATCAACCGTACTTTATTTTATTATATAGTATTGTACTATATTACTACTATCTGTACTATACAGTGTGTGTCTATGATATTGGCTTTTATCGAAACCGAGGAATGCGATGCAGATTTCTAGCCAAACCGTGAACATTATTTGATTCAAAATGCTATTTTTAGAAGTAATTAACTTTCTAAGAAAAGTTAATTGAGAAGCAATGTACTTCAAAATGAAGCGTTAATTTGCACTTGACAATGACAGATCGCAGCCACTCACAATGTTTGACAATTAAGCAGTACACGCGTTACATTGATCGTTCGGAGGAAATAAAATTAATTGTACGGTCAATTTAATTATTTGTCAAATTTTAATACTTGAAAACGATTGCTAGTAATGCGTATTATTACCCATTTTCGTAAAAGCCCGGGTCATGGAAACACACTGTATACTGCTCAAAAATACTATATATACAAAATACAAAAGCTCTAAAGTTTTAAAATCAATCATAAGTAATATTTCCTATCTTCAAATCTTATAGGAGTGGTTTGTCAAAAAGTACTAAGGTGCGTTGGGGTAAAATGAAAACGCTTTTTTGAATGGGGAATGACAAAAGTTTTCGTAGCAGTAGCCTATTTTGGTAGTGACCCTACCTACGAAGCTGGAGGTTCTGGCCAGGGCATTATTTGTGTATTTGTTTATCACAAATATCTGTTCCTTGGTCATGGTCATCTATATGTATAAGTCTATCTATATGTATCTATCTATTTTATATGTCGTCGCTTAGTACCCACATCACAAACCTTAATTGAGCTTACCGTGGGACTAGGTCGATTTGTGTAAGATGTCCCAAGATATTTATTACTATTTATTTATACTTATGACGATCTTTGATAGGCTATTAGTTCCCTCACAATACATAATGTATAAGCAAATTACTATAAGCTTTTTTATAGACATAATATTATTATGTAGCTGGAACGTAATTAATGTAGGTATCCTTGCAGGGTGTCACATACTATAATATACTTAATTACTATACATAAAAGACTTCTATCTTAAATAAAATGTGGTATGTGATAAAATATGCAATAAATATTTGACTTTCACGTTGAAACTGTTGAAAGTACGAAATCGTGAACCAATTTCTTTCACTGTAAATAGATAATATCGCGTAATTACAATGCTATTCCCGGTAAAATGGATATTCGTTGATTGATTGATTGTGTTATCTACCTACTCGCATTATAGCCTTAACTACTATGAGCCTAAGGTTCATATTCCATTAAAAAATACTATTATACAGAGTCTAAGAAATTTCTTCCTCGTGCAGTTTTTGTAGACGACATGTGTCATTTCAACGGTATTGAATTATGAATGTTTCATCGTATTTTTGAAATTGAACTTGATGATTATGAATAATGAGGTGTATAGACATATCAAAGTAACTTGGATACACCCACAACTTAGCGAAAATTAACGACAAAAATGAGAAAATAAATGAAATTTAACTCAATTAAATATAAACTTACTCGATATCGTTAAAAAAATGTCTCTCACCCTAGTTTGATTGCGAGTCTTTTGCTTTGCTATGGATTTTCCGGATTCTGCTTATTATATTTCATTATGATAAAAAACAACCGTTTTATTTTTCCAGCATCCGAATGGCCTGTGATCAACAAGCCCTTGAAAGTGATAAGGACTAAAGAGAACAAGCTCTCCAATCGTTTCTTCCCGTACGACGAGATCGAGACAGAATGCCAACTGACCATCGACGATGACATCGTCATGCTCACTCCTGACGAGCTCGAATTTGGGTGAGTGACCCTGCGTGTGTTCATTCACTATAATGTTTGCACATCGGTCACTGGAACGCTGCGACCATATATAACATGGACGTCTAACGCCAGCTCAAAAAGACCCGCGAAAGCAATTGTTCAATTGCGCCAAGATGGGCAGGACATAGCGCTTTTCTTAACACCGCGCATATTTCGGCGCAACAACTTTGACAAATGTTTATAGAATATAGCCAATCAAAACTTTGATGAACCAATCACAACTATTTTTAAATGGCGGTTTAAGTTTTTATAGGTTGATATTGACATTCATTACCGTGATGCATTGAAGAGGGGGTGACACTTGTCAACTAAAATTCAGGACCGTTTTTGAAAGGCAATTAAATATGGTGTGCGGCTTCCATGTTTTATTTGTTCGTAGCTGGAACGAGACTCTGCTTCATAAAGCGTTGTCCCTCTCGAACTTATGTGACGTTTATGCAATATTAGTTGTCTCTTTCTAAAGACCGATGTGCAAACTTTATCGCCGGGTATTGTAAATAAGTATTGCCAGCCTTCGTACACTCCTTCTCTTCTTTTAAATTTAGAATACCCTTCGGGTCCGAGAATGAGACGTCGGGCTTACAATCACTTGGTGACACAAGATAAAGCAGGACAGCAGTATTACCTTCGCGTGTTCCGAAGGCTTTTCTAAGATCAAACTGAGTGTAGCGTAGTTGATAGTGACCCTGCTTACGAAGCTGGAGGTTCGGGGTTCGAATGGGTTCGCTAGGGCATTATTTGTGTATTTATTTATCACAAACATTTTGTTGTGGCTATATTTAAGTATATCTATTATGTAGCCTGGTAACCACATCACAACCCTTAATTGAACTTACCGTTGAACTAGGTCGGTTTGTGTAAAATGTCCCAAGATATTTATTTATTTAAGTATCGATAGTATCCGCTCATAAATATGGTACGTTTATTGAGTTTATTTGTTTATGTACAGTAAGGAAATTTGGCATAACTGACGTACTCGTATGTTAGACAGCATGTAGCGTAGAGCTCATAATCGGTACTTAGTATTCCCTGGTCTATTATTACAAATCCGGTTTCTCGCTGAGAGTGTCTTGAATTTGATGAACCTTTTTTACAACACTGTTGCATAAATGTATATCATCATTATTTAAATTAATTGCCCGTTTGTAAACGAGGTGTCATCATGGCAAGTTAAAAGTGTCGATGTTAGTACTTTCTCGTATGTTTGATATAAACCGATGTACTGGCGTTAATGGCGTGTTGTTCATTGCCGGAGAGACATAATGAGTGATTTATTCAACGACATCATTACCAATGCCCGTGGTCGTCAGTCCGTGGCGCGTGAGGGTACATTTACAGAACGCATATATCAGTTACAATGCAGTGATGAATGCCATTGACCGTTTGATTGTGGTTATTGCGCCGATAAAAAGTAATAACACATGTAAATAATAGTAAAAAATATGTGCATAGATGTACATAATTATGTACTCATAACCATTCATCAGAGTTTTTGTAGCTCGATTAGACGAAAGCAATTTATGGAGTAGATGTTAACATGAAATATTTAGTGTTACACTTATACGCATTAAATAATGCTTCTGGCGATATTCGAACTCGTGTGGCTATAATAGTTTTTCCCGTTATATAATTCCTTTACGGTTTTACGTTTACGGTCCTCCATGCAATTTATTATTTTTTACGAAAATATTTTTTTCTTTTAATTTCCCCAGTACCGTTAAATGGATTTTTGCGCTGTTTTTTTACATCTTGTTTAGTGTAGGCCTGTGTAATGGTGTGTGTCTATGTAATCAATTACAAGATAATTATATCGTACTGCGTCAAGTTATGATGAGTAAAAAAATTCAACAAAAATATTTATAGACCAGAAAGCGTAAAATGCCACATTGCAGTAAAATCGTGTCGTGATGCAATAAAATGTGTAATTTTTAGAGAAACATAGGACGATCAACTTTTACACCGACATTTTTATACCTGCGTTACTTTTTGGCGAACATCAACATGTATGTCAATTAATACTACCGGTGTAGTGCAAAATCTTTTTCCTTAGGCTATTCACAGAAACGTCGAATTCATATTGCTGTAGACAAAAAGACTAATTACTGAAGCTAATTAATTAACGACATTTATGCCGCACGAGACTATACTACTCGCTAGAGAAGGACAACATGATTAGTGGCCTCGCCGCTCTCAAATATTGGTTTTGTTAGGCAGCGGACGTTTCATATGTTTGGTAGTATCCTGTGCATAAGTGTGCATACTGACAACTACACCGTGTCCAATAAATCCGAATACAGAACAAATATCGAATAAAACAAATGGGTAAAAAGATCCTACAGTTATAATTATGTTTTATGAATGGCACACTTATATACTATTTTCACAACAAATATTTTGGAATAACTCCAGCTATTACTTTTTTACCAGCCTCAAACGCGTTTCAAACGGATCTTACGCGGCACGCAGCATTTTCTTCACATTTGACCCCAAATACCCCTGGTAACCTTTTTGAAATGATCTAGGTTCCTGATTTTATAAAAATGTAGTCTTTAAAGCATGTATTACCATTCAAAATAATCTAATACGCCTAAACCTGGAGGACTGCATGGCATGTTTCGGCTAAAAAAACTTCCAATTTAGTCTGAAACCACGCTGGAACGCCATTGCCATCTGTGCTGGAGCTGCGTCTTGTTAGAACACATGATACTCTTTCCCTAGCATCGTTTAATCTTAGGAGCATTTATCTTCTCCACAAATTCGGTTTTATAGAAAAAAAAACGTTAATTTTAACGCTTTTATCTAAAAGTATTGAAGGCAGTGTAACTCGCTTACATACTGCATCCCACGCCATGGTCTATAGTGGGCTCTGGAACCTAGGACCATTTTTCTGATAGCCCGGAATGTGTTCTATACTTGGTACCCACAATCGCCAATTTTGAACATGATAAGTCTGTTCTACCCCATACGGGTTCTCGTAATAAAAATTAACTCGTCACTTGCGTGTCGAGCAAGTATTTTGTTGGCACTTTACACTCTTTTCTTCTTAGACACTGCGGATATGACACATTCATTGTGGTTGTATTATATTAACATGAAAATACTCTTTACTTTACATTACTATTTGATAACCTGTGATTCCTGTATTTTTAGAACTGAGGTAAAATATGTGTATTCGAACTTATTGGACACGGTGTATGTATAGTATGTAATCTAAAATGTAATTGTTTGATTGGACCACAGACCGCAGCCAGTGTCTTGCCATGCCTTAATGTGGTTATTTCACTACTATTTCATGATCAGGACAACTGGATAGACTACTGCGATCGCCAATCCGTTTCCCCAGCGTGGCGATTACATCGTAATGCGTCCATACGCATTGGTAATAGGAGAGGCCTCTGTCTGTTTCACTTTTATACACTGATTTTGTGTGTGAGGTAGCGTCTGCCATAACGATTGCTATTTGATCGTATACGCAGCCCGAATCCAATGGATCCCAGTTAACTTTACAAGGTGATAGGTCTAGGGCAATGCTCGGGGTTTCTCTGCGAGATCGCATCAGGAATGACGAGATCCGCAGAAGAACGAAAGTGACTGACGTAGCCCGAAGAATCGCCAGGTTGAAGTGGCAGTGGGCTGGCCATAATGCCCGGAGGACCGATGACCGGTGGGGTCTGCGTGTTCTCGAGTGGTGACCACGCACTGGACGGCGCAGCGTGGGAAGGCCCCCCACAAGATGGAGCGACGACCTGGCCCCAATTTCACAACATTGACAAGTCCTACAATTGTAAATCTACGGTTTCTCCAATAGGGAGCGTCTATAGGCTACAGTTACCGCTTTCCATCGGAAGGGCCGTGCGTTTGTTTGCCACCAGCATAAAAATTAGTGCAGGAACTTTAATAAATCAGCAGTAAATAGCTACTTTTATGCGAAGCAAAATTACAATTGTCACAAAAATCACGACAATTGTAGCGAAATTCCGACATAAGCCGAACCTCATGTCAAGAATTAATGAAAATTGTACTAAACCTTGCGACAATTGTCACGGGTATCGGAAAATAAAAAGTAGTTTATTAACGATATAATAACGTTATTAGTAATAATTTTATGTTGGTGGCAAACAAGCACATGGTACGGTAAGCAACGTACGACATTAAGCGGTAGCCGTAGCCTACGGACTGCCGTGTCATGACAATACACTGTAACTCGAGTTACAGTGTTTTGTGGTAATAGCGTCCAATAAGCTTTTAGGACCCTAATCTATATACCCATGTTGAGATTATACTGACTTTCTATCAAAAACATCGAAAACTTTCATTGCAATATGCACTGTAACTTTTAAAACCTAGGGTTGTGATTTGACTAAACACTGCATCACTAGATACAGTGTTTTGTCAACACAAAACTTAATCTTTTCCAATCGGTATCTAAAGGTTACAGTGTTTTGTCATAACAATCCGACGAGAAATTTTGACTGGGTGTTTTGGTTTAAGGTAATTGTTTAGTGTAAGTCAGGACTTCTTCAAGTGAGCGTGGTATTATTTAGTGTTTGTTGATATCATATCATAACAGGAACATGAGTAAAGTACGTAATAAATTAATATTAAAATTATCTAAATGTCGCTGTAAAGAATATCATTTAAATGTGCCATCGAATTTTGTCAAATTGAACAGTTCTTTAGAAAGTGAAAGTGATAAACTACCTGTGAACGTCAAAACGAATAATAAAAGTATTGATTATGTTGTGTCAAACAACCTGCTGATCAATGGCTGTTGAAACAGGTATGGAGATTGATTACTCAATAGCTTCTCCTTATCAAGCACAACCAGTATCTCAATTAGACGAAAATATGAATCAACTTACTACAGAATGTCTTACGGAATTAACTACAGTGCCGTCTTCATCATCATCATCATCAGCCTATGATAGTCCACTGCTGGACGTAGGCCTCTCCTATTAACTATGCGTATAGACGCATTAGGAGGTAAATGCCCATAATCGCCACGCTGGGCAAGCGGATTGGCGATCGCAGTAATGTGTCCACTATGATGACGCTGCTGCCCATCATCAATCTTTAATCAAATATCGTCAGTGACACTTCAATCCCTTAGTCGGCTCTTACGACACCCGCAGGAGGAGTTGGGGTGGTGACAAATGTATTCTTTCTGGCGTCACCACACGGCCCGTCAAGTGCCGTCTTCAGTTATCCCGATTTAACCAGTTTGTGTATTGCCGTCTGTAACAATGGACGATACTGATTACTTCATACCTACGCCTAATCGTGCTCGACTTGTGTCCCAAGTAGAAGAAAACATTGACTGCCCCGTGCCGGAAAATTTAACGAAATTGGTACCATTTTTGACAGTTTTGAATGAATCTACATGTCTTTTAACACAAAGACCTGTAATTATGGATGAAACTTTTAGACCACAAAGCCCGTTCTGAGTCAGCTGTTGTAGACTCAACACCCCCTTTTTTTGACTATCAGACACCAACTTTCAGATTCAAACCACCTCAGAAGAAACTGAAAGTATCGCACAATCATTACCACTCCACAACACCGATAAAACTCAGTCGGCTGAAAATGAAAATCTTAAAAACATTCATCAACCGATATCTGAACTAAGTAAAAAAAGCGAGAACGAAGTCCCACAAAAATATTTGTCGCATATAGCTTATAATATGTAAATAAACATCTGTCTTATGTCATTTATAGCTCATACTATGTAAATAAATATCTGTCTTATGTAGCTCATAACATGTAAATAAATATCTGTCTTAGTATGTAATTCTTAAGCCTAAGACTTTAACTAGATATAAGATTGATTGTTCCCCAATTAAATTAATCCCATTCCTTTACTTTTTGTACAATATTTGTCCATTGTATATTTCGTGTAATTCATTTAAATAAATACTATCACACTACACGCTGTAACACCCAACACGCACGCGGCGTGAGATACCCGCGACTTTGGGCGCTCGCGGATTATCGCGGAGTGGGGATAGCTAATATATATATACGCTATCCGCGAGGGCTCAATTCACTCACGCTCACTTCATCAAGCGCTAATCACGCGCTCACTAACCAACTAACACTCAACCTACTGTAATGTTGTAATTGTAAACAAGTGTTTTTATTTAAACATTTCCCTAAATAAAGTCCCTGAGCCGAGGTAGCCGCAGTAGCTGAGTCATCGAGCATCACGACAGTCTTCGTCAAGAGAACGAGATACATCCACACCCCACAACTTGGTCCTTCAGAAGCCGGATAGCAGCGAAGACTGAAGGTGCAGAGCAAGCCCGGTTGTCAAAACAGAAAAAAGTACGCGCTGAGCTTGAAGGCAACTCGGCTCAGGGTAGGGACCTTACCAGCTTGCTGGTCGGACCGTACGTGTTGTAGGTTTCCTCCACGTACGTGTCCTGGCAACTTTAGTTGCATTACGTCACACGGTTGACGTCATCCTTACCAGCTTGCTGGTCGGACCGTACGTGTTGTAGGTCTCCTCCACGTACGTGTCCTGGCAACTTTAGTTGCATTGCGTCACATGGTTGACGTCATCACACTGCTTTCGGACGCTTAAGGCATTGCACTTAGCCTAAGCGCGAGATTCAGTGCATCGAGGGATCCACGCTTAGGGACGTCGGCGTTGCAATCGGTAGCGTCGTCGTATAGGTGTTAGGTAGGTAAAGTCATAATTACCCCCGCGTGCGTCAAAGTGAAGAAAGAAGATGTCCGAATCGGGAAGAACTCTGCGACCGCGGAAACAGGGGCAAGGCGTCCCCACTCCCACGACCACCGGGTCGAGGGACACCACGACCACGCCGCAAACGGGCGACACCACCACTGTCTCCTATGAAACTCATCAAAAGAGCGGAGGCACCAGTGGCAATCAGAACAATAGTCGGAAAAAAGTTCGGTCGGAAGATGAAGTGTCGAATCGCGATATCAACGAAACGGTAGTGGTTAGAAGTAGGTCGGGCACCGTAGTAGGCAACGACGACGATATAGTGCAAAATAACAAGCGCGCGCCGGTAAATAATAAACCCGCGAAAAGTGACCGCGAATCAGTGTGCAGGGACCGCGATAATAAACTTGCTGTACTCTTAGCAGAACTCGAAGTTCATAAAGCCGCCCTCGCCGTTGCTCAAAAGCAGAGTGACACTGCCAAGTTAAGGCTCCAGATTGCCGAGGCCGAGGCCCGATCTGGGAGCGGCAGTGTCATATCCGACATTAGTAAAACCGAGCAACGAGTCAGAGGTTGGGTGGAACAACAAGTTCAGTTAAAACCAGCCGTCGCGAATATCAAATTCCCGTCGCCCCGCGAGGCCGCGCCGCCGGCACCCGTTGCCGAGAAATACCGCCAAACTCAACCACAAGCGATTAATGTACCGTATACGCAATACACTCCCGTGATACATAAACCGCCCGAATTGCCCACGTTTGACGGCAACGTTACGGAATGGATCGCGTTTCGCGCCGAATTCGAAGACACCGCGCCCATGTTTAGCTCGGTGAATAACGTCAGTAGGATTAGGCGAGCCCTTAAAGGCGAAGCGCGAACGGCCGTCAAATCAATTATGTACACGGTGCAAGACCCGTACGAAATAATAGAAGCTTTAGAAAGACAGTTCGGAGATCCTGAGGAAATAATCCTCACCGAGCTGCATAATGTCAAACGTATGCCCCGCCTGGCAGAGGATAATAGTAATATAACGACATTCGCCGCGCACGTGGCCAACGCCGTGGCCACGATAAAATCATTAAGACAAGAAAAATACTTGTGCGCGCCGGAACTTGTAAATAAAATAGTTAATAAACTAAATTTAATTGTGCGCTACGAATGGGCAAAGTATAAACAAGCAAATAGCGAAACACCGGATTTAGTCGCGATCTCCGAGTTTTTGAACGATATAAGCAAAGCCGCGAAACGCGTAAGTCATGGTAAACAAAGTAGGTCGCGAAATCACGTGAATACGGTAGCTTTCGAACAGAGCTCAAAACGAGAATCTAGACAAAATTACGCGCCACCGTCTTATCGCGATAATAGTAGCGACTCTGAATCGGAAGTACATAACGCGACACCGCGCAAAGGCTCGAGGTATCCCACGGTAGCCCAAGTGAAACCGCGGGAAATAAAAAAGAAACCCGAGTATACAAGCGGGGCTAGACCGAAACAAAGCTCGCCCAGCGTCAGCGTACCGCGCGATTCGTGTCCTATATGCAAGAATGCCAACAACCATTACGTCAGCGCATGCGCGAAGTTTATAACCGCGTCGGTCGCCGACAGATGGGAGTTCGTAAAAAATGCACGGCTATGCGTTAGGTGTCTAGGGTTCGCGCATCGTAGACCGTACAAATGTAAATACGTAGCTTGTGGAGTAAACCAGTGCGAGGCTGGCCACCACAAATTATTGCACGGTTTAAGTTTAACCACGGCTAGCGCTCAAAGTAACAAGGCCTCACCGGGAGGCGTAAATACGATACGACTAGCACAGGCGTATCTTAAAATTATTCCGGTAGAAGTCTCAGGTCCGTCAGGCGTGGCGCATACGCATGCGCTATTAGACGAAGGTGCAGCGATGTCACTGATCCTGCACGAAACGGCCGTCAAGATAGCCCCCCAACAGAGGGGGGAAACGCTCGATATTCAAGGCATAGGCGGTACCGTTAGCAACACAGATTCGTATACAATTCGTTTCGGAATCAGAGGTCACTGCAGTCGTCATTTAGAAACGATAGAAGCACTGACTATTAGAAGAATAGGTGTAGGATCGCAAGAGGTGTCCAGAAAATTAGTCGAACAATGCGAACATCTAACAAATGTCATTGACGAACTATGCTACGACACCGCGGTTCCAACCATACTAATAGGACAGGATAATTGGCATCTAATCGTAACACGGCAAATTCTAAGCGGTAAACCTCACCTACCCGTCGCGAGTCTGACAAAGTTAGGATGGGTACTCCATGGGCCACATCGTAAAGGCGATGCGGCAATAAATTTCATAGGCCACGCACGGCCTAAGACCGCGGACGATCTCGCCGTCGAGCTTATGAAAAAGCATTTCGACATAGAGGCACTAGGCATAGAAAAAAAACTACCGCGTACCGATCCCGACCAGCGCGCGTTAGATTTATTAAAATCAACATGTCGAAAAATACCGGGTGAAAATAGATATAGGGCGGGACTATTATGGCGTACCGATGATGAAACTCTCCCGGATAACAGAGCTCACGCGTTACGACGACTTTACAGTCTAGAAAGAAAACTCGATCGCGATACGGCTCTGAAAACCGAGTATACGAAGCACATGAATAATCTGCTCGAGAAAGGTTACGCGGAGAAAATGGACTCGCCACCCCCACCCGAAGGAACCCGAACATGGTACTTAGCGCATTTTCCGACGTTTCATCCGCAGCGAGGAAAAATGAGGCTAGTATGGGACGCGGCGGCTACGGCATACGGGCGATCATTAAATAGCGCGCTGGTGGCCGGACCCGATCTACTAGAATCACTCTTTGGCGTTATGGTGCGCTTCCGAGAAGGCAAAACCGCGGTCATAGCCGACGTAAAAGAAATGTTCTTGCAAATCGAAATAATGGAACAGGATCGGGATGCGTTACGTTTCGTTTGGAGGGGGGAGGACCGTTCAGCCCCACCTCAAGAATATAGAATGAAACGATTAATATTCGGTTCAGCTGCGTCACCTACAACGGCGCTATACGTCAAAAACGAAAACGCAAACGCACACAAAGACAAGTACCCGATAGCCGCGGAAAAAACCATAAAAAACACATACATGGACGACATGTTAGTAGCATTCGACATGGACGACCACGAAGTTAGGCGCGTTATAAACGAAATATACGAGTTAAACATGCTTGCGTCGTTCGAACTTCGCGGGTTCGCGTCAAACAATCCCGCAGTAATTTCTGACGTAGTAAGCTCCAAGGAAGAAACGTCAATTATCGGGGGGAGCGAAAGCGAAAGAACGTTAGGCTTAAAATGGAACCATAAACGAGATACGCTCGGATTCCACGTCAACTTTCGCAATACGCCCGAAGACGTCCTAAAGGGAGAAAAGTTACCTACAAAACGTCAAGTTACTAGCAGTGCGATGTCCATATTCGATCCGATAGGCTACGTAAGCCCAATTTCAGTGCTAGGTAAAGCACTCATGCAAGAGGTGTGGAGAACCGGTATAGATTGGGATACGACTATTCCTATCTCACTCGCACCCGCATGGCGGTCATTCGTCGATAACGTACAGCAACTAAAATATTTAGAAATACCGCGTCACGTACAGGCGTTTAATAGAGAAGCCGATATACATGTTTTTTGCGACGCGAGCGAAAAAATATACGCGGCAGCTATATATATAGTAAGTACCAGTCCAGAGGGACTACTTACTTCAGCGCTCGTAGCAGCGAAAGCACGAGTCGCACCGCTGAAAGTAATTAGCGTGCCACGAATGGAACTACAGAGCTGCGTACTCGCGACCAGGTTAGCCGAAACAATAGTCAAGGAATCGGATTACGTTATAAAGAATAGGTATTTTTGGGCCGATTCAAAAACCGCGTTAACATGGATCAGGTCAGACCCGCGTAGGTATAAAACGTTCGTAGCCCATAGAATAGCGGAAATTGAAAGCACAACCACTCCCGCCGACTGGCGATGGGTACCGAGTGCGTTAAACGTAGCCGACGACGCGACCCGAGGCGTTCCCGCGCAATTCGGAACGAATCACCGATGGTTCATCGGGCCCGAGTTTATACGTCAAGAATCAGCTAAGTGGCCGGTCGAAAAAACACTCGCCGGTACGGACGTTACCGGAGAGGAACGCGCGTTTAAAACTATATGTACGGGCGTCGCGAGTAAAAAAGATAAGTTCGATTATTTACCAGTCGTAAATAGGTTCTCTAAATTTTCAAAGTTAGTCCGAGCGACGGCTAGAGTTCTGATTGCCGCCGAGGCTTTTAAGGCCAAACCGCTATACAAGAAAATAGAAACAGAAATGAACAAGGGGCATTTGAACTTGGCCGAAATCTTGTTAATACGACGAAGTCAACAAGAATCCTACGCTGAGGAAATCAAGTTGCTGGAGGCTGGGCGCGCACTACCAAGAAGGTCTGCATTACACAAAATTGCAGTTAAACTGGACAAGAATGGAGTTCTTATACTCGATGCTAGAATTGACAAGCAAGTCCACGTACCCGTCTTGCACGCCAAAGAAGGCTTCACGAAGCTCCTGATTCATCATTATCACGTTCTGTACAATCACGGCAACCACGCGACTGTGATCAACGAATTAAAGCAGAATTATTATATTATCGGACTGCGCGGTAGTATTCGTTACTTAACGAATAAATGCCAATGGTGTCGGACCTATAAGGGAACTACTCTCAAGGTTCCTGTAGGCGACTTACCACCAGAAAGGCTCCAGGCGAATCAACCGCCGTTTACCGCAGCAGCGGTAGATCTCTTCGGACCTATGCACATCACAATAGGTCGCCGTAGAGAGAAAAGATGGGGCGTCCTGTACACGTGTCTTACCACCAGGGCCGTCCATTTAGAGCTTGCCGCCTCTCTTTCGGCATCCTCTATGATATTATCATTAAGAAGAATGATAGCACGGCGTGGTACACCCACCGTTCTCTACTCTGACAACGCCACCAACTTCTACGGAGCAGAACGAGAAATCGCCGAAGCAAAGGTGACTCTACCCGAATCCATGAGGCCATTCTTGATCGAGAAATCCATAATGTGGAAGAAGATTCCGCCAGGCAACCCTTCCGCCGGTGGTGCTTGGGAACGTCTCGTCGGCAGCGTCAAGTCAGCTCTGAAAACAACCCTCAAAGAACGAGCGCCCCATGAGGAAGTCCTACACACTTTGTTGCTAGAAGCCGAACACATAATTAATTCGCGACCACTCACACCAGTGAATCCCGATCTCGAAGACGAGGCCCTGACTCCAAATCACTTCCTTCTTGGACGATCAAGCGCCATGTCACCGCTGGGAGTGTTTACAGACAGCAATTTATCCCTATCTTCTTGGAAGACTGCGCAATCTCTCGCCGACCACTTTTGGAAACGCTGGCAGAAAGAATACCGGCCGAGTTTACTCCCACGATCCAGCGCGCACCAGAAAAGTCAAAAGCTACACGCAGGCGACATAGTGATAATAGCGGACGGTTCAATGCCACGAGGTACATGGCCTAGAGGCGAAATCGCACAACTCTTTCCCGGCCCTGATGGCCATGTAAGAGTAGCCATTGTACGCACCCGCGCAGGTGAAGTCCGCCGCCCAGTCTCCAGATTGATCCCTATATGCTCTCCGTTCAACGACGGTGCTGACGCACGTGGGGGAGAATTGTCGCATATAGCTTATAATATGTAAATAAACATCTGTCTTATGTCATTTATAGCTCATACTATGTAAATAAATATCTGTCTTATGTAGCTCATAACATGTAAATAAATATCTGTCTTAGTATGTAATTCTTAAGCCTAAGACTTTAACTAGATATAAGATTGATTGTTCCCCAATTAAATTAATCCCATTCCTTTACTTTTTGTACAATATTTGTCCATTGTATATTTCGTGTAATTCATTTAAATAAATACTATCACACTACACGCTGTAACACCCAACACGCACGCGGCGTGAGATACCCGCGACTTTGGGCGCTCGCGGATTATCGCGGAGTGGGGATAGCTAATATATATATACGCTATCCGCGAGGGCTCAATTCACTCACGCTCACTTCATCAAGCGCTAATCACGCGCTCACTAACCAACTAACACTCAACCTACTGTAATGTTGTAATTGTAAACAAGTGTTTTTATTTAAACATTTCCCTAAATAAAGTCCCTGAGCCGAGGTAGCCGCAGTAGCTGAGTCATCGAGCATCACGACAGTCTTCGTCAAGAGAACGAGATACATCCACACCCCACAATATTAGAGCAACAGAAGTGAAAACATCCCTTGTTATCTACGTTTTACAAGTTTCTAGATTAATTCTTATACGATTATATGTCGTGCAATGACAAAACACTGTAACTCTTGAATTACAGTGTTTTGTCAAAGCAACTCGCACATGTAATTGGTAAAGTATATTATGACATAATATGTTTATGCTCTGAAATGCATGAAAGAAGTATAATTACTGTATTATCTTTCTTTGGTCACTAATAGTAACATATTATGTATAACATATCCAAATTTCATTAAAATCGGATGAAAAATAACGATTCTGTGGCCTATTAAAGAAAAAAAACGTTTTTTGCGATTTCTGGAAAACTAGTGTTTTTAAGATACAGTGTATTGTCATGACACGGCAGCGGAGGCCTGTGACGTCAGTAACAGTAATATTTTACAATTGTCACAATTGTAATTATGGTGAAATAGGCCACTGGTAAAGGTTGCGGGTGTCCAATGGATGCGGACAGCTCACGACCGATCTTTGTGGAACTCTCTGGGGGAGGCCTATGTCCAGCAGTGGACGTCAATTGGCTGATGATGATGATGATGATGAGGTCTGGGGGGCTTCTCTCTACCTAGTAGTCATTTCACGAGTATTAATAATGATTATCTTTCCCCCAGTTTCGATGTATGGCGTGAATTCCCAGACCGGATCGTGGGGTTCCCATCCCGTCTCCACGTGTGGGACAACGGAACGAGCTCCTGGAGATACCACAGCGAGTGGACCAATGAGATTTCCATGGTGAGTTCAGAATAAACCGTAGAAAAAAAAGAAAAGAAAACATGTCACGCCAAGAAAAAAAAATTAAAAATAGTAGATTGTGTCACAAGGGATCAAAATGGTATATTTCCGGCGTGGGCGTATATTGAATCCTGAGCGTAATGAAGGATACAAGCGTTGACGCCCAAGACGAAATAATTTTGATTCCGTGTGAGACATACATACCGCTTTTCACACCACCTATGAGAAAAATTAAAGATATAGGTATCACATATTTAATTTTTATGCAAATAATCGATTCTGAAGATTTTTTTATCAATTATGAACGTATTGTTTATTTTCATATTTCATTGTCACAAGCCTTAATTGAGCTTGCCGTGGGACTAGGTCGATTTGTGTAAGATGTCCCAAGATATTTATTTATTTTATTTTTTATTGTAATTTTTTAGGCTGGCAATAGAAAGTCCTTGAACTGAAAATTCCACTTTGATCTCTCCCGGCAGGGAATAAAAGGCCCGTATTCGAATAGGTGGAGTGAAAAGTTTATTGTACTATAAAAGCAACATTTCAGTAATATCACGACCCTGTGTCCTGAGCTAGGAAGCACTGTGTTACAGGACCCAGTTTCGCATTTCACAGATAACTAAACTTACATTATGTATACAAAGTATACAGAGAGGTATCACAAAACTTCACAAAACAAAACAAGCACAAAACTTCTTTCTAGCCTGTCTCATAACAAGCCTCACAAGCATTTCCTCAGCAGCAGAGTAGTCGAGGCGTGGAATCATTTACCTGAAGAAGTGGTTTTAGTTTAAAAGCCGACTTGACAAATACAACAGTCAAAAAATAACCACTTGAAAGCAGAACAATTGGATACACCTACTTAGGAAATAATAATTAAAAACTGCTATGCTTAGTGCAGTTTTAGAACGGGTTGCACTAACCACACTCCACCCTCTGTCACTGAGATAGACGCATTTTTAACTTTATGATGTCGATACGATAATAAGACGTGACATGTCACGTGACTGACCATGGCATGGCATGGCCATGGCAGAAGTTTAAAGGCTGTGCCACATTAAGCAGCAGATTATTACGAAACTACCTATATTAATAGGTACTGATCTCATTTGTTTTTTTCTAATACCTAATCAGCAATTTGACATCGTCATATTTAATCATTTCATTTTACCATTCCAGGTTCTGACAGGCGCCGCGTTTCACCACAAGATCTGGTCGTGGTACTACACGTATCGTATGCCTTCCGCAGTACGTGCCTGGGTGGACGACAATTTTAACTGCGAAGACATCGCCATGAACTTTCTAGTCGCTAACGTCACTGGCAAGCCACCTATCAAGGTAATACACTAGATGTCGCTGTGGCTGGCGAAGCGGTTTCTACATCGCACTATCGATATGTCGAAGTAGATTCCATTTCCTAGTGAGTCAGTTCATGTGTGAGTTAACGACTGCTTGATTTGTGAGGACTGAGGACTTCGCCATGAACTTTCTAATCGCTAACGTCACTGGTAAGCTGCCTATCAAGGTAAAGGGATTCGCTAGATGTCGCTGTGTCAAGTGAAGCGGTTCCTACATCGCGCTATCGATCGACGTAGATTCCGTAATTAGAATAGTGGATATTGTTATGAATGTGTAGGTCGAAACCAGACAAGACAATTTCAACTGCGAGGATGTCCTCGCAGTTGCCAAGTTAATGGCAATGTTGCCATTAACTTGTCGCCAACGTCACTGGTAAGCCGCCTATCAAGGTAATCGTCCGTTAGATGTCTCTGTGTCAAATGTAGTGGTTTCTACATCGCGCTAACGATGTGTCAACGTAGATTCCGTAACTAGAATAATGGTTATTGCAATGCATGTATGGGTCGAAACCAGACAAGACAGTTTCAAGGACATGGTATTTCCATGAAATTTTTAGTCGCCAACGTCACTGACAACCCGCCTATCAAGGTAATACACTAGATGGCGCTGTGGCTGGCTAAGCGGTTTCTGCATCGCGCTATATGTCGCGCTATCAAGGTAATCGTCCGCTAGATGTCGCTGCGTCAAGTGAAGCGGTCTTTACATCGCGCTATCGATACGTGGAGGTAGAATAGATTCCATAACTAGAATAGTGGTTATTGTGATGCATGTGGTAGTCGAAACCGGACAAGACAAGATATAGGTGAAAAGGTTAAGAAAAGCTCCTGTTGTATGTGGTTGTAATCTATCCATATAGGCATTAAGTTTTGTTTGTGTTCGCATTTTAAACACGTATTGTCTATTTGAATAGATCACTACTGCATACAACAGGGTGACTTACTTATGTTTTTTACCTATACAAACCTATAGTTAAATAAATAGCCCAGATAGTCCGAGGTACCTAAAACGCTCACTGCATTTTGTTGAATTTTGTGTCTCTTTAGTTCTGGTTAATTCACTGTTTACGTGGACCAGCATTAATCCAAAACATACTATTGCCGTGTGGTGACGGCAGTAAGAATATATTTGTCACCATCCCAACTCCTCCTGCGGGTGTCGTAAGAGTCGACTAAGGGATTGAAGTGTCACACATGATGGGCAGCAGCGTCATCATAGTGGACACATTACTGCAATCGCCAATCCGCTTGCCCAGCGTGGCGATTACGGGCATTTGCCTCCTAATGCGTCTATACGCATAGTTGATAGGAGAGGCCTACGTCCAGCAGTGGACTATCATAGGCTGATGATGTGATGTGTGATGTGATATTTTTTAGTACAGATGGTGTACTTTTTAGGCTCTAGTGCGAGAAGTGGGTCATTTTACGTCAAGTCCAAAACTTCGGAGGGCCATCTGTACTAAAAAACGTCGTACGAGACACGTGCCAAAACGAAATTCGTAACTCGTGTCGATTCAAAACACTCCCTATCCGTCGTGTTTTAAAACATCGCCACTCGTTTCGAATTTCATGTTTTTCGCAATTGTGTCGTAATGTACTAATATTTAACGACACATTCTATATTTCCAGGTAACACCCCGCAAGAAATTCAAATGCCCCGAATGCACCAACACAGAAATGCTGTCCGCCGACGCGCACCACATGACCCAACGATCGGCCTGCATACAACGCTTCACGCAAATATATGGACATATGGCGTTGAAATCCGTGGAATTTAGAGCTGACCCGCTACAGTATAAGGAGAACTCGGGTATACCACATTTGTATCCAGATATAGGTATGCTTTAAAACGTCCATAGTCGAAATATACCGAGAGTATAACGCAATTTATGAGCGAGTAGGGTGGCCCCTATTTGTCGACGAGCGATCGGTTTAAACCGGTCGAAAAAAGCTTTTCAGAAAAATATATAAATTTTGCCAGTCGACGGGAAATCGCGTCACGAAGCGAGACTGTTGAAATATACAACCTCGGCCCATTGTCCTACCTATAGGACTTATTGCAGCGAACACTTTTAAATTGTAACTAATTAAAACAGAATTGCATTTTGTTTGTAAAAAATTTCTGACAAACATTAAATCAATCTTATTTCCTGCCGAGTAGGTAAAATTTATAATGACGAATTTTGTAAGTTTCTCTTATATGGCCGGTAGGAGGTTATCGCTCTTATGATATAGAAAGAAAGGTTATTTCTATCGGCATTCAACGATAGAAGGCCGTTCATAAGGTTGAACTCCGGTATACCACAATTTGTACTGGGAATGTAGCTATGGTCCATGGAATCGTAAAGATGTTGATTGAATTAAAACCAGCTGTATTCTCTATGTATACAAACGAAATGAGCGAAATTTTTTAAGTTTAAAAAATAGTGCTGTGTGTAAGCAGTGGGGTAAAACTATATGACTTTTTGTACCTTGAGATACATTGTTTTATTCGACATTTATTTTTCACTCTTAACACCATGTTGTTATTGAATGGTTTCCAAACTGAAACTCTTATTTTAGTTAAAATATGTGACGTAATGTTGCAACGAAAATAATTTGAGCGACCATTACGAACCTTGTTACAAAGAGATAAAGTTCTATTGATATTTTAGATTTTTTCTCTTTATTCAAATTGAAGCTCACTAAGTAACTAGCCTGTTACTTAAGTAACAAAAAACTCATTCTAAAAATTTCTAGTGAGGTGTGTAAACTGACGAAATAAAGGATGATAAATGCCAATCATACTTTAGTTAGCATAATACTGATTGAAAGCTAGAGAGGGATGGACAATAAAGTGTATGAAGGCTGTATGAGATTAGAGAATGGGAATACGTCCCCAGTACCCAGGGTATGTAGTGTTAACTACTATTTTACTTACATTAGGTGTCGTTGTTGCCAGTTTTCATGTTATTGTTAATGACGTTAAAAACAATAATTCAGATATCATATCTATACAGATTTGGTGCACTGTATTTTCTCAAACATATTTTTTTATTGTATATCCAATAACTGTAGAATAAATATTCATCAGACCAACAAACTAAATAGGGTGAGAAAGGATTATTATCAATATTTACGCAGTTCTGGGTCTTTGGACGCCACGCCATCTGTCGACGTCCGATCGGATTAAGTCGGTCAAAAAAAGCTCATTAAAGTGTCAGTGTCATATACAAATGTGTCAAATTTGGCGGCTGATGTCGAGTTGCGTAGCCCGAGTCGAAGCCAGGCGATTGACACTTTTATCGCTCATAGGATATTCATATAGCATTTCCGATCGTTTAATGCCGATCATTCATCGACAGATAGGCGACTGTCCTTAGGTACAGTCATGTCTAATAATATGTATACATTTCGGAACGTATGTCAAAGGCATAAGGATCAAAATCGTATACATATTATTAGAGCGACCGTACGAAACGCATTCGAGATTTTGTAGCCTATAAAATACTAATCAGCGACATCTAGTGTAAAAGTAAATCACTGACCGATAATGTATAGTGCCGGTAACTACTTTTTTCATGTAGACATGTTTGCTGTGCCATCTTTTATTATGTAGATAAGTTCACTGTTTATTAAATGTCTAGTTATCCCACCATTAAAACCGCCACTTTGAAATCTAGTTAATAAGTATCGGTTATTTAACCTCCTAAGTCCTGGTGTACAAAATTTTGTACATATTCCAAAATGTATTTTGAACTTTAATGAGATAGTTCTAAATTCAAAAACTAAGCGAATGTCACTGGGTCTTTGGAGGTTAATTTTTTATGTTAACGCTAGTTAAAATTCCATTGTATTCCAAATTGTACATTAAAGTATTCTGTTAAAAACTACTGATAAAACCGACCCTAACAGTACTTAACACTATACATTATCGTCAAAATAATTGATATTGATAAGCAAACATTGACGTTTGGTGCGTATAATCAATTCAGCAAACATAATATTAGTTACTATCGATATATATATTTTTTTAGAGGAACCATTTGTGTTGTGTGTCGTTGTTTTGTCGTTTTCAAAGTCAATTTTAGATGTAGGCTATACATAGTAATATTTATTGTTTAAAATGAGCTTCTGTGGTAGGGTTTAGAGTTGTCACCAAAGTGTTTATAGTAATTGGAATTAACATTAACGCCTTTTATTTGAAGTATATGTACATATATGTATGAAAAGATAGAACTGTTTATTTTGTCGCTACATTTTTTTAAGTTGAGAAAAGTAAGATTTCTTCACTTATGATTATTAAACCAACAAATTTTTTGTATGTTTGCAGAGATCGGCCATTGATTTTTGTATTAAATAATTGTCTCGCAAAAAGTTTGGGGTCAAGTTAATGTTAATTTCATTTATTACCATTATTCTAGCGTTGAATCTTTATCTTAATTTTGATTAAGATTAATAATGCCCCAAAAATGCACCACTTGGGGATCCATCCTATCTCTTAAATTTACGGTCTAATTGTAAACAAGTATTTGCTTCGAACCTTCTTGCCATACTGTATAGAATAATTTTGTATGACAATAAGTTGTTCTATCCAACAACCCAATAAGTTTCATGTCAATTCCCTGTTGATAATTGCTTTGGCTGATCATTGGTCGGGTATAAAATACGAAATAACAGAACTTATTTAGGTATAGTATGATCACTGTCCAACAAATTAAAAAGATTTACACAACTTTTTTGTATTTCTATCATCAGTTTCATTCTCTTGAGGATTCGTCTGAATTCCCAGCAAAAATAGCAAAAAAAATCGATATACACAACGTCACAAATTACATAGTAATGAATGAAATGACGCGTGTAAACATTTTCCATATACAGGGTGTTTTTTTTTCGATCGTTCAAATTCTACGTAGTGAATGTGTAGGTCATACTCACCAACTTTTACTATGGGGACAAAGTCGAAATCGCGAAAAAAAAATCTGCTGTTTCATACAAATTGGCGGCATTACGCCGGCCGAAATGTATGAAACAGCTGATTTTTTTTTCGCGATTTCGACTTTGTCCCCATAGTAAAAGTTGGTCAGTATGACCTACACATTCACTACGTAGAATTTGAACGATTGATTCAAAATTGTAGATGCAGATCGATAACATGGTCGTATACACACAATGATAGATGTAATTTATTTCATTCATTCAGTTTCAGCTCTTGTAAATCGACCTGTATGTTAATTCAATTTTTTTGTTGGCCATTGGGATTGGTCAGGCAGCCATTTTACATTATCCTATGGCCCGATCATAACGCTCAAGCTATATCAAATAATAAAGCTCAGCGGGATTAGTACAAGAGAAAGGCTAGATCACGCCTGTCATTGTTTAATTAGTACAGCTAGACAATGACAGGTGTATATTTCGTCTAGATTCTGTTGTCATGCACTTGTGCTAAGCCCGTATTCCTCAAGTGAAAGCAGAGTTTAAATGTTATCGAAAAATTGTATCATTTTCCTGAAGACTTACAAGATCATATTCTGAATTGATAAATTAACTTGAATTATAATGCTTATGTGCATAGTTATAAGGATATTGATGGTAATTTAGTGATAAATCCTAAATAATGATCAGCCAAACCCTTAGCTACTGTAAAATGTCTGTCCTTAGAATCGTAAAGAAAATATTCTAAAGTCGATTGTCGAAATTATAGTGTTAGAGAAAAATAGTCCATCTTGACATATCGGTGCTTGCGTCGAGGTTCATTCCTACGTACCTAGTTATATAAATGTATATTGTAATTGACACGTGAATAGATAATTATATATGGAATTATGGATGGCATACTTTTAAACATATATATTTTGTATTTTATTACGATGCGACGACTGAATTATATTTTAGGCGTATGGAATTTCAGTCGATTTTATGTAAAGTAACTCCATTGATTTTCTTTTTACAATTATGTTAATAATAATCAATTTTAATGTAATTTAATGTTTGAGCCAATCGTGTAAGTACATTTTATAATTTATTCGCCATTTTTTTCTATTTATGAATTTATAATTTTATTAAATTATTTTACATGCGTTTTTGAGACAATCGTTTGTACTTGTTAGTTTTTTAAATCGTAGCCAAAGACCTTTTAGACTAGTCTCGACGTTTATTTCGCATTTACTTTGTATTGTTATTGTGTAAGGTATCGGTAATCTAAAATGTATTTTAATCGTCACCCGCATTTAATTAAATGGACTTCTCATGGATCCGACCAATTAGCAATTTTGTATAAAATTAAAGAGCTATATCGTCGGGGAACTTGCAATAGGAGCATTCCATGAAAATATGTCGTAAGCGACACTGTCTTTTCAATACTTTTGAAAAATTAAATTAGTAAGCTGAATTACAGTATAATAATAACATATCAAGGCTTTAAGATTGACAGTGTTTCCTACCAGCTAGCATATTTTATTAGGGTAGCTACCATAGCGACACAGCGACAAAAAGTAGATGTTTTCATGGAATGCTCCAATACCGCGTAACTACCAAAGCAGATAGAGTTCCAATATCAAACAATTGACACTCAAATTCACCCTAATTGAATGTGTTAGTTCGGTATTGCACCGTCCCCAACGATATTTCTTAGAACCACTAGCTACTTCACTACAGTACATGCAGTAGACTTCATATCTCAATAATCTAACAATTCATTTAACGACAAATACATTATAATATCGAAGATAGCGTAAAAGGTGTCTTCTTGAACGTCTTCATTTTGCGTTTTATAATTTTCATACATGTATCTTAACGATCAAAATAAATATATCAATAGAACACAATTTTTTTGTGTGAGAACTATTTGTCTTCACTCGATAGTACAATCAAACTGTCAGTTAGTAGTGACGCAGGAAAATGGTAAAGTTTTGTATCTTCATATTTAGAGCCCGGAAAATCCATAGCAAAACAAAAGACTGTCGCAATCAATCTAGGGTGAGAAACATTTTTTTATCGATATCGATTGCGAGTCTTTTGTTTTGCTATGGATTTTCCGGTCTCTGTTCATAATTTAAACGAAATCAGAACTGTACGCAATCAAGTTGTGTTCTTTGTTTATGTTTCACATATAGCTAAGTGTGTTAGTGAGATATAGTTTTATTTATGACTTATGACTCAAAATCGCATGAAGTTTACTTAGATATGATATAAACGGTTTGAAGTTTTATGTAAATATTTTATTTTACCGATACCTATACGCGGTATTGTCGGAGTGGAGTTACCAGGTATATCAAACGACAGACTGACGGCTTCGTTGCGGCTAGGCGTATGCTAGGTTTAGATAGGTACAAAGTAGTAGGCGTAGAACAGTGTACTTACGATCTTCGTCCGTTCTAGGGCTGGCGTCAGTAATTATTGACAGTATTTATCATAATACTGATAATTATTGATGCATTCTGTAGGCTTAGCACATGACTGGCGCTAATATGACGCCGCGAGATAGACTTCCCGTCTTTTACTAGCTATGTTAAAAAAGAGGGACGGATAATATGTCGCCGTGAGATACGGTCGCTTCAATCATGTGCTATCTCTACTGGTAATTTAGCTTTCCATCTATTTTAACCCGTTGGTTTTTTAAATTCATTTTAGTGCATGCGTTTAGTACCTAAGTTAAATTTTGGCTGGTATTTATACTCAATATTATTTCTGTAATTTATTTGGACTGTTATAAATTGAATGCTCGGTGCGGGTGAGCTGTCTTCATACTAAATAACATGTATCACGTGAGTAGTATGCAACAGCTTACCCCCGCCGAGCACTGATAATTGCCTTAACTGGCGAACTAATCACTTTATCACTTTAAGTACTGATTTTTCAATCCCCAGTTAATAGTAACTGTGAAATAAATGTTAGCTCTATCCTTTTTTGAGTGATGACCAGCGATAAGGATGGTAATACTATTGACTGACGGATACTTTTAACTGAGGATTGAAAAATCAGCCCTAAGTATAATTTAAAATGTTTGTAAGTTATTTAGTAATAACGGTTTGAAATGAATGGAATCTAAAATTATTGTGATATGTTCAAGAAATGTTGTAGCTATTTGTGAATTTCACATGTTGCTTTACATATAGTACTCTAAGGTAGTACAGTTAACCTCAAAATTCACTGGACATTTTAGTATTTTGTTGATGTGTCAAAATAAGAACATAAGATCGAAGTACAGTAGGAGAATAATAAATACTTGATATGAAGAGATTTTTAATGGTATAATCATTTTTGCAATGAACTTATGTATTATTATTTACTGCTGAAAGCTCATAGAAAAGTGCGTTTTCTATATTTTTAGCCAAGGAAGACGTTGGGTTATTTTATTTGATGAATTGGTCATTGTAAACATTATAACACTAAGAAATGTTTGTCAACCCTATTTTGCCAATATGACGTCACGCTAAATATTTTGCAGTTATTCGGCATTTTTTATTAGTTTTACGACTATGAAATTGAAATTAATAGTTGCATTGTTTTTAGTGCAGCTGTTTCATAATAATTTAATTTACTGTTTAATGTAAGTAATTGTTATAAGTGTAATATTATGCAATTTAAATCATTTTAGTTTCTCCAGCTTGCATTTTGGATGGTCACAATTATAACGTGAATATATTTAATAATCATAATTGAATTGGTTACCTGTGACTTTTCGTCACATAATACAATTTAAATCACCATCATAATTATTTTAAAACACAAATCATACGTTATAATTTCGTAAATAGTCATAGATAAAACATATCTATCGCACTTGTAAAAAAACACTTTTCCAATCATCTATGATAAGCTTGACAGTCATACGTCAAATCATAATTTTATTAAAATTATTATGTAACTACAATAACGTATTATTTGTAATAATTCACTGGACTTGAAATAATCGATCAACTGAATGAGCAATCGCTAGAGCTGACATTTTGTACAGTCGCTATCAGATACCTATAACGGAGCGGACAGAGTGATCACAAACATCTGAGCAGGCATCTATTGTCATGGCAGAGCCCGGAAAATCTATAGCAAAACGAAAGACTGTCGCAATCACACTAGGGTGAGAAACATTTTTTTATCGATATCGAGTAAATTTAATAATAATATTCTACAGAGACACAATTAACATTTCGCCGTATTAAAGGTAGAACCAACTATTTCCCCGAAATTGGTTTTGCTAATTAGTGTTTTATGCCAAAGATATAGAAGACTATTTGCTAAAACACGTTTTATCGAAATAATTGGTTCTGCTTCTGAATCGGCGATTTTATCGCTGTCATACGCAATGAAATGACAATGACATTCAATGTCTTATGGAATATTAATTTTCTGAAGTGTCTATTATTTTCAATAAGGTTGATTACTCCTTTTGTCACCGACAATGGCCAAGCCAAAAGGGAATTGGTTATTACTTAATAGGAAATATAAGTAACGTTGATACTATAAGTTACATTGCATTTTAGATGAAATAACACGTATAAAACAAACCCTTAACTTACTAACTCTTTTGCGTTTGGCTTGAATGATTATAAAATAATGTATCTAAACATATCGCTATGATTTTTAGACAAAACTTAATCGATATCGATAAAAAAATGTTTCTCACCCTAGTTTGATTGGTTTTGCTATGGATTTTCCGAACAGCGTTGGGTGTGTTCAGATATTATTGAGCACCGTTGCGCTCAGATATATCTGATGGCGAATGTATCTTTGTTGTTGTCGTAAGAATAATCTGTTAATATTTTTTATGTGAAAATTGTAGCTTAAGTACTTAATAGATATTTAATTTGTTTTTATGTACAACCTGTAAATACTATATATTGTAAATAAAAGAAGACATATCAATTTGTATACTTGGTTGTTTTATTCTTGTATATTTCCATAAAGCAAAGATTATTGATTGTACACTTAGGATGATGGCACCAGCGGCCCTACGAAGGCGTCATTAGAGTGAGAGAGACAAATCCTCGAAATTTAAGAATTTCGGTTTTCGTGGTAGTATGCCTGTAATGGCCAAGTGTATAGTGAAATACATTCATGAACTCTTATTTTAAAGAATCCAAAAGTTATAAGAGGGTATGGGTTTTTTCTCTTTTAGGGACACTTAATTAGAGTCAGATAAAAAATGATTGTAGCAACAGTCATACTAATTATGGCGAGTACTCCGTCCAACAATCCTTTATCTGTAGAACAAGGCGGGTAATTTGATAATGAAGGCGCATATTGTTGATCGCTGATCTTTGAGTATCTCAAAGTCATTGAGTAGGTATCGCCTTTGACACTGTCAAAAGTTGTCACAAAAAATTTTACGTCCTAACACAAAAATGATGACGTTAAATTTTGTTTTCATTAAAGACAAAGGCCTACTAGATTTAAAACGGCAGATTATGTCATAAAGTCATAATTTTATGAATTTTCTTACGAGTACTTACTTTGCAACAAGCAATAAAGTTGAGTGAAACTAACTCGTTGGTGTCTTTTATACGAAGAATGAGATTGCAGCGCTCGTCGATTCTTTCTTTTGTTATATTACAAGACGACTGTTCTGTTGTCTACAGTAATATTATGGCATAATCTTACTCAAATTGACCTACTCGCACGATAAGCTCAATCAACACTTGCACGGCGGCAGGGGGTCGATTTACCCCTTATAAAGTACCTATGGTTAATTATAAAGCGATAGAGTCCGACTGGAGCCTTTGAGCTTGCAGTCATACAAATGTGAATCCACCTGGATTCGTACTTAAAATGACTTATGTAAAACAAGAAGTTAAAATTCAAATATTGTAGCAGAGGCGTAGCAGTCTTATTATGCTTAAAGTCCGCAGCGGTGGATGTTCAGTCAAGGGCATTAATATATTATACACTTCTCCATACTGATCCCTTACAAATGTGTCTATACACTTGTCTATTAATGCACTGCCGTGCATGGCCGTGTGGTGACGGCAGAAAGAATACATTTGTCACCACCCCAACTCCTCCTGCGGGTGTCGTAAGAGTCGACTAAGGGATTGAAGTGTCACTGACCATATTTGATTAAAGATTGATGATGGGCAGCAGCGTCATTATAGTGGACACATTACTGCGATCGCCAATCCGCTTGCCCAGCGTGGCGATTATGGGCATTTACCTCCTAATGCGTCTATACGCATAGTTAATAGGAGAGGCCTACGTCCAGCAGTGGACTATCATAGGCTGATGATGATGATGATGATGATTAATGCACTCGACTGTACAGATAGGTAACGTTTGTGAGTAGAAAACAAAAATGGCTGATTTTTGCTCATTTGACGTCTCGCTGATATATTTTTACGTTAGGTACCACTAATAAATTTCATTAATTTTGACTAAAAATGTAGGTATGTGAATCAAGATTTAAGGTTTTAAGTTGGTGATAAAACTAAGATAGTGTTCTAAAAGGGCGAGAGTATCAAATAGGTAATGCATGTTTTTAGCTTTGTTTACTTTTTTTTTTGACGAACGGTATACTTAGTTGTAAAAGCATCCTCCTAAGGCCCAAGGCGAAATTTGGCTCCTAGTCATTGCAAACCACGGTCCTACCAGTAGTACTTTTGTTATATACTCGTCCAGCCCCAAACATTAAAATCATATTTTATGTTATTTTACTTCTATGCCACCAACAGCTTTGGGGCATATTTACCATCAGTTTATGATGCCTTTTTGGACAAATTAAATGAATAAAAAAAATATTTTTTTTAGTCTGATTAGCTTGGTGCGAAATTTGAAAACAAAAGTCATCTTTTGTATAAGTCCTACTGGTAGGACCGTGGTATGCTATGACTTTACAGCAGTGGAAGAAGGTGGGTCTGAATCACCAAGTTAATTATTACTACAGGAAGGACTTTGGGCCTTAGGAGGTTATAGGGACACTTTAGAAAAAAAGAAGAATTTTTGTATTACTTATCACACACACACATCATCGGCCAATTTCAGCCTACGGCTGGGCAAAGGCCTCTATTGTTAACTATGCGTAAATATCTACATATGGACGCATTAGGAGGTAAATTGTCCATAATAGCTACCATGGCCAAAGGGATAAGCAATCGCAGAAGAGTGACTATGATAATATTGTTGGCCACTATCTATCTTTCCATAAACGAATGATAATAGTACTTTAACCCTCTAATGCATAAGACAGGCAAAAATGCATTTCAAATTTGAACCCTAACAGCAGTCAATAGAGTCCAAAACCAATGAAACCATATTTGGCTTCGTATGCATTAGAGGGTTAATCCCTTAGTCGCCTCTTACGATACCCTGGGTAAGACGTGGGATGGTAACTACCGTCATAAGATCAGTAAAATATCCTGTGAACCACGCTCTGTACAATATAATGAACAGTGAACAATTTAAAAAGTCACTTTTTGTGCGGTTGACAGTTCATTTGCCTGGAACTCTTGGAAGTTGGAAGTGGTCCGACTCTACATTTGCAACTCTGGTCTGCAACTCTGGTCAACATTGGTCTAGATACCGTTATTACGCACATTATATCGTAGTTTTAAAGTACGGTCTGAAACTATATCATTAATTTATTAACTCTTTTTCTGAGCCTCAACACCATCGCCACAAGGTTGATAATCCTATCACTCTAAATCAAATATCTGAAGGCTCAGCTGCCCTACCGTGAATTTCGAAATCCTCAAACGAGGATTTGTCTCTGTCACTCTAATGAAGCCTTCGTTGGAGTAACAAAGACAAATCCTCGAAATTTACGAATTTCGAAGTTCGCGGTAATAGGCCTGGTACGCGTGTAGTCGTTTTGCGAACGGCCATATTAGCGATGGCATGCGCGCGCGCCGCGAATATTTCGACGCGAGGTCAGTATTTGCACTACATGTAAAGGGTTCTAGTAATAAATAACTCTTTGGACCCTTAGGTTCTAGAACTTTATATTTTAAGTGAAGAAAGGCATTTGTTAGCCCTTGTTGTTAAAAACATGCAATACAAAGTGAGCTTTTAAGGCACGTAGGGTGCAATTATTGCTGTCAAAAGAAATAGGATTTTAGCATGATGAAATCACAAACTGGAATAAAACAGATAATTCATTCAAAAGAACATTATTTAAAGGGAATTTGTATGATTCACGTTCAAAGGAATGGAAATAACATTTCAGGACAAACTAAGTGAAAATCGCTTGCGTTTATTATACTGGTACGTTATGAGACTTATGAGACGACATTGGAGCTATATATGACCAGGACTATATGATGAAAATAGAGCAGGCGAAGAAAGGGTGTATTCGACCTACTGTCTGCTGGAAGAGCAACATAATCAACGACCTGAAGGCGATTGAAGTGGATGCATCGACAACACAAAATATAATATCTTGGCGAAAACATGACGAGGAGGACTGAACAGTAAACACAGTTCTTCGCTTTGAAAGCCAGCTTAGAAGAAAGAAAGCATTGGTTTCATAAACATTTTAATCTGGCGACAATCGAAAAAATATGATCATCAAAATCATTTTCTATTCCCGAAAAAATACCTACTACAAAAGGTAACATGAGCTTGAACGAGAGCTAGCTTTAAG
This sequence comes from Thaumatotibia leucotreta, assembly GCA_025490895.1. NCBI lineage: Eukaryota > Metazoa > Arthropoda > Insecta > Lepidoptera > Tortricidae > Thaumatotibia > Thaumatotibia leucotreta. Next base: position 172,759 of record JALPQI010030677.1, on the reverse strand, counting down.
CTTGCCTGATTGAGAGAGGGAGACCATTACAAAGCCGGATTGCCTGGACAGTAAAGAGCAAGTTGGACATGAATCATGTGTGGTGACGAGGGACAATGAGCTTAACACACCATCACATCACATCATCAGCCTATCTCAGACCACTGCTGGACGTAGGCCTTTCCTATGCGTATAGATGCATTAGGAGGTAAAAGCCTATAATTACCACGCTGGACAAGCGGATTGGGGATCGCAGTAATGTGCCCACTATGATGCCCATCATCAATCTTCTCTTGAGGCATGGTTAGTGACAACTTTAATCCCTTAGTCGACTCTTACGATACCCGCGGGAAGAGTTGGGGTGGTGACAAATGTATTGTTATTGCCGTTTACACTTGTTAATCAGGTAGGTACGAGTAGTTACAGGCGTGAAACCCATAGTTCACTTTTAATGGGGTTTCAACAGACGAAAGCCCACACATGGGAGACCTGTGCCCAGGTTTGAGGCGTAATCATCATGTGCATTTTTATTTAAGTACATACCATATGTAAATACTTACATCGAAACTCCCCGCCTATCCTGCGGCTAGTTCCTGAATGTTAGACGAATACAGGAGCATTAAAACCAAAACTGAATGCGAGTAGAACCACATTTAGCCATACAATAAAAACATACTCTTTACCCGCATCTAACGCTTCCATTCAACCTTAGAACCATCAATTCGTTAAACTTGAATGCAAACAATAAATACCAACAATCACCGTCCAAACAAACCTATTCTATTAGCAGGAAAAGATGTAATCGCGCGAACAAAGCTCACAGCATCCATATATCGGCTGCGTTACTTACGACTCTACTATGGTATTGTGCACGACGCGATATATTTAACGCTTGTTGCTCCCGCAAATCGTCCCAACACTCAGCCTTTGTGCCACCTACCGACGCTTTGTACCAGCCTCGAGGTGTTAATGCAGGCTCCCACAAATATGTAGCAACAAACAAAGCAAAACCACGAACAAGTCCCGCCGCGATTTATTTACGCGTAACCGAACTCAAACAATTTTAATTAGAAACGAGGGATTTTAATGAATAGAGACATAAAGTGTGTTGCCAGATTCCAAAGGTTTGGAGTGGCCATTTGTGCATGCCACAATAATTGGCGACTAGATGACGATATTCTGGCAATGCCGGGCATTCGGTTGTCTCGGGGATACCTCAGATATTCAGCCGATTGTCCGCATCGGCCTATCTGGTATTGTATGAAGCAAGAATGCGGGAATATTGGCTCGCGACTTCATTTAAAAATCTCAATGCGCTATTCAGTATTCAATGCAGCAGGTTAATGGATAACCGAGGAAAACTAAATTATTTGACAGCTTTTATTTTAATTAACAGACTTTGTGGCTATCTGATATGTATCATGAATTATTTTTACGATGTTGCAGGTTGCGGGTTTTGCATTAAAAAGCCTATTCTTGCTATGAAGATTCAAATACCAGCACTGTTCTAGTTTCAGCCGTGTAGCTGCTGTAAGGTAATAACGTTTATCCTACTATCAGATAAGCATTTGGTCCAAAATTAAGAATAATCAATTATAAATATAAAAATAGTCAAAATTGTCATATAAATATGTTACAAATCCGGTAAATTTTTATTTGTAAAGTACCTAGCCGCTGCGGCGAGCTTTTCTGTTCGGTTTCGGGAAAATTAAGTACCTGTAAAGCAAACCCTTTACGTACGGGGTCATAATAATTCCTGTTAAATTGTTTGACTTAATACCATTACATAAAATATAATTATAATTTGTCAGTGGTGGCAACTCTCGTTGACACCCGTAGGTCTTCACCTACGGGTGTCCGTTGCTCCAGCCTTTGGTTAAATTTTGGAGATGGCTGGAGCAACGAGCAACGGTAACATAATATGAGAAATCATCATTATCAGCCTATTTCAGTCCACTGATGGACTTAAGCAGTCTCTCCTATTAGATTGCGGGTTATTGGCGATCGCAGTAGTGTGTCCACTATGATGCCGCTCCTGCCCGTCATCAATCTTCAATAAATGTATGTCAGTGACACTTCAAATCGTTAGTATACTCTTACAACACCCACGGGAGGAGTTGGGGTGGTGACAAATGTATTCTTATTGCCGTCATTAAATATGAAATAATAAATCGACAATAATAATTGGTGTTTTGTTAAATAAATTTTGAGCAATGCTCTTTTAGCACTATATTTTTTTTAACCGAAATTTTTCAGGCTTGGCTTGGTCTTTTTATAGTTATTTGTTGTACAAGGGAGGAAAGTGGTTGTTTAATCATCGTGCCGATATTGAGACCCGAGCCAGCGAGAGATTCCATAGTTTAAAAATGGAATCTCGAGCGTTGCGAGGGTTTCATTCAAGGCACGATAATTAAATTTCTCCCATGTGTAACACAACATTTTTCCCCACACTAAAGCAAGGAAGCAGCTACGAATGTGTAAAAAAATTAATCAATGCAACAAATCAATATTTATTAAATAACTTAGAGTATTTAAAAATGTGCTAGACTTAAGTCCAGAATATGCCAAAACATAGGCAGAACTCTTAATTTGGTAAATGACTAGGTCTATGTGACTAGATTTTTTTTTATAATTACAATAAAACCTACCTACATTAATTAAATTTTCAAATTTCTATGACGTTTAAGTATAAAATCTGTATCCGGCAGATAAAACATCAATCATTTTAAAAATTGTGAGGTAAACTTAAATTGCCTACTTTTTACTAAGATATTACACGGGAAACTTTCTTTACAAAACTGTACATTCGAGTATCTGTACATAGTATAAAATAAAGTCACTTTTTCTGTCCCTATGTCCCTTTGTACGCTTAAATCTTTCAAACTACGCAACGGATTTTGATGAGATTTTTTTATATAGGTAGAGTAATTCAAGAGGCAGGTATTTATGTAGGTATAGTACCCGTGCAAAGCCGGGGCGGGTCGCTTGTTTTTTTATAAGTTGGCAACATTGACGTACAAGACGTCAGTGTTAGCGGGTTGCGTTCTGGTTTTTGTCCAATCCGAAAATGTTTGCTAAAATCTAATTTATTATCTTGAATAAGTGAAATAATCTGGTGTATGATAAAATTATCATGGTGTCCCTCAAAACATAATGAGCGAATCATAGCCATACTAATACTAGCCATATAATCACTTTGTTTGACTGTTAATATTTACCTAGGAGAGATATAGACGTAAAACAGTTACGTATCTTAAGTATTTCTGAAATATATTTTTTCTACTCGTCGACTGTAACGTTTGAATTACGATTACGTACATAAAATTATAATCATATACATTTACATCGAGTTCGATACTCAACTATTGGCAGGGTGCAAAGCGGGTGGAGGGAGTAGCCGAAACGATCGCCGCGCTCGCTGCGGCTAAAATTGACATTATGGTCGCCGACTTCAGCTGTCAAATCCATACTGCAGCAAATATTTTCTCATCGTTTTCAGATAAATATTTAATATGGGCCTAGTAAGGTGTGTTATTGTTAATTGTAATAACACCAAGAAGAACAGTGACAGTAAATTTTACCGATTTCCAAGACCATTCATCGAACATTGATGAAGTAGGTATATAAGTGCTGCAATATGCTTGGATTTCCCACTCTTATTATAAACGCAGTCGCACTATACACTCTCTACATGAGAATTGGTGTGTAGCTGTAAGTAAATTTATTTCTTAGAGAATAGAAAAAACTTTTATTGAACGGTATCGAAACACAAAAATCGGCTTACATAATACTTACAAACAAAGTTGTCTTGTACGCCGTTGCTGTCACTGAAGCTTGGCGAATCACTCGGGATTTGATAATACGGGACATGTCTTCTTGGCGAATATCTTCAACCTCGAGAACATGCCCAGCTTGCACCAATTTCATCCCTTTATTCATCGTCTCCGGTTGGAAAACGATGTCGTGCGTGATGGCACGAAACCCCGTTTTAGTTATGAGTAGGCTCATTTCTAACTGAAAACAACAATATTAATCTTATTAGCAATAATGTTACTGACTGCAATTGTCCAAAATTGCCTTAAATATTAAAATAACACAAAATTTTATTAATATTTTTCAAAATATTTACTTACTTCCCGCTTGAAAGCGGCGACGATAATGTCTAAAATGGCCACCTGTCAATGGCGCTGTCATCGCGCACGGTGCCAATAATGAACTCATTATGCAGCGCTGTAGGCAACTATAATGAATTTGACCAATCACGTGTCAACAAAAAAGATATCAACGACTGCGGCCATCTCAGGATATGCACTTCGTTTCTGCGTGTTTGTTTCATTATTTAGATTAATTAGTTACTGATTTTTATTGACTTGTAGAAAAAGTATTGTACACTATAGTGTCATAATCAAGCTTTTCAATCTTTTACTTATGCCGCTCAGCAAGTTTCGTGGCCTAAACACGGTGCTCGACTGAAAAGCTTTCTAGTATTATAACACGATTGTATAAAATACTACATTCTTTGTTTTAACCCCTCGTATGCTTAGGCACGGATCCGTGCGTGGGAATTTCAATTTATTGTTTTAAGTGTCAAGGTCACTTTTTCAGTAACCTAACTTGACAGGCCGCATACGAGGGGTTAAGGCGATATTCTCCTAGTTATAAGCAGTGATCGGATTAGGTGGTGCCATTTCGGGTGAATGACCTTAAACATTACACTTAACATGGATAAGCCTCGGGATCCAGGGACTTATATTTTTTACAGAACATTTTCTTGTTATGTCATAAATTGAAGAAACATGAAAAAATTAAATGATTTTGTATTTTGTGGTGAATACATCTTTTATTTGATGTTTTTATAGCTGCTACTAACAGTAGTAGAAATGAAACAATTATTAAAGAAAACTCTATGACTGCTCTACTTTAGATCACCAGAACCTCAGTCCAGTTAGTAGTTAACGAAATCAAAGTCCAGTGAGATCGGCCAAAAGAGTCCCAATAAGAGCGTCTCAAAGTCCGGTAAAGAAGTAAAAATGATTGATTAAACCAATCATTTAACTACGAGTGTGAAATGAACAACTAGAAAATCATTAATAAAGGCACACATTTTTTTATAATGTATTAGGATATAATACTAACTACATACATTTTTTATGATAGTATCGTAAAACCACATTGGTTTGTCTCGATACCTCATATGACAAAATTAGCTATTGTGCAAAAATACCCTTAAAACCATGTTCGATAAGTAAAATTAGACTCATTTTTATCAATATCAAACTGAAAGTAAACAAAATAACTATAAAATTGTAAATTTTCGAACAAAAATTTAACTTTTCGTATTAAATGTCGGGCTTAGAAGTTATGTCCACACTAAGATAACGTACCGAAGTCCCGCGAAAAGGCACTACCTAATCCGATCACTGGTTATAAGACTGACATCATATCCTCATAGGTACCTAAAGCGACACTTCCATATACAGCACAGTATTGAATTGCTAAAATAATCATTAATGTCATCAAACAAAAGCCAGGTACCCAATTATACTATGTACTGATGTACTTGCAATGCTTACATTATGACAGAATCAAAGTCCGAAGGTGTTTGACCCCACACCCCGTGCGGCCTAGCTTGTATGGTGTCCACGTATTGGTTTTATTATGGGACAAGTCCACTTTGAAGCCTCGTAGTACCTATGGGCTGAAGTAATTGAATTCAAACTTTTGTCAAACATATCAACATTAAAACAACAATAAACGATTTTTCATCGCTATTCGCGGCAAATGTTGAAGACAGCTTAGTTGTTGTGTGTCGAAGTGAATAAAATTGTGAACGTCGACTCCTAGATAGGATATGGTAGGTACGTAGAACGTAAGTCCAAAGTAAAAATCGAAAAAAATGTAACCAAATAATATGGCTGACTTTCCGTACAATCCAGGTGCTGGAAAAATTGTAGCAAAATTTGGCGACTACCTGTAGGAATGTACCTACTTAATAAGTTTTTATTTCGAAAAATAGCAGAGTTGGCGTCTTCTGTGATTGTACCTAGGTATCTATGTATTATATCCACTTTTATCTGTACGTAAAATCAAATCAAAATATATTCTTATAAACTTTCGGGAAGAGCAAGCTTTTACTAGCAGAATAATCAGTGTTCTTTAAGTAGTTACACGAATAAAAAAATATATTGAAATTACAAATCATAAATATGTTTAATTATAAGTAGGTAATCGAAGAAAAAGTATCAGACCATACATGTTCGCCTGTTATGTTTATGTAGGTAAGTATTAGCCGAATATAATTTCATTCCTAAGTTCGGCGTCGAGACCTTTGGTCCGTGGGGTCCTGGCGCTCTGAGTCTCTTCAAAGACCTATCGAAGAGACTCAGAGATGCCACGGGAGACCCAAGAGCTGGCAGCTTCCTCGCTCAACGCATTAGCTTGACAAGCCAGCGAGGAAATGCTGCCAGCGTCCTGGGTACCATGCCGCAGGGGCCTGTTTTAGAATTATTTTAGATTTTATTTAGTTTTGTAAAAAGGCCCAAAAATAAAACTCTAGCACTTGACTGTACACTAATATAATTCACTATCACTTTTGCACAGGTGTATACTTTGAAAAACTTAACTAAAGGAACGTGCCGGCTAGACGTCATTGTGACGGGGAAAATCTTAACACCGCGAAGTAGATATTTAAATAAGCGGTACAGCGACATCTAGCAGGAAAATTCATAAACATCATTTTCTTCATGAACGAAATTACTGAAACATGAATATCAGTTAGACATTCCGCCCACCAAGGACAATTATGATCAAATTTCCTTAATTCCGCCCACCATGATGCATTAAACAACAAACAATGTAACTTATACATAAATAACACAGTTGGGAAAAAAATGGATATCTAAAACATTACAAACCATTTGCTAAACAAATTTAAGAAAATTTTAAATTTTATAGCAACACTTAACCTTTGCTAAGGTAAACAAACAAAATTATAAATTTAACTACCAACTTAAGTTTCTATTGGCAGGAAACATAACTTACTAACAGGTCTTTTTATAATAGAACCTTTACAACGCAAACTAACTACTCGAGTGATTCCATCCAGACCCGGGTGTTTGTCAGTGATTACTCCGTATAACCATCTTGCAGGAGGCAAATCATCCTCCTTCACTAACACTACACTGCCTACAGCTGGTTCTGGAGTTTGATGACACCATTTATAACGATGGTAAAACTGGGTCAGGTATTCACGAGACCAACGGCGCCAGAAATCCTGAACCATCTTCTGTGTTAACTGCCATCTTCGTAAACTTCCTATGTTGGCATTTTCATAATTAGAATCTGGCACAACTATCAAGGGCTCTCCAACAAGAAAATGGCCAGGAGTGAGTGGTATTGGATCATCAGCGTTGTTGGTATTGATTCTTGACATAGGCCTTGAGTTTAGACAAGCCTCAATTTGAGCCAAGACTGTTGCCATTTCTTCAAATGTCAAAGTAGATGTTCCAATCACTCGACGTAAGTGGTGTTTTGTGGATTTGACTCCAGCCTCCCAGAGACCTCCGAAGTTTGGTGAGTGAGGCGGAATCCAATGCCAATTAGTGGAGTTAGTGGCGAGCTGATCAGCAATTTCCGCAGCTACTGATGAACGTTCTTCAGAGTATAACTGCCTTAGTTCACGAGCAGCTCCCACAAAGTTCGTTCCGTTGTCACTCCACAAATCAGCGCAGTGACCACGACGCGCAGTAAAGCGTTTAAACGCTGCAATGAAGCCTTGAGCTGTTAAATCACTAACAGCTTCAAGATGTATTGCTCTTGTAGCCATACAAATGAAAAGGCAGATGTATCCTTTGTATGAGCGGTGGCCTCTTCCCTTTGACGTACGTAAGCTTATAGGACCAGCATAGTCCACGCCACTCTGATAGAAGGGGCGATTGACAGTTCCTCTAACTGACGGCAACTGTCCCATCAGTGGATGTCGCGATGCAGCGGCATAACGAGCACATATCACACAATTGCGAACGAAGAACTTGACCGAATTAGTAGCTCCAATTACAAAATATTTCGACCGTAAGTAATTGAGCATTAATTGTGGGTTGCCATGTAGAGTTTTTTCATGCGCATTGTCTATTAATAAAGTTGTTAAGTGTGATTTTTGAGGAATTATAATGGGGTGCTTCATTTGATCACTAATTCCTGCGTGCTCTAATCTTCCACCAACTCTCAGGATATCATCTTCATCTATCATCGGATTGAGTGAGGTAAGTTGACTCTTCTTACTAATCATTTTATTTTCTTTCAGGTTTTTTAATTCTTCTTTGAAGTGATTCGCTTGAACAATCCTTATGCACGTTTTTAAACTGTCCTGAATTTCATTGCTAGTTAACCACAAAGTAACTTTTTCTTTTCTAGCATACTTCAAGAACCGTTTGCAGAAAGCCAGGACGCGTAGCAGTTTCCATAATTTAGAAAACCTTCCAATAATTTCTTCTTCTACTTCTGTATTGGTATCACAGTGAGTATTCGTAAAACACATTTTATTGTTCCTTTCTTCTAATTTCGTGTCCTTTAGATTTAATTTCTTGTAGCTTATCTCTTTCTCCTTTAGCCACAAAGGACCCTCCATCCACAGCTCTTCACGTTCCAGGTTTTGTGTCCCTCGAGACGCGCAGTCTGCAGGATTTTCCCTTGAAGGGACATGACACCATTGATGAGGCTCAACTGACGTTATAATTTCCGATACCCGGTTGGCAACGAATGTTTTCCATCGATTTGGACGACTGTTTAGCCAAGAAATGACTACAGTCGAGTCAGTCCAAGCATGGATGTTCGCGTTGCTGATACTCATTACGTTGGCAACCTCTACAAGCAGTTTCGTCAGTAACACAGCCCCACACAATTCCAGACGTGGAATTGAAATTTGCTTGATGGGCGCTACCTTCGTTTTTGATGTGATTAGGGAAACGTGCACATTTCCTTCTTTATCTACTGTCCTCAGGTACACCACAGCAGCAAAAGCTTCATTTGAGGCGTCGCAAAACCCTTGAAGTTCCATGGTGACCTCAGAACTAGCATGATTCCATCGCGGCAGCTTAAATTTGGTAAGTTGATTTAAATTTTCCCTGTAGCTTAACCAAGTCTTCAGCAATTGTGGTGGAACTTCGTCATCCCATTCAATTCCCGAAAGCCACAATTTTTGAATGAAGATCTTAGCTACTATTATCACTGGAGCCAACCAACCAAGTGGATCGAATAGACGTGATATGTCAGATATGACACTTCTCTTTGTTACAGGAACCTTGATTGGAGGTAGCTGCACAGAATATTCAAATTCGTCGGTTTGTCGGTTCCACGCAAGTCCCAGAATTTTCATTATAGCATCTGCTTTTAGTTGGAGACTTCCGTCCATCTTGACATCACTTTCGTTCATGTGGCGTAATAATTGTTCATTGTTGCTGCTCCACTTCTGTAACTCAAAACCGCCTTTTTTCAACAGTTCGTTCATTTCTTTGTAGACCACTTTACCTTCTTCTACAGATTCGCAACCTGTTAACAAATCGTCTACATAGAAATGCTTCAGTACTCTGTCAGCAGCATTTGGATATTGTTCTCCTTCATCGTAGGCTACTTGCTGAAGAGTGCGCACAGCGAGATGGGGTGCTGAGGCAGTACCAAAGGTAACTCGAAGTAGTCTTTAAGTGTCGTATCTTCTCCCCCGAGTTTTCACGCCACAAGATTCGTTGAAAATCTACGTCGTCTTCGTGCACTTTCACCTGCCTGTACATTTTAACTATGTCCGATACAAGGCATATGGGATGGCAACGCCAACGAAGAATCGTATGACGCAAAACGGGTTGCAGACTTGGACCTACCATCAAGTCTTGATTTGATGACACGCCATTGGAGCCAGGACAAGATGCGTCAAAGACAACACGAAGCTTTGAAGTGGTTCTCTGTTCTTTGATGACAGCATGATGTGGTAAATATACAGCCTCTGGATTATTATACTGCTCTGGAGGTATTTCTTCCATGTGTTCTAGCTGAATGTACTCGTTAATGACATCTGAGTAACGTTTCTTCATTTCAGCATCTTTCGCGAACCTCTTCTCCAGCTGATTGAGTCGTCTGGTTGCAACAGCTTTAAAATCGCCTTCTTTGCAGCTGGGTTCTGGATCACGAAATGGTAATCGCACTATATATCTACCCGTACTATCTCGTTTGGTAGTGGTAGCATATAATTCTTCACATTTCTTCTCGTCTTCACTATAATGTTGCTTTGGATCTGTCGTATTGAGGTCAGCCTCGAGCTCCCAAAATTTTTTCAGCAGCTCGTTTTCATTTAAATGAATGTGGTTAACGCTAACGTTATTACGAATGGTCGACTCACCAGATTGAGTCGGCCCAGAGATGATCCAACCTAAAGACGTTCGTTGAGCGACGAGTTTTCCATTTGGAGCCTTGAGTATACCATCCAAAAGTATTTGGCCATACACATCTGCTCCAAGGAGCAAGTCAATTTTACCGGGGATGTTGAATTTGGTATCTGCCAATTCCAATTTGGACAGTTCAGACCATAATTCAATGACTACAGGATTCTCCGGTAGAATTGTGGTTAATTTGCTCAAAACAAAAGCATGTACATTAACTTTAAAATCAGGGTCTAGGAGTGATGCAATTTTAACATTTACCACCGACTTAGAGTTCAAGGATGAACTCTCTTCACCACCTAGTCTCGTGACTGTGCTTTTGTAAGGACATTTTTGAAGTCCAAGCAGTTGAGCCGCAGATTCCGTTATGAACGAAGCTTCGGAACCTTGGTCAAGTAAACACCTGAGAGTTACACCTGAACCTGTTTTCGACTGAGCTTTAACCAAAGCCGTTGCCAAGAGAACTTGACCACGACTGGTCGAAAAACAAGTTGTTACATTAGTGTGCTCATCTGACGATGATGATGCAGATGTGGTTGCATGTGCAAATACATCCCTTTCAACCGATGGATTGGGTTTGACTTGAAAATCGGTTGAGTTAGTGCTAATTTTTGGGTGCAGTAAAGAATGATGTTTGCGCTTACAAATTCGGCATCTAGAGGATTGGCGACACGAATATGCGTTGTGACCTGAACCTAAGCAATTAAAGCAAAAGTTACCGGACTGGATGAAACCACGTCGAGTATCGACATCGATTTTAGCGAAAGCCTTACAATTACACAATTTGTGACTCTCAGAACAGTAGGCACAAGAAACTTCAGTGACATGATGCACTTTTGGGTTGTTGTTAAACGGTGCATTTGGTTTCTTTGGAACGAAGCTTGTCTTCGATGATTTCCCGTCCAGACATTCTAATGCCCTAAAGCGGGTTTCTAAAAACTCTTGAAGTTGGCTGAGTGTGGGCAAATCATCAGAAGACTCGCTTACTTTAAGTTCCCACTGTTTCCTAGACTCATTATCTAGTTTGAGACAAACAATGTGAATCACAATTATGTCCCATGTAGATGTGTCGATCCCGATGTTTTTCAATCCGTTTAAACATTCATTCGTAGTGTCCAGTAATTCTTTGAGCGCACTTGCGGACTCCATCGTGACATTTCTTTGACTCATGAAGCGCTTGAGAATGCAGTTTGACAGATATTTCTTGTTATTATAGCGCCTTTCTAATTTCTCCCAACATGCGCTGTAATTGTCGTGCGTGATTTGAACGTGACGCAGAAGTTGTTCAGCTTCACCGACTAAATAACCTTTGAGGTAGTGCAGTTTTTGAACGTCATCTAGATCTTTGTTCTTGTGGATAAGCGACGTGAACAGATCTCGGAAGCTAGTCCACTCAGAATAACTCCCTGAAAACGTAGGAATCGAAATCTTTGGTAACTTAACCATCACTGTCTTGTTTTGATCCACTACAGACTTAGTGTCGTTACTGGTAGACTCGTTCATTACAGGAAATGATACATTGAGTTTCCTTAAAGCACCTTTGAGATCCGACTTGTAATCCATGAATAATTCCTCCACACAAGTGTATGTGTCTTCAGTTATGTATTCATTAAATCCAGGTGTACTGGTGTCAGACTCTCTAATTATTTTATTATGAGCTGTGACAAACTGAGTCCACATTGATTCTAATGTTTCTAATCTTGTGCTTAGGTAGTCTGGAGAGTTAAGTCGTTCTTTAGGCGATTTTTTAAAGTTGGACTTGGCCTTTTCAATTCGTAAGTAAACATCTTGTTGAACTTTCATTAGAGCTTCCATGATGAAATTTATTCTAAGTCTTTTGAACTTAGCTGATAGAGGCGAAATCGGGCGTGGATTCCCCGTCGTTCCTCTTTTTCGCAAATTATTCTAAGTCCAACTTGCTACGAATTTTCTAAGTCCAAACTTGATGAAATTTTTCTAAGTCCAGAACTCTTGAAATTTCACTAAGTTTTTGACAGTTGCACTACGTAATATAAATGTACTCACAGTTGTCTTTTCACTACGTCACCACAACTCTGCTTACGTTACGCACTGCTGCTTCTCACTGAAGACGTCACGACGTGCTGCTTACGTCACACGCTGCTCCGGAACATAGGCTCTTCCCGCCTTAACACACCTTTGGTAGCAATCCACTACCGTTTCCGGTGTCGGCCGAAGCACTCGCCGAATCCTACCGAACCATCTATCCGGCTCGAAGGACCATGTAAAAAGGCCCAAAAATAAAACTCTAGCACTTGACTGTACACTAATATAATTCACTATCACTTTTGCACAGGTGTATACTTTGAAAAACTTAACTAAAGGAACGTGCCGGCTAGACGTCATTGTGACGGGGAAAATCTTAACACCGCGAAGTAGATATTTAAATAAGCGGTACAGCGACATCTAGCAGGAAAATTCATAAACATCATTTTCTTCATGAACGAAATTACTGAAACATGAATATCAGTTAGACAAGTTTTATTTTAGATTTTATGTAGTTTTAGTTTAGTTATACTTTTTAAATAAAATGTTGTATTGGTAGTTTGTATAAATATCTGTAATACCTACTAATGTTAATTTTCATATTTTTGATTTAAGTAACGATTTTATATAATAAAATGTAGGTAGTCATAATAGTCATATAGTTTATTAACAAGTTTAAGTTTTCTCGTTAACATGGTTTTTATGGTAGCTTCAAATTGATTTTCTGTGATATTTACTACAACTATAGCCCGGGACCTCATGTGTTTAAAATTAGGTTTACGATATGGACACCAATATTATGCAATTTTCCGCAAAAAAGCAATCATATATTATCCACACTATATAATAAGTATTTCCTGAAAATTATTTCAGAACATTCAGACGTGTACATTACAGGCTGAGAGATAGACATAGACACACCGTCGTATTTATTATATAACTTCATTAGATACCGAGACGGGAATCAAACCATATTCCATATTCTCATCTGTCGCGGCTCGCCCTCGTGCTTTTACTATTAGGAATAACGTGATTAAATCTAACCAAACGATAGAATATTTTTACTATCACTAATATTTGGTCTTGGTTGCCTATGTACCTACCTATTGATGTAGACCTCACATCATAAGCCTTAATTGAGTTTACTGTGGGACTAGATTTATTTTGTAAGATTGTCATAACAATCTTACTCAATAACATAAATAATTTATTGATTTATTTAAAATAATTTACCTACAAAGAGAAGACAGTGCTTCAGCGTAAACGTAGAGATATAAAATATGGTATAGTGTCCTGTGAAATACTAGGTAGGTATAGGTAGTTTACAATATTAGAAACACCTAAAGGACAATGGAAATTGGAGAGGGCTATTATGCTAGAAGTCTCTCTGCGAGATCGTGTTAGAAATAAGGCCATCCGCAGCAGAACCAAAGTAACCGACATAGCTCTCCGAATCGCTAAACTGAAGCGGCAGTGGGTGGGGCACATTGAACATAGAACCCATTGGGGCGAAAAGGGTTTCGAGTAATTGAATTTATACTTTCGTATCTAATATATATGATTAAACGGTTAAACTCAAGTGTATTCAGTCAATCCACAGCTTTAGCCACAGCCTCAGTGCTTGATAATGGAGACCTAGGCTCTCCGAAACACGCGCGCGTCGTGAATAAATACACGTCAGTTTTACCGTTTAATCATATTTGTAGGTTTTTGAGTGGCAAGAGTATTTCTCAAAATTTTGTACATTGGATCACGACTTCGATATTGATCAAAAATTGGTAGGCCAGTCAATGATGCTGATCAAGGTCCACCACATTTCCCAAAATGTCCCAGAAAGTTGTATAGAAGTTTGGAATTCAATTTTTGATCAATATCGAAGTCTTGATCCAAATGTACAAACTTTTCGAGAATAGCTGACCTGATGAAGGCTGATGATATATGGTGCACATTTTGGATGAAACCGAGGAATAAAACTGCAAATCCATGGAATATGGACACTCATACGTCGTATAACGTTGCGTCAACGCGCCATCCCTGGCGCGCCGCATTTGGCAAGGAATGTGCGGCAGCTCATTTTATTTGCTTAGAAAGCTACTGTTACTTTCCGAACGATATATCGTATGTGAACCTGTGTGATGCCACAGCTAATCAAGATTCTGTGAGATTCTCAAGTTCTATTTCATCATCAGCCTATCCACTGCTGGACGTAGGCCTCTCCTATTAACTATGCATAGAGACGCATTAGGAGCTAAATTCCCATAATCGCCACGCTGGGCAAGCGGATTGGCGATCGCAGTAATGTGTCCACTATGATGACGCTGCTGCCCATCAACAATCTTTTATTAAATAATGGTAAGTGACACTTCAATCCCTTAGTCGACTCTTACGACACCCGCAGGAGGAGTTGGGGTGGTGACAAATGTATTCTTACTGCCGTCACCACACGGCACAGGTTCTATTTGACGTGTATTTTTTGCTGTAGGTACCAACTAAACAGTCGATGCGCCTAAAGGTCCCTGCCCACTAGACCGTACCATACCAAGACCGTAGCATGAACGTATCAGACAAAAAACTATTCTTTGTATTGAAAAGTATGGGACTATGCCCACTAGGACGCACAGTGTGAAATATTTCTTCAGTTTTGTTCACCACATTTTCTTGGCTTTAACGATTGCAACATTTTATAAGAAAACCAATACAAAAACTCCCAGTCGTCTATCGTATTTAGTTTCTGAGAAAAAAAATGTTTAAGATTACATTTATGACGTCATCAAAACATGTTTGTATTTTTATTTCCTCTAAATGCAAAATTAATGCGCTAATATTTTTTCTGTGTTTTGAAGGAACGATATTCAACCAAATAAAAAAAATACAGGACTGCATAATTGATTATTTTGATGATATTACGTCTTTTTGCTTTTTTTTATAAAATCAATTTTTTTAATGATTTATTGACGGTCGCATTTTATTTTAGATCTAAAAGACGTATGAGTAGTGTACCTATTATGTACCAAATTTTCACAATTTTATCATGTCGGACCTAGGACTTATAGCGTTTCTATGGTTTTGGCTCATTTCTATGTTAATAGGGTTGTCACGATCTGAAAACTGGCTATTATTATGTCGGGCCATGGCTTAGTGTAGTAGTTGCTAGTCTGTTCCAATAAGTGGACGCAAGCTAAATCTGTTTTATCGCTCAGTCGCTTACGTCCTTTTTACTATTTTTTTGCGAAAACTCA
Source organism: Thaumatotibia leucotreta (assembly GCA_025490895.1). Taxonomy (NCBI): domain Eukaryota; kingdom Metazoa; phylum Arthropoda; class Insecta; order Lepidoptera; family Tortricidae; genus Thaumatotibia; species Thaumatotibia leucotreta. Next base: position 157,110 of record JALPQI010030677.1, on the reverse strand, counting down.
AAAAGCTGAAAACAATATTTATTGTATTAAGAATATTTATCAAACCTTCAGAAGAGTCCGCTACCGTTAAAAGCATTTTTGGTAAAGCTGAAACGGAGACGCTTCGCTCGCCCAAGAATTTTTATGTCTACCTTTTGAGAGTGGTGCTCACGAGCATACTGCCAACATTTAGTACGGGATTCGCCGGCTTGGTCGGACGGCATTGCTACTGGCAAAGAGGCTCTCAATGAGTTTCCAACCGTGCATTACAATTTTGTGCATTGTGACTCACATAAAATATACCAGTCATAATATATGCCATTACACAGTTTTCAGCCACAGATGTACAAAATACACGGAAAGCGTTAGCAACATAGCTGCTACTAAAATGGCGTGAAAATCGTCGACAAGCCACTGCTCTATAGTCTATACTGAGTATTCCGGCATAAATCTTACGATTTTTTTTCTGAAAATGCTGTCTGAGCAGTATTTCCGTCGTTAGTGATGCCCGAATTTGGTCTAACAACTTAAAACTTAAAACAACGTAAAACTTAACTAATGCATCTCAACTCATGTGCCAAATGGCCAAATACTTATTACGACTGAAACAGGAAAGTTTAATTAAATGGTACCTAAGTACTATGCCTATGACCAACGACCAATAAGCGGACTCATCTTCATAGCTACCAGAGAATAAATAAATGAAGGGTCCCCGGAAAGAACATGTCTAGTCAATTCAAATTACAGAAGGAAAAACCACCTTACATTTGACAGAATAAGGTGTGAATTTGCCCTGATTTTTTTAAGCACTGGACATGTTTTTTCCGTGGACTCTTCAAATAGCCTACAGTATTTCAAATATTAATAAAATAAATAAGGGCTTGTGCTTCTCACGCGAGGTCCTATAGGGGAGGAGGGGGTCCAAGAAAAAATCACGAAAGATCACGATAGGTTTACAAGGAGCCTTCACGTGTAGTTTTCGACGATGAACAAACTAAGAAAAAATATTGAGTGGGATGAAAAACTATCGAAAACCTGCAGAGCATGATGGTAAGAGCTATGCTCTATTTCTGCTCCGCCAGTCACTTGGTATTACACCGACTCTTAAGGGCTTCAGAAACCTGCCATTTGACATGTATTGTCCAAGCCCCAAGGACCAAAGGCCAGTACTGGGAGACTGTGCGCGGAATGTGGCATGTATTTCTGCGCAAAAAAAAGTGCAATTGCACAGAGCCGTGCACAAGAGGCTCTAGGGGTAGAAGTAGTTCGACCAACGCGAATCCTAGATCCCAAAAGGAGGTCCTTTGCGTGATCCGGGAAAACGATGACGCCGAGTGGCAAGATGAAGATGATGTCGAAGAAGTTTCGCCCGCTACATGCATGCTGGTAAAAGTGTGACCTGTTGTGGCGATTGTAACTAACCAGGATAATCCCTGGACCGACGAATAGTTAATAAATAAACCTTAAGAAGAGAAAAGGAGGAGGTTCTCAATTCGACTGATTTTTTTTTTTTTGTATGTATGTTACCTGATATCTCCGAGAATAGTGAACCGATTCTAAAATTTCTTTTTGTGATCGAACGTGTATTACCCCGAGATGGTCTCATTGTCACCAAGTTGGGTTCTGATGATGGGATCCTGGAGAAATCGAGGGATCTCTTCAAATGTTATAGGTACATGTATGGCGCTTTTGGTAATTTTCATTCATTTACAAGAATTTGCATTCAGAAAGTAGGATTCGAGGAAACCAATGATGGAAACAAATCGGGAATCTTGGAGAAACCGGATGAAGTCGGTTTTTTAAATTTTTAATTTGGTGATTATTAACGTATTACAAATTATTTTCTACCTGTCCTTCAAGTAGCACATATACAAGGTGGCCAGTGGCAGAATTCCGATTTCAAATTCAAATAATTTTCGAACGCGATGTTCGAAACAAATGCGGGTCGGTGTTTTAGTATCGCGAGCATTGCGGATTGATAATTCAAAATGGATCGCTGGCCAGCTGTCCAGCGTTCATACGCCATAGAGGCCTATCTAACCAACGGTTTTTCGCCCATTACCGCAAGGCGTAAGTTTTGTGTTCGTTTTAATATACGGCGTATTTGTGATGGACCGTCAACTAAACTGATTGAGAGTTGGGTAGCACGATTCAGAGCTACAGGTTCCGCAGTAAATAAGCCAGGACCGAGCCCGCGACCTACGGTTACAACTGAACAAAACGTGGAACGCGTCAAGCAATCTGTACTCGAAAATCCGCGACTTTCCACCCGCATACGATCTACGGTGCTAGGTATTCCCAGGTCGACATTGCGGACAATCCTCAAAAAAAAATTAAGGTTCCACCCTTATAAAATCCAAATAGTCCAGAAGTTGCAGGATACTGACTATGAATCGAGAAAATTGTATGCTGAACAAATGTTGGAGAGATTTCCATCAAATCATCGTATGGGGAACATCTTCTTCAGCGATGAAGCACATTTCCATCTCGACGGTTATGTGAACAAACAAAATTGTCGTTACTGGGCTACCGAAAATCCGAAACAAATGCACGAGATGCCGTTGCATAGTGAAAAAGTGACTGTTTGGTGTGCGGTTTCAGCAAGATGCGTAATAGGGCCTTACTTTTTTGAAAACGAACGTGGAGCAGCGGTAACCGTGAATTCTGAAAGATACTGTGAAATGATTGACAATTTTTTTAGATCACACGTTGAAAATGGTTCTTTCTTCAATCGAAACACATGGTTTCAACAAGATGGTGCAACTGCCCACACAGCCGGGCTATCGATGATTGCAGTTAAAGCATTATTCCCAGGAAAATTGATCTCCAGATTTGGTGACATAGCCTGGCCCGCAAGATCACCCGATCTCAGCCCATGTGATTTTTTTCTGTGGGGATACCTCAAAAGTGTCGTCTACAAAAACCAACCTGCCAACATCGCGGAGTTAAAAGACAGTATTCGATTACAAATAAACACAATTTCCAGTGCACTTTGTAGCAAAGTTTTTGAAAATATGCGGAATAGGTTGGAAGAGTGCGTACACAACGAAGGTCATCATTTGGAAAATGTTGTTTTCAAAAAATGAAATCCGCATTCATAGTCTTTTCGTAGAAATAAATAATACTGCTCAATATGCTTTAGTTTTTTTTTTATAAAATTTCGTAATCGGAATTCTGCCACTGGCCACCCTGTAGTACCTACTAGGAATCACATTACACTCACGTTTAATAGGTACATATTGTAATTGACATTCATGACGGAATTTCGTGAAATTAAAAGAATTCTTAAAATTTAGTTGAATGAGAAAAATACACGTGAGACTGCAAGGGGGGGGGGGTTAGCCAAGAAACTCACCAAACATGTAATCTTGTACACTTGTACTCTTGTACACTTGAAAAGTGACAACCCTGACTGAATTATTTAAAAATTCATATCTCGCTAGTCCTGCAATATTTGCATTTCATTTTTTTTTTCACGAGTAGAACATTTTATGTAGTATTCGTTAGTTTTAAAATAAAATGCGACCGTCGAGGGATTATCGAGGAAAAAAATGTTTTTTAATTGTAAGAAAATTTGCGACACCGTCCTCTAGAGTCATCAATTTTAATGTTTGATAAATGATATCGTTGTATTAAAATTACCTTAATATAAACACGTAAAAATGATTTTAAAAAATAGGCATTAAATATGAGTAAATTCAGTTTTCAGGTTTCTATGGACTTCTATGGATGTTTATTTCTTTTTTGAAAATATCCAAAACTATGATACATAGACCTACGGGAGTTTCAATGTTCGCTGTTATTTGACATGGCAGATAAATTAAACAATTAATCACACTTTCGCAAAATTGAGGAAAAATTCCACACTGTGGGACGTTCTGACGCCGGCCAACACCGTCTCATACTTTTCCATACAAATTACAGTTTTTTGTCTGATATGTTCATGCTCCGGTCATGTTATGGTACGGTCTAGTGGGCAGAGACCTTAATGGTTAAAAAATACTCATACCGTAGACGTCTGCTCCAAGGAGGGAGTTCAATTCAAAATTCTTAAATTTAAGCTTAAAACTCCTGGCCCCAATTTCACATTGACAAGTCCTACAGTTGTAAATTTACTGTTTCTCCAATCTGGGGCGTCTATAGGCTACAGTTACCGCTTACCATCGGAGGGCCGTGCGTTTGTTTGCCACCAACATAAAATATAGTGCATTAACTTTAATAAATCAACAGTAATTAACTACAATAGTCACAAAAAACATGACAATTGTAGCGAAATTCCGACATATGCCTATTAACCTCATGTCAAGATTGAATAAGAATTGTACTAAACCTTGCGACAATTGCCACGGGTTTCAGAAAATAAAAAGTAGTTTATTAACGATATACCTAATAAGTCTAATAACATTATTAGTAATAATTTTATGTTGGTGGCAAACAAGCACATGGACCGTCCGATAATAAGCGGTAGCCGTAGCCTACGGAGGCCTGTGACGTCAGTAACAGTGATATTTTACAATTGTCACACTTGTAATTATGGTGAAATAGGCCTCTGGAGTCGGCCATACCGCGAACTTCGAAATCTGCAAATTTCACGGATTTGTCAGCTGACACATATTTACGTTGCCCACCTTGTAAATAGGTAACTAAAGAAGAATTCATTCACCATCTCCAAAATGAATCAGTCAGATAAATGTTAGTCCTTTTCTTTTATAAGCCTCGGGAAAAGGATAGTGATATTTTATCTGACGGAATTAGGTATTTATCCAGGAATTGTGAAACAGGCCGTAATTGACGGTGAAACAAAAGGTGTCCGAAAAATGCCTTAATGCCTTGTAGTCTTTTCTCTTCTATGCCAGGAGAAAATGATAGTGATGATAGGTAATTTTCGGATGTATTTATCCAGGGATTGTAAAACAGGACATCATCAGCAAATCATTATATTGACAGTGACACGAAGACACGCTGATGACCAGCGAAGACAGACATTTTGGCATTTTCTTGTAGGAAACATGGAGTAGGTACTTAACACAGCAAGAAGATTTTGATTCGCTACGTGACACTATCTTCTAGATACATAGCTATAATCTATCAAAAGTCAAGTACATCACAGAAAAGTAAATCTAAACGTTTTCCGCTGGAATTTCCATCAGGGCATCCATACGACGGGTTAATTGGCTATGTAAAGTTTTCTGAAGATATGAATATTATATTTTTCCCTGATAGCCATCATCTTAAGGTTCAAGAAAATGCGCCTTTTGTTTTTGACCAGGTATGAACGTAACAATTTTCAGTTTTTGATTTTTTATATTTTTTTGGTAGCAGTTGTCAAAATTTGCATCTTTATATGCAATAGACACATATTTCATGTATCTTTTGGTACCAAAATAAACTTCATACATCGAATAGTTTTACAGAAAAATGCTCACAGTGAAGGATGGAATTTGTTGCAATTATCCCTACCCCCAGGGCTGGTTGTAACAGTGCATAGGGATAATAGAAACAAAGTAAATAACTATAAAATAATCAATATAATTATGTGTAATTAGTATTTTTAAGTAATCAACAGTCTTACAATATCACTATCTCAAAGACAAACATTAACAATGAATAAATGTAATTAACATTAGGTATTATATGAGACGAAATTAATTTATACCTATAGGATATATGAGTGATGTGAGAGCAATCAACTTTCTGTGTCTTATTCTAAATGGCATATAAACAAATGCTTAGGTGTAATCCAAGGAATTAAATGCTTCCTGCATTGTCCTTATTTCTGAGTATACCACTAAGCTAAACAATGTACTTAATATGATAAAAAAAATGTGTTTTACTCCTCATCGACAGTGAATATTTGTTTCCAGAAACAAATCCCGCCTTGGGTAGTGCCGCTGAACTTTCAAGTAAACCTTTACTTTACATGTCTATTGTCTATATAAAGTGATGTGAGCCAGTTGGTACGTCTTTGCTGCGTCCCTGTAGGGCATTTAAAAAAAGGATCACCTCAACTGCAGCTAAACCTATAATTTCTATTTCGGTGGACTTCTGTCTGTTGTTATTTTGTGTATAATAGACAATCTGCAACAAAAAGGCACTAAGTATATGAGTTATTTAATAAACGCTAGCACATAGGTGTACCAATGAGCCTCCAATTTGGAAATCGGGATGAAAGTAACAAGTTGTTTCAATCATCCCTGGGTATCGAATTTCCAGAATCCCACAAACACGTAGCAAAAAAACGTAAAAAGCATCATTAAAACATTGATTTGCAACCGTCCAACTGTAAATGATTAGTGACTTTACAACACCCATGCAAAACGCAAGCTATAGCGTTTACCATGAAAAATCTAGCTAAGATTGAAAAAATCGTTAAAAACTTACTTTTGACGCATTTTTCTGGGACCATAGCACTACACGCATAATCTGCCATCACAGCACCGTGGGCGTAACTAAGGTTAGGGGGGAATCGAAATGGCATCTAATGCCCTGAAGGACGTTGGGATAGGTGTCGTAGAAAAATGTTAAATGAATTTGTTACGTTCATCCCGCGTTACTTTTATACCTGGTCTCCCTCATGAATAGGACATCTTACACATATCGACCGAGTCCCAGTAAGCACAATTAAGTGGGACTTTGTGTGTACCTGGATATTATTTTAGCGATGATGTATACCTATTGTTCGGTATAATAGGTACGTACAATACACTTAAACACAAAGAAAATATCTATGTATGAGTTTTGCAATACATCTTTGCTATAACTACACAAATGCCTTAACCGGGAATCGAACCTGGGGCTTCTACTTCTAGCTCTCAGGTCTGCCTCCGACCATGCTACGCGTAGATGCCGTCAAAGTAGGCAAATTCAAAGCCAATTAATTCCCTCACAGGAAAACAGCTAGGCGCGACAGCATGTAATTTCTTCCAAATAAAGTAAAATAATCAAGCAAACACACGTTTCTTCAAAACTAAAACGCAATTAAAATAATCTCGACCTTTTTAAGGCTTTTAGAAGTTGAATGCACCGTGACTAAGCCCAATAAAATAAACTTAAAAAGGAAAAACAACTCGCCTTCTGGACAATGTAGGCGGCTGCTGTTACGCGAAGGAAATTCACGGATTTTTGTTAATAACGCTATAAAATTGATTTGAAACTAATTTCAATTCGATTTTGGCAATAATGAGTAGAATAAACAGTTTCTTGTGTAGGCGATGGTATCGATAAAGCTTTGTGATTGATTGAACTATTTTGTTTGAACTTGTTTTATCCATTACCAATTTGAATTAAATACTTGTATTTATTTTGATTTCATTGATGTGTACCTAATTACAACAAGTCATAATTTTCCTTCTTGTTTTTCAGTAAATACATGACAGTACAGTATCAAGATTCGATCGGATTTGTACTTGAGTTAGAAAATTCTTGTAATTTACGTTTAGAATGTAGATATATTTTTAGGTTGTAGGTCCCGTGTCATAATAAGAATTAAAAAAACAGTTTTACAAAAATATTAGTGGAAAGAAGAAGAAGAAGGAAATACATGTAGGTAACTCATTAAAAGGTTCGAAATTACCGCATAGATAAAATTGGCTGGAAGCCAAAACATTTGCTGAACTATTTACGATTATAACATTTCGAGAATAGATGATGCATCGTAAGATTAATTAAGTTTATGATTGATAACATACTTTTTAAAGTTTTAGTAAGTGCGCAGAAAGTTTAGAAAGTAAAACTTTTGGAAATACCCAATGCGCATGCTCAAGTGCTAAACTTTTAAGAACGAAATTGGCAAAGTTTTGCTGTCTAGTGTACCTACTACCTATACCTACTTACAATAAAATACAGGCTGTTTAGTTAGCGTCAAACGTATCGCATATTAAACTGACGTGACAGAGTTTTCAATTGATTATTAGACGTGAAAATCGCCAGGTGCGAGTAGGAGGGATTTCAGTGGCCCCCATTTGACCGTCGATTGCCATATTTGGCACGGCTCGCGTCTAAATATGGCCGGGCCGGCCCACCGCCCCGCGCGCCTCGCTCCACTTCCGATTCTATTATTTCTATTTACGAAATAAACTCAAAATAAAAGCTCTATTTTAATACGGGATTTCGGGCACTGAAACTCGCGGCATCCCAGAGCACGCTTTTCCAACAGATGTGTCAGATTACGGGCCTACTGCGTCGTCTCGCTCGCGGAGAGCATCCGTTGCTGCGTGTGAGCGAGACGGCTAGCGGTGGAGGCGCGGGGGACGCGATCATCGCGAAGTCAGTCACGGTCCGAGCGGCCGACCCGTCAGTCCCGCCCTCGGTTCATTCGCGTTTTCGGTCAGTCTCCGTTCGGCATTTCGAACGGTGAGGTGTGTGAAGCGCGTGCGCGCACCGTTTACTGTGGCGTACTGTGAGGTTATGATGGACGCGCCCGGCGGAGCGCGGGAGCCCCGCTTCGGGTCGCCGTACGGGATGGGTCTCCTGGGAGACGTGGGGGACATGTACGGCGCGGGCCGGGCGCCGGGCTCGCTCGGCGGCGGCTCGCTGCGGCCGGGGCTGCAGCCCTGCCCGGGCCCGCGCGGCGTCAAGCGACCCTCCGACCAGTGCTACGACGAGCGGCCTTCCCAGAGCCTAGGGCTCGACCACTGCCCAATGCAGGACATAGCGGATGATGGCTATGCGTCTCTTCAGCCTAAGAAGTCACCTCCATCCAATGGCAAGAAGACCAAAGGCAGAGTTAAGATCAAGATGGAGTACATAGACAACAAACTACGGCGGTACACCACGTTCTCGAAGCGGAAGACAGGCATAATGAAGAAGGTGGGTCGCTGAGACCACTTTTGGCAATATTCCATACCGACCGATTGATGTGAATCAGTGAGAAAGTGCAGTAATTTCAGGCCTCCAGTTACATGAGTACATAAAGCTATTTGGGCATGATTACTAATACAACTTTAAGTTGCAAAAGTGAAGAAGAAAAATGAAATTAAAGTTTTTTCTGTATAGCCGATGATAACAATTTCTACATTGTTAACAATTTAGGAATTTGTTGTATGAGCTATGACTAAATGCAATTTAAGTTGCATTATGTTATAGTGATTCTCTAAGTACTAAGGATATTAAAAAAAAACTAATGGTTTAAATATCCGAAGACAAATGCATAGATTGTATGCAATACAGCTAAAAGCATATCAGCATATCTAATACATTCACATGAAAATAATACATACTAAAACCTGTAATCTCTTAATTAATAAGGATAAAAAAGGGTTACAATTTTATTTGTAACAGGATTTCTACATTTTTTACCTTATACTTTCAGATGCCAGGTAGCAAACTGAAATTATGTAGCAAACAAATAAAAGCAAGTGTTATGTATGTGAACTGTGGGCCTGAAATTACAAAATACAATCCTATAATCGGTTGAAAACAAACACAACGGTAAGATATGCGTTTATTATGAGAAATATCTTTAATTTCTTTATTTTGGTTGTCAAGTTTGGAGGTTATGTTGCTACAACGGTTAAGTCATGGAATATTGCCGAAAATGTGTCTAAATATTTTTTTTGTGTTACGTATATATAATTTGGCTTTAGAAGATGTCTAAAAGTGATGTTTACAACATATTTATAGTGATTTTGTGCTCATATGGGATGAAAGTTTTGACAGGTGACAGCTGAGACGGATTTCACTTTGTGACTGATTACTATGTTATTATTACCAAATTTGGCCTAAAAATGCTAGTTTACATATTTAGTATACTCAGCAGTGAATTGTAGTGACCGCTTTTCATGAAATAATAAAAATATTTTACATTAATTTCCGACGATCAGCTGTGACAGCGCCATTCGTCATGAATGCCAATAGATGGCGCTACGTGTCACGTTTGGTGAAAATAGTGATGTGCCAAGCAGTTCAACTTATCGTAATTCCTAATGTAAATTGCATTGTGTCTGAAATTCAATTAACCCTTTGACGGGCAGACAGACAGTCAAAAAAGCGCAAATTTGGTCTCTTGCCACTTCAACATAACGTTGAAACGTGTTGTGGGAAATATATATTTCCTCTGTTCATTTAATCGATTTACCAAATATAAATTCTGTATAACGTTTTAAATGTAACAAAACCTTAAGTTAAGTTAATGACACTAGGTGCCGTAAAATCCCCCACTTAGTATTCGTTTTTCTAGGACGTCGAATTTATGTTTATTTTTTACACTAATGTTCCTTTTGGCTGTTATTTTTCCATATACAACAGTATAATAATCTAACAGGCATTCAATCAAAGTCCGTTTTTGGTCATAGCTATGTTGTTTTTGACGGTGGTCAAGAGAGTTATAGGCTACGATTGATACCTATAAGAAAAAAAACTATACATCACCTCACCATATTAGATATATTTCTAACTCCTAATTATCGCAGAATGCAGAACGATAGTTGATGAAAACTTCTAGATTCCTTAAATAGTAGGTTGTCTTCAAGTGTTTGTGAGTAGGAATCATCACATCGATATAACCTAATTTTTTGTTGTGTCCCCTAGTAATCATAAACAATGTTTTATACCTATTTTAACTTTGCGCAAAATGGTGAGCATTTTAGTAAAAACGTCCCATTTTTGTCGCTTGCCATAAACGCGCTTAGACGTTTAATACGTAGGTATAAAGGTATAAGCCAATTCCTGTTGTTGGACGTTTCTACTAAAACGCTTACAAATAAAGAACATATATTAAGTCGGATTTAATGCTAAGTGCCTATTTCAACGATTTATGGGGTATATTTAAAAATATGTAACAATGATAAATGAGAATGAATTTGAATATAGGAACCAGTTATATTTACATTATAAATTAACGTAAACAATTACCTACCTGTATGAATATTGATATAAGTAAATGCATATTTTAAACTACCTATTTCGTCAGTTTTGTACACTATTTCACATACAAATCATTATTAATTACGATAATTAAGAGTACTTATTTTAATACTTTATTGAGTTTTAATAATTTGACCTCATACAGCGCAATAAACATTTACTACATAGCTATAAATTATAGGCCGGTAGGTAAGTAGGTACTAGGGACATTAATGCGGAATGACTAGATCGCTTTATGTCAATAGAATATTGCATTCCCCATTAAATAAAATAAATGAAGCTCTATAGTTCTCGTTGACAGCTTTTTAGCTACATTATCTCGAAGCACTTGTAAAAACGTTATCTTAATATTCTAAGCAACAAGATTCCGATTTTTTGATACATGTAAAACGATCAACGATCAATACATAGCTATAGTTAGCGTTTCCGTAACGTATTTTCAACAAGCAACAGTAGCAACCGGAACGGCTTTGCACGGGTGCCATACTGATACCAAAACCTTCCTTCTGAATCACTTATTTCATGAGCGACTTTGTTCATGCTAGGTATGTAGTGATGTATATCTCACTTGTACCTGCATGCCAGTACGAGAAATGTGCATAAAAAATAGGTGATGCTTGCGCAAAATTTTGGGGTTGCGCAAACTCGTGGTAAGGATAAATACCAACAAAATACTATTGTTTATCGCACAAATGACCGATACAAGCTCGAACAAATCCCAACTTCTTAGTCAGTACAAAACATTGAGAAGACCAATAAAGGTATATAATTATCGTGATTGATTCTGTTTTGGGTACAAGTAGGCGTTGAAAATTAAACGAGAATACTCGTCAGTTAAACATACTTATTGAACACGTCGATGCAAATTAGGCACCAATCAAAACCGCAAGCGCAAAAAATAAACGAAATCCGTCCTTTATTACGTGAAATATCGAAACTGTAATTACCGTACTTAAGCAGTAAGCATGTAGAACAACTTTTACTCTATGACGTTTGGAAATTCGCTTAAAATTGCTCTCGAAAACTCAACTTGTCAACAACTTTTGTTCATTGGCAAAACAGGTTTGGTTGCGTGAAATTTGTTACAGTTAACTTTTGACCGATTTGCACAAGCTTTTTTCAAGCTTTCTACCTTCTTATCTTGCAAGTTGTATCTGTATGGTTCATATTATGCAAGATAAGATTTTTTATTTCATTTCGCTCGACCCTTTCTTGGATTAATATACTTAGGTAAGCTAAATTAGTAAAGTTGTTGACCGAATCAATTACTTTTAACATAGATTAAATTCTACTTAAGTCTTTTTAAGGCCGAATTTTATTTAAGTGAAGCCAAAGCTTTTGAGCCCTCCTAAAGTTTTGATTACCCTTCTGTCTGGGGCAATATCGCGGTATAGGAGATTAAACTTTGTTTTCCAATATATATTTAATTTGTTGTTAATTCCATACGAAACTTTTTTGTTTGCCTAAACCTTATTTGCATTTTGTTTTTTAATGTATTAAATAGCAATTGATCCAATAACTTTATGTATTTGTAATAAAAATATTTCACTCAACATCACTTTAAGCTAGAGAGTAACAGATCTCACAGTAACCCTTATAAACACTTTTTGAGCAACCGAGTAGTGAGATCTTGGAAACAAACTCCCAGAGGACGTGATCTCAGCACAAAATGTGAATAAGTTCAAAAATGGACTAGACAAGTACGTCACATCTACAACTTGACTATGATTATTGTCACAATGATCACTGAATACAGGCTATATCAGTTTTCTAACTGCCTGTCTGCTTACTAAATAATAATAATAATTTTCAACAAGCAAAAGTTTTCTTATACAATTGTTATTTTACAATTGTTTATTCAATAAATGTTTAAAAATATGTAATATTAACGAATAGATATGACGACTGATGACTGATGGACTATTGACGAATAGACAAATGCTTTTTTAATAAATGCATAAAATAAAAACATTCAAATAATTCCGATAACACACTCAACATATTCACCTATTTATAATCTATACTACACTTTGTGCTGTTGATTAGAAACGTATTTAAAGTCTTAATAGCCATCAAAACATTCCGCGCAGCTTCATTACCCGCGCCCGCGCATTGTCAATCTATGCGCGTGGTCTCCGCGAATCGTGTAGGGATGTCTGTCAAAATTCACCACGCTGCTCGGTGCAAGGGATCGATTCTAGCGGAATGTTAATACTACCTACTCCTACTTTACATGTGTTATTCAGGAAATTGCTAATTTTATGTATAGTAAATTACTTTTTAAATATCTTGTCCATGAACACTTTGCTGTTACTAATTAGAGGAAGGGACTAATACACTATGTTCAGGTTAATTATGGTAGTAAAATTATAACTGCATAAAAGTGTTATTTATAAATACGTTTACGGTTATATTAATGGCAATAAGGAGTTTAACTAATAGTAAGCGTGTTATTTCGCTCGTTTTTTCTAGTGTCCTTTCAGTAGATGCTGTGAAATTATCGTATGTGAATCACAACGAAATAAAACCGCTACAAAGTTATATTAGGATGGATTTATACCTAATAACAAGATGATATTCCGACACTAAACCTGTATTTTCTACTTTTGAACTCTTGCCAAGCAATTACTTTCTAGGCGTAGTACTAGTTGGCAGTTTTGTCTTATTTTAGATATTTTATTATTTTGTGAAGCCCATGATACTCCAAAGATTAAATATATTCGTATTCAAATAGTTTTACTACGAATATTTAGAATTAGAAGTAGGAACGTGAAAAAATGTGTGCCGATTACGTGGTTACGAGCATATTCCGTGCATTTCCAATCTTCATATTTGTAAACCAAAATCTACAGATACCTAGCCCTAGACCGATCCTGTAACTTGCGGCACATTCCCGGGTCTCGCACGCAAGCGCTGTCGCGCAGCGGGTATCAAAGTCGGCGGCGTGCTCTGTTGTTACTTGTTAGCCGCGCATCCGACCTCGTTACCGCAGTAATAGCCCTTTACTTTTAAATTTTTAATTAATGGCAGTTGAGAATCGCCAATATTAACGTATGCTAATTTATCGATATCGATATTTATGGTTGTTGTACTTCACTTTGGTTAGAAATTATTACATTTAATTTATTTATGTACTCTGTCTAAAAACCGCTGTTGGTAGAAAAAAGGCAGAAAATTAAAAAAAATATGCGCGAAGTTTTTTTACTGACAGCGGTTGCTAGACAGTATAATTATTATTCTTGCTTCTGTCTCGTTTACCTGTAGGTACGAAAGGACTGCATTAACATATTTACATATATCAAAGCATCACATATTTTACTATACCCTATACCAAATAGTGGATTTCTTATTGACTTTATAATTACCTAATTATAACAAAATGCGCAACATCAACATTCTTATTGCCATAAATATGGTGTAAAATTGTTGCTATCTATTTATTGAGACTAGCATCTCATAGTAATCATATTTATACCAAGTACAGTCACTGTCAATACCAATCGTACCTAGGTATATTATAATTATCACGAAGGCCGCAAAAACATCCCTAGAAAAGAGCGTGTCACATATTTTTACGGCCGTCGTGGTATAAAGGTGCGTTCAAACTAAAAGAGCATTCGCTGTTCTATCCCACGCTCTACGAAATCAACCAATCACGTTTTGTGTACCGATCGAATTTCGTAGAGTGGGAGGTTAGAACAGCGAATGCTCTTTTGATTTGAACGCACCTTAAGATACTATTGACGGCCACAATTTTTATTCACGTTTATAATACCCGAGCTTGAATTATTTGCCTCTGCTTTTCGCCTAGCCCTGATCTAGACCTGGGTGTCAAACATCGTGACCTACAATTGGTCCAATAGCAACAGCGGAGTTATGAGTGGGCACCCCCAAGCGGAACTTAATTACGAAGCCCCAGGGGCCTCAGCGGCGACACGACGGCATTTGTTGTGCATGCCGGTATTGTACCAGCTCTGTTATGTAATTGCCGTGTATACCGGCCTTTGATGTTCTGCCCGGACATAAAGGTTGTCTATGGCCCTTTATCGAGCGCGCCCCGCATTTCTCTCCGCCGTTTATCTTTCAGCAAAAAGCATTTCCCTGTACTGCGAAATCTTTAATCAAATTTGACCCACGCCCCAATCTACCCGGATGTACGTTTATTTTAAACAAAAAGATAGACTTTATAAAATATAATGACCCTCATTGTCTACTTTCCGAAGCGTGAATTATACAGTCCGATATAGGCGCCCCGATAGTCCTTTAAGAGGACATTTTAATAAATTTAAAATAACGATTATCGTTGTCTGGCGGAGTCGTGATTTCGTTAGGTTCGTGGTTCGGTCTGCGGCCGGAATAAGTCGTCACGAGCGATTACTAAATTAATTAGGACCTAGCTCGGATGTAGATTGCGCTCGAGATTATTTTCCCACACGACCCGACGTTTAGATCTTAACGTTTTGTAACTATTGTTTACTACACAAGTTTGTTAACAGGATAAATTTGCATATTTTGTTTTACTTTTTTACGCCACGCCTCCAGTCAGCGGGGTATCATAAGCAATCAAGGTTTTTTTTTTCTTGAGCCGCGGACAGGAGCGCGAATAGGGCTGTTCCGAAATGAGACAATTATATGTTGCGCCTACACTAATTGCGGCGCGGGCGCGCATCTGCGACCCATATCTCACGGCCCGCAGTTTTGTAATGCTAATGCGGCTGGAGCGACCTGTGTGGCGCTGCTTTGTATTTTGGTTGCTTCTGCTTGATTGTGTAATGAGATTAACAGCCTTCCTTTTAATGGCAACGGTGTTCGTTATAAGTGTTGTACAAATGTTTATATTTGATACAAAATTTTATTAAGCCTTGAGGAAATTGTAGCAACACAAAGGATGTGTTCGAACATTTGTGATATACAAAACAAATATTTGGGTGTACATACATAAATTTTCGATCGTTTATTCACTTATTGTCTTAACTTAATAACATCACTATTATCACTAATGTCAAACATAAATAATCGTGAGCCCCTTTACTGGCTTTACTAAAACGCCCAACTTTGTCGCAAAGCGTAAGTTAAATTAATTACTTTTTTGAGTTTTTAACCGTAGAATCAAAGGTGCCAAATATGGACTCTTAAATATTAGGAGCGCAGAAAAGACGCGGAGGTTAAACCTTTTCAGATTCATTTGAGTTTAGTGCCATCTCTCGGCGCTTTTTAAAACTTCTACACCGGTGACTTACATCATCAATGACGGACATCGACAGAATTTTGTTGCACTTTTTCACAAATTTTATTTTATTTTATTCTTTGCTTACAATAAGCAAAATGCACACATGAAACGCAATAAATAATTTGAATCTTTGCTACTCTCTATTAAAACAAATAGCTGAGAACTTATGTGACTGATAAGTGATAACATCAGCGACTTGTGAGGTGTCAATGTAGAGCGTTGCAAAACTGTTGGTTGAACTTTAATGAGAATACCAAACGCGGCTGGTTAGCCAGCCAAAGTACCAGGAGTCCATAACAATGCGATAGGTTGTGTTGAGCGACCAAGTTGAAGCGAGCTGTAATTTGACTACCGTACGCGTGGCGTTAGACGGCGTCAGGGGGGTACAGAAGGTCAAGCTTAATTGGTCATTGAGATGGGAATGTCTGGCGCGTTGGCCCGCCTCCCAACACCTTGCTCGAACGCCTCACTATCATGCAAGCCTAGTACTTCGCGCTGCCAATCTGCGGTGAAGCCACATCAATTTAAATTTGATTCTTTTATTTTTGTGAGAAAGTTTTAACCGTAACTTATGGCTATCAATCGCATTGCAAATCCTTACGCCCCAACTGACAAGTTGTCATTGTCAATAGTTAAACTGATTAGTCTGGAAGATCGACAGTCTGTCCCGGTGCCGTCGGACTAATCGGCCGATTTATCGGCCGCGCGGTTCGTTAGTCGTCGGTCTATATCAAAGAGTTTTCGAGACTCACGACCAGAATGTTTATGGCGAGGTTTTTCGAGAAAACTCTACATAAAACACAAGTATGTGCACGATTGCGTTGTAGGTACAGGGGCATTAGCGTAGGAATGTTGATAGATCGTTTGATGAAGTCCTATTCTATTTCGAAAGTGTATTCCTTTCGAGGCTTTCCCACCAACATATTTTTCACCAAAAATCTTAGCAAGCATAACTCCTAACTCAACACGGTACGGATATAATATCGAACTCCATATTATCTGGGTCAAAATTATTTTCGTTGTCTTGTTTCATACCACTCTGTCACGATTTTAGTTGCTGTTTCGACTCAGTATATTAAAAAAAATCCGGTGCACTTGTATTCCTTTTTAACGCCAGATTTTAATCTATACATCAGAAATTGAAAACAAAACATCATCTCATGCGAAAATCACCACTGCGTCACATTTTTTAGGGACACAAAATAAGACAACGAAAATAATTTTGACCCATCTATATTGTGTCTTGGAGGAGCATAGCAAGATTGACAAAATCCCCCTATATGTACTAATTTATAAATACATCCCAAGAATTGAGTAACAAACGAAAAATGCCATTATTCTGGTACGTTTGACGGACGTCTGTCAAACCGCTGTCAAGATTACCTTTGCATGTAGGCGGGTTTGTATGCTATACTTGTGTAGGGACATGTAAAATAAATACGATATGCAGTTTCCATTCCGACTAACAAGGAAATGTATAGGTACTGGACTGCCTGGATCTGGTTTGATTAGTTCTAAACTAGCCCTCCAAACTTCTGAAAATTGACCTAGTCCAATTTCAGTAGATACTTTTGCTCAAGCAAATTGCTAGTTAATTACTGGTTTGATTATAAGATGGGGTGAATAGCAATAACGCAATAAAAGTTAATGTTTTGTTAATTTGAGCTTATGTTTTCCAAAAACATATCTTCTAACCTCACTACACAATTCTTTTGTAGATGTGGCCAGCCAATCATCAAATGTTTCGGTTATGTGCTTATGGAACAAGAATTGGTGAACACAAGTTTTCTTTTACATACTTGTCGTAATCTTTCCTACCTGGTAATTAAAGGTGTCATGCTATCTGCATCAGGTAAGAGTGAAAGAAATAGCACGATAGTACTTAGTCGCAAGATATTTTTACGGTGAACTTACTTTGTAAAGATCTGCAAAATTATGTTATGCACGCGAAACGGATATTTCATAGTAATACTGTATTTTAAACGGAAAGGTAATTGAAAAGAGCAAGCACCTGACGCTGAAGCCCTCTATTAAACTTTTTAAGTTCGTGTTTGCAGTAAAAACTAGGTGTCAGGGAGTAGGCGTAAAACTAAAAAAATGTTTCATTTACATCTCTAGCCTGCTACCGCGAACACCGTAGTTCGGAGAAAGGAATTATAAGAAAGGTCGATTGCTAAAAAATTGTTCATAGTTAAGGCTTCAATCAAAACAAAAATCACTATCGCGTCAATTGTGTTACGAAAGTTAGTCATACTAATTGAAGTGTGCGGTCTTTCAAACAACCTTTGGTTTGGCAATAGAAATTTTAAAAATGTGGGCGCATATTGTTGATCGCACATAGAAAATTTGAATTTGTCGCCTTTTTTCACTGCCAATAGTTGTTACATTAAATTTTACTTCGTTACACAAAATGTATGCCGTTTCTTGTTTTCATTAACTATGAACATTTTTTTTGCAATCGACTAAAGGTGCATTCAGACCAAACGAGCACGATAGAATAGCATATCGTGATTCTATCCCACACTCTACGAAATTGGATCGTTACACAAAACGTGATTCGTTGGTTTCGTAGAGTGGGGGATATAACAGCAAATGCTCGTTTGGTCTGAATGCACCTTAAGAAATAACTGTATTCTTAAACTTCTACAAGATAGAGGCACCGAGCATAACTTAATTGAAGTGATAAATACTGGCACCAAGCAGCTTTTCGATTTAAATTTCAAATTTAGTCCCTGACGTTTTAATATTGTCAGCTTCATAAGTTCCAGGACATTTGAAATTGTAATTGGAATAGTTTGAATTTCTTCATCGTTCGCTAAGTGATCGTTAATAAAGGTTAGTTTTTTCGTGTGCTTTTTAATGACCACTCGGCTAAGTGGTCTTTGTGATAATCTAGTTATTATTTCACTAAGGTAAGGTACATTTCAGTTGCATTTAATCGTGTTTCAGTAGATGAAGTTGACCTGAAAATTTTCTTTAAAGAAGATTTTAACCACGCATTTTTGATGTAAAATAAACAAAAAATATTATATGAGTATATGACTTTTGTAATTTTTGGCGAATATTTTTTTTTTCAATTTTTAAATGTATTTTAACATAAAAAGTAAATGTTATTCATAAAACTAGCACTTAAAATGAGTGATAACGTTTAATTTTTACAATAACCTCACTTTTTTCAAGCTTTTATTCTCCATAGTGGCACCAACGCCGTTAAGAAGACGTTTTGTACTGAGTAACAATTAGAAAATATGTTTTTTTTTTTTCAAATTGGTAATAACTCTGAAACTAGGCGATAACCAGAAAAGTTACACGACATTATAGTTTCTAAATATGGTCAGGAATACTCTTAAAATCGGTCGGGTTTAAACAGTCCACATTTTATTATCAATATTATAATTATTTCAGTTGAAAATCTAGTCTTCCCTCCAATCTGTCACTTGCATAATTAAAACGCAATCAAAAGACAAACTTGCATCATCTCGTCAAAGCAAACCTTATTCGCTATGACAGCTCCTGTTTACCATTATCACGTCGATAATGATAATCGACGATAGCGCGATAAAACTTAAACTGACCACAGCATGTTGCAAGTAATCTTGACCTATAGAGGACTTGCGGAAACTGAAGGCGTGTAGCAGCAAAGTATGTCGATACATCTTGCATGTCTTCAGTTCCCGAACAAACCGCAGACTCTTTCGTCCATTACGGTTAAAACAGGTTGCATCTAGGGTTTGCAAATATTCGAATATTTTAAGTATTCGATATTCGATTTTTTATTTTCAGATATTCGTATTAATATTCGATTGATTTTTATTATAATAAAAGGTTGTAGGTAAATGTAGGTAAAATTGCTTTGACTTGCATATTTCCGTCAAACTTTTTAATAAGACGTGATATCCTGCCGTATTCAACAAACATAACTAAAGATTATAACCATGCAGGTAGGATATACCTGCATGGTTATAATCTCTAATTGTCTGTTTAGTTAATTTTGGGAAACCTTGTTTTACTAGGTTTACCAGTATCACCCGAAACTTCGTCAAAAGTCCCCACATTAGTTTTATGTAATACTTAGCATTGATGAGCAATGCGAAATACGACGCAGTAATTGTTGCTGTAAAGTGTCTAAATGTGTCTATTTAATATCTTTGGGTTATAAAAAATATTCGAATACTACATGTCTTATTAGTCGGAATAAATGGCCGAATATTCATAGTTTCGAATTTCCGAATTGCAAGCCCTA
This sequence comes from Thaumatotibia leucotreta, assembly GCA_025490895.1. Taxonomy (NCBI): domain Eukaryota; kingdom Metazoa; phylum Arthropoda; class Insecta; order Lepidoptera; family Tortricidae; genus Thaumatotibia; species Thaumatotibia leucotreta. Next base: position 136,795 of record JALPQI010030677.1, on the reverse strand, counting down.
GTTACATCTCATCGCGGGGACCATAAAGCATAGAGCAATAAGTGGTACACACACTGCAGTCTCTGGCGCAATAAATTCAGCGCACCCTTAAGCACCCTTCACACACCTGCGTAACGAACGACCAACCTGTTGCTTCGAAACATGCAGCTGTTCACGCCCTGTAGATTCTATAGATTTTACTATCGGCTTAATCTTGTGTTTACGTGTTAGTCTGTGGTAAATTGAATTTTTACCGCGTAATTTAAGCGCTACAGGCATTGTTTAGTAATTGATGCTTACGTTCAGTTGATATGAAATATATCGAAGCGGCCAGGGTGCTCATTAATATCTTAACAAGCCTCTATTGTTATGGTGTTAGAGTGCATGTTCAAATATTTTGAACGCCCTGGGGTCCATTTCTCAAAAACTTTTAACTTGTAATACCTACAAGTGGAAATTAATGGCGATTAAAAGATACTTTTGAGCTTTTGAGAAATAAGCCCCTGGCCGCTGTAATGATGGTGACTGTACATTGCTCGTATATAAGTATGAAATATACGAAGCTGAGTAATTCTCAAAAAGATTGAACAATTGGTTCACGTTTTCGAAATTGATTAAAATTGGTGGCCAAGTCAATGTTGCTGAGCAAGATCCACCACATTTAACAAAATGCCCCGGAAAATTTGTATCGAAGTTTCTTTTTTGCCTCCAAATTCCTATATATTTTTGGTAGCATAAAAGGAATGTTTCATACAAACATTTTGGGATAATGTAGTGGATCTTCCTAGGCATCATTCATTCTACCAGCCTACCAATGTTTATCAATATCAAAGACCAAATGTAGAAACTTTTTAAGAAATGCTCTTAGATAGTTATGTAGGTACAATACATTGCTCACAGGTTAACCTTCTTACAGAGTAATACTAATAAACACAGCATTTTGATCACAGAATTAAAGGTCGGATATTATTTAGGCTTCACACGCGTTCAATATCCGTTTGCTTAAAAAAACTAAAGTGACACTTGACTTTAATACATATGTGAATATAAAACGAACACTTGTTAGTGTTGTTAACGACGTAAAAAATAATCCAACCTCAACTATACCCAGGATATTAATTGTAATGTCCGGTCATCAGAGTTGCAATGATCATTTACTATTGCAATTATTGTGAGAATTTATCTCTGATGCAGAATATAATTTAACACAATTTAAATGTTAACACTAAGCTCACACCACTTTTAATATTATGTTGCATGTTGTAAATACAGTAGAATCCGGTTAGTACGACTCCGCTTACAACAACCAGCCGTTTTTAGCGACGTAAATATAGGCATACGGTTGGTTTTCATACGAGCCACTAAGAAAGTTCATCCGTTTAGTACGACTCCGCTTAGAACGACTGATTGCTTTTAGCGACGGAATTTCATCAAAACTTATCCGGTTAAAACGACGACGCGAAGATTTTTAAACTATTTATTTACAAAATAAATGTGGATAAGAAGCAATCTCGACCCTAAATGTGATTGTTTTGTACCGTTTGTATTTACGTTAGTAATTTGTCGGTTAAGAGTACGCATACGGAAATGGCTTGTACAAAGGAAAGTGTTTTTCCATTGAAGAAAAACGTATAGGTAATAATACAGCGTTTAGAAGCTGGCGAGTCCAATGTAACGATTGCGAAAGAGTTCGGCGTAACTCATTCGACAATATTTACAATCAAGAAAAACAAACACAAAATAGAACCTTTGTTCAATGCAAATGATTTAAAGCCTAAACGCGTGAGGGGTTCATCTCAAGAAGAGATTGATTCGGCACTTTTACAATGTTTCAAGCTAAAATTATATTTTGTTAAGTGGTACCGTATGTACAAGAACAATTATGTATTTTGTTAAATCCTAAATTTGACATTTAAGTAGGTACATAATTAAGTAATACTTACTTTCGTTTTTATTCTAAATTATTATATAATGTACGTGAAACGAATAAATATTTTTTTCCTCTCCGATCCGAAATGTACCCTAACATAATGTAGACAGTTATGCGTATACGTACCTACCTATTTGAAATAAATGAAATAAAAATATTCCGTCCGTTTAGTACGTCTTCCGGTTAGTGCGACGTAATATGGCCGGTCCCTTCGACGTCGTTGTAACCGGATTCTACTGTATTTACTTTATTTTCAACTAATCTACTGTCACATAAAGATGTGTACAATTTTTTTCTACGTTTTTTGTATGTACAGGAAAAGAGAAGAGTTCAAAAAAACTGCAGTCACTTTAGATAGAAGTTATCGAACTCCCATAGTCTACCATAGAAAATGGCTCAAAATAAATAGAATCACGGAATGAGATGGACTATCCGTTGAATATTAATTCACATTATTTGAGTAAAAATGATCTTAATATTTTTGTCTATGAAATATGAATACTACTCAAACAACTGTAATTACTTTAGATGTTATCGTCACCGAAAGCCAAAAAAAAGACAACTGAACTGCCATAGAGTCCGCCTGTTTTGTCAAATTTCCGAGCGCAGCGGCCGCCCCATACATTATGTATAGAAACCGGGAATTTCATACATAAAACATTGCTCTGTAGGTTTTTATTTGATTGCCATTCGTAAGCACAACGAGACATTTTTTAATCAGGCGGAAAAAAGCAAACGATCCCGGATTTCGGTGGGAAAGCGTGGGTTTTGGCATCGTTACCATGCAATTGGACAATACCAGGTTTTTGTGTCCATTGTTGATTTTAACGGAATCTGCGATATTTTGAAATGGAACTGGATTTTGGTGAGGTTCCGCCACGATTGAGAAGCTTTTTGCTGGGAGTGAGGTGTTGGGCTTGAACAGTTTTTAAGGCTATCGATGCGTTGATAGATGTGGGCCGTTGATCTCGAACAGGGTTCCTGGAAATCGGCGTGCTTGACGAAGTTTGAGATCTCCTTCAAATAATTTCCTCCGAGATATTTTGCAGCTGTTTTGCTTTATCACAAGGTTATTATAGTTATCATACTAGATGATCCTATACGAAAGATCGCGATTCGTAAATGACAATTAAGTAAATATTGATAGGATTATGATGCGCAGAGGCACCCATCCGTGTCCTCAGTGGAGCGACTGCGTCCCACGCGCGCAGGCGCGTCACAAACCTCAGCCTCGACACGTGCGCGCGCCCACCCGACGCCTACCGAACCCACAACATTGCGAAAAAACCAACCTAACTCCTCCAACCTTGAGATTTAATACCTTCGTTAAATTACCGCATGTGGGCTACTTAGGTCGTATCATAAGTTTCCTCCAGTATCTTTTGTTCATTGTATTCAGAGAAATAAAGCTTTTTGCGGGCTGAATTAAATCGGAGGTGATATCGAGACACGGCCACGATCTACATCATACATAATTAGAGGAAAGAGCGGTCCTGTTAGCATTAAGATGGGCATAAACTAGCAGTTAATTGTGATGTGCGGACGCCGCACCATGCGCTGTAATGAACCATTCGAATAATCGCAATAATTCCTGTGTCGCGTGTTAGTCGTTAATTAAGCTATTTGTCAGTTGGCACGACAATTTACATTTCTCCCGGGTCCAGGGATTCTCGGCTCGGGCTCGGAAACGACGTATTATTATCCTTTTAGGGAGGCGGCATCCTCAGAGGCGCTGGCTTCCGAACCTTTTATTGGGACCACCTGTGTTTGTTGGAGACGTCTGAATTGTCCGTAAATAAGGTTAGCGGAATATTCCCCTGTTCGGGCTTAATGCTATTTAGTGGCTATGTTGTTAATTTGCATAGGATAGGGAAGGAATTAGCATTTAACGCGGCCCGCCGCTGCGGTCCGTCTCTCGATTGTATTGCCGCGACATCAAATTGAATTAGATTTTCGATCGACGAGGACGGACGCACCCGAGCGCCCCGTATAAAACTGGAGCCGGTGGTCAATACATTAACATGTAAGCAAGGAGTACGTCTTGTCGGACAGAGGTATAAAAATGTCTCGCGCAACACAATTCATGGGAACGAGTTCGAGGCACCGACAGCCATCAACCGGGCCGGCGCAGGTGAAATGTATTGACAACTGGTCTTCCTTGATGCGTATCGGCGTGATGGTATCGAGGAGGCGGCGTCTCAGACGCTGTGCCCTGGACCAGCATTGTGCAGATCATAGATAACGCTTGTTTATTTAGCGCTAAAATTTATTCAGCAATGAGAGACCATTAAGGTAAGAATTATTAACAGCCGGACAGGTTTATGTTCATAAGCTCTGTAATAGCGTGTTGAGTTATGTTTGTTTTTTCGCGTCCGTTAATGAATTGAACGTTAATATATTTATTAAATTCATGTTCTCGCTACCTAGTATGAGAATGCAATTTACGAGGCGCTGTGAACTCCATACGACGTACGACTACTACTGGAGCTTGCAGTATGTTCTCAATGAAATTCATGATTCAAGGTCGGTCAAAATGATAGCCTGCACGGACAACATTCGATAAATGGTAATAGGAGAACAGGAAACTATGGAAGTCGGGCGACAACGACAATATATTAAGGGCACGGCCACTCATTCATAAAGCAATCTCGGTTGTTTATGAATGGAGCTGGTAACGGGCTGGGCGTGTAATTATCACAGCTATTGATATCGCATTTGCATGGTGTCTGGAGCCTAGCATGTGATAAGCGTGAAGATTGCGATTGTCTGCTGGACGCGACATGACGAGGACTACATTACCTAGATAAACATTGTCACAAAAGCTAAATGAAGCTATGAAGTAACCAACAACGACCAAAAGACGAGTCCCCAAAATACTTTCTAATATGATTTAGTGTCTTTCTGTTATCTTTATAAAATATATAGAATTATGGTTACTTGTTAGTTCATATGTGGTTCTGTTTACGCGTAGAAAATTATTCAAGGTTACGATATTGGAATGCTAGTGGGCATAGAAGAATAAATAATAATTTGGTAGGTATTGATACTTTTCGTCTTATTTTGTCACCCAAATTATGCCTCATTCGTTAATGTCTTTATTTTACTAACGCTTTTGGCAGTAAACTCATCTTGTATTTGTCATACAATTTTACTGCTACGATAATCGTCAATGTATACGCTTTTATATTACACATGATTTGACATTTAAGTAAGACAACTTAATTTTATACTCGTATGTTACCTTTTAGCATCTTCGGTATCATAATAAAAATCGTGATAATTATAATAATGGTGTTAAGAACAAGCGTTCTGGCGCCATTCAATTAAAGTTTCATATTAAAAAGGTGCGTAAACTCAAACGGTCTTAATAAAGCGATATATGTTATTATGAAAATAAGGTTTTTAACGCGATACAAAATTTTATAGCGGAGTGGACTACTGGTGTTACGCAGAAAGTAGTCCTAGCTTAAAGTGCTAGCATGATTACCTACCTAATTTAGTTTGAGGATACATTATAATAGTGCTAACTCAAACTATTTTAGAAAAAAAAATCCATATATGAAGATTTAGCTGGATCTTCCGATTTTTATATTCCAGTTATTTTATATGCGATTCATACTATAGTATAACGAAGCACAGAAAGGTCAGAAAGAGTAATATCACGCGATAAAAACCCGCGTTTTATGGGTATAAATTTAAGTAGAACAAGATGCCGCCAATTAAATACAACCTTATCGCGAAGTTTCTTATCGAAGATTTCCAAAATCCTCTTTTATATTCATCTTAAATAGCAACATCTTGGCAACTGACATGATTTAGGTGACTCACAATATTGCTGGTTTTCTTGATAACTCACTAAATTTATTTCCTGATTCTGAAGGCACTGCCGCTATGCTTGGGATTAATCTTATTTCTCAGTCTCGTCTCAGTAAGTGAAAGTAATTTTTTTTGATAGATTAAATAGATCCCTCGTGATTAATTATCATAGTCGAGCTGTGTGATAATATGATGTGTGCTTAGAAGTGTATAATTCTAAACTACATCTATCTCAATTACCTACGCATCCTCTTCATGTGTCAAAAAAAATGTACCTACCTACCCTACAGAAAAGTGAATCTTCATCTAATTGACAGCTTAGACAGAAAATAAGGATTCAATTTGATATAAGTGAATCGTGTCACCATGCTAGCACCTCAGTAATTATTGTCTAAGCGGCGTTTAAACTAATCGGCGCGCGCGCAAGTCCGATCGCCACACCGACGCCAGCTACTGCCATTACGCACAGTGTTGCTAGGATTTTACTGTGAACAATCTGTATTAATAAATACGTTTTCTGAACATCCTACTGCAGATTTACATTTCTACTTCTTCATGCTAATTTACATTTCTCATAATTTGTTCTACAATTCTGTAATTGTCTAAATGCAAAACCTGTTATGACGGACAACTGGGATTTTTCGAATTGACACGAATGCCTTTTAGTGTTACTGCACCCAAAGTAAAAAAATCTAGTAAGATCAGCAAACATGGTAACATTAGACGCGTGACAATTTCAGTCTCGTTTACGTTGAAAACAACATTCACTTTGGCGCGATCCTTTATAATTACCTGTTAACTCTCAATTTATTAAACATTGGTTAGGTTGACTGTTGGCTTGGTAATAAAACCATTGGTTTATTGAATTATAACCGTTAGTTTACATTTATAGTCTGACGAATTGTATTTTTATTATTTTGCTCAATTATATTCTTATACTGCAGCGTATCTGTTACGCAACATCTTGTAAAATACTCCAACTCATATATCTCTACCGTCTTCCGTTATTATATTATATCGTTTGTCATTGTCTTACCTTTGTTTTTTTCACACAAAGTGATTCCAAACTGCATAATTTCTCTTTTGCATTCTCGTCCTAAGCTTTCATCCGCTACTCCATTAAAAACGGCGATTATAAAATAAAAAGAATCCCTGGCGAGTTCAGACACTTATCGCACAAAGCCATTTACATGCGTCCCGCTATCTGAGGAAGCGACTAGTTCGCACTGAATCATTGTTTTTTTCGCGTAATCAAGTTTTCGCTTCTGACGAGCTCTCAAAACAAACAAGCCGCTTTGCCAATTTTTCAACAAACCCACCCTTCTGCCGATTATACGTCTTATTCCTTCCATATGAAGGGACAAAAGAATAACGATGTAAGATGTCCGGGTGCAAAATGATCGAGCTTTTCTTTTTGAAGTAGCCAGTTAAAATCGTAATTAAAGTAGTAGCTTCGCAGCCTGTAGTAAGATAACGAAGCCTGTTCGATACTTTCACTTTTCCATCATTACTCGGACATCGCAATCGTTTTAATGGGCACGAGGGATCGGCACCCCCTCTGGTGTAGTATTCTTGATTTACGGTAATGTTGTTAATTCTCAGGTTGCGTAAAAAGCTGTCTTAAGCGTATGTTAAAAATGCACTTTGCTGGCTACTATCATGATGATACACACATATTTTCGCATGATTATACATTCCGTTAAAGCGTATATTTTCCACTCTGGCCAGTTTGTAATTTTGAAAATATGCAGCATGCCAATTATCATTTAAAGTACGAGTGCATGCTAAATTTCAAGTCAATCAAATAATTGAATGCCAGTCTAAATTGACTTGCAGGACAGGACCGGGCAGCCAGAAGTGTGAGCTGCGGATTTCTTAATTCGATTACATGTGAAGTGTGTGGAAATAATCGTTTTCGTGACGACACCCGGGCCCATAAGGCCCGTTATAAGGAACGGTTTCCAATTCGAATTTCAACAAGGAGTATTCCATTTTCGTCAAGGTACCTACTTATACTTTTCAAATGAGTTGTAAGAATCAAAAAGATATGGTTTCGCCATGTCAGTGGGTCTGTTCGAGTGTCTAGATTTAGTTTAGTTATTATTATTCCTAGGCTCGTTTTCACCAAACTTTTAATCAAATTTTAACGCTAGTATCTGAGATACTAGTGTTAAATTACTATTGAGGTTTGAAATTATTTTCCGTGAGTAAACGTTATTCTTCGAATAAAAGGTTGGTGAAATCGAACCCTGAAAGGTTGTCCCTACGGGAAGTACAAAGTTAAACAGGACATTTGTTCACTTAAAATGTCTAAATCTATATTATCTGCTGAGAAATGTAAGTTAAGTATGAAAAAAAAAATGTAACAGCCGCCACAAGAAAGCACGTCGTTTTGGGGATTATTCGCATACTACTGGATTTGTAAATACTGTTACCTACTACGACTATCCCCAATTTAAAAGTACAGTAAGCGCATTACGTAACATTCTTAAGACAGAACTCGCTGACCTTAATGTCAAAAGGATCCTCCATAAGGAGGCGGTGACGTAGCGAACAAATAAAGGCACGTGGCTCAGGTAGGCAAAAGACGATCTCGGCCAGTTTAAACCTTTTACGACTAATCCAGTCGGCTCACAAATATGGCAACCTGGCTCTCATAACCTGTTTTTGGGGTTTCCTTCCCTTATCGGATACACCACGTGCTTTTAAAAGTTCAACGCTCTTCTGATTTTAGAAAACGATAACTAAATGCAAACTGGTGTATGGGATGACTTTCGGAGGAAGTGAGACTTTGCTATATTTCCAATTGTTTTGAAGAAGCTACGAAACCAAAAAGAGGTTTCGCCAGTATCGTATTGCCCTGCTGGTTTAATAATGCATCCATTATATTTAATTAAGATATTGTGATGTTCGATGACGGTGACAATTTATCTGAAATTAAATCTCAATTGATTCACATTAAATTCGCCACACATAATCCTGTTGCGACCGGTGTATCCTGAAAAGTAATAAATGTTAATAGTAGGCATTTAGCCTTGTACCGTCACCAGCAACCTGTCCCATAACCCAGCTGAGTCTATAGCTCATTTCCATAGGAATTGCGCTGTCTAGCCGCTCAGCGATAATAGGTAACACCACTGACACCTCGGGCTACAGTGAAAGTGGACGAGCTAAATACACTAGGGGCTGGAGTACATGCCATCTTCAGCTATCACAAGTAGACACGAGGAGCCAATCTTCTTATAATCATTAAAGATTTATCGCGCAGATACTCCTATTTTTTACATGATTTCTCGCGCAGATCTTTAAATACCGACTTTAATATTCTTGTCCGAGCGTGCTTATAATTAATGTTAACAACTTCTTGATACTAATATGTGTCGAGTAATACGCGACATGGCTCCCGGAGATCGTAAGCTTCCTTAACTACACCTAACAATGTCCACCTCGTTAAACTAAGAATGTACAGTTTTAATACACATTTGCATTTCATTAACGACTCGCATCTGCCAGTTAATGCTGCGAAAGAATTGATACGGTTAAAATTAATGCTGATTTACAGAAGCCCGCTAAATGTGATAAAAATACTCTCCTGATGATGATGGCTACTATGAAGTTGTTAAAAAAACTGGTAAAAAGGTTGTATTAACCAATAACATTAAAAGGTCGTAAAGCTCTGATGGCGCTGGTGATACGGGAATCCTCTTAATATTGTATTATTATTAGTCAGTTATTACGTTTATGCGTTTTCTGGTTTGAGATTCTCGGAACGGTGACTGTTAGTGTGACGGGTTGAGTTTAACAAGCCAGGGTTGTAATTAAGGTCTGCTTACCGGACATTAATTTTTGGCAATAAAAGACGGGCTCGCGCGCAATGATCGGTACGCACGCGCGATGCGCCGTGGGAAAAGCGGTAGCTTTGTGCTCATTGTAGTCGCAATTAATTTTTTCGACAACGCATGTAGCACTTGCCGCTGAAATGTCGCGATGCGTAATGACTTGTCCCAAATGTTTGGCATTAATTTGTGAGTGCGCGTATCACTGGCGCCCATCGTTTGTGGATTTTCCGCCATTGTCATCGCGCCACATGCACAATGCATGCAATCATTCGTCAAATTGTCAGCTTTCAGATTTTATTTTATCCGAACGATACTGTGATTGACAAACTGATGTTCTCATAGGAATGACAGCAAGCTTACCCCGGTTACAGGAACCTGCTTTTCGGTTTAAGTAAAAAAAAACTTATTACCATAACGATATTTATGTATGTATGTATCGTACACAAGACGAAAACAAAGCACGTCGATTATGGGGTCATATCAAAAGTTTCAAAATGTAGTAAAATCATAGATCATAACAAAAAGACACACAAACTATGATAATAAAGCTATCCAATCTACGAGTAAACAAGATTGTTACTAAAAGCAAACATCAGTTTTATGTTCACAAATATTTGTACCTAATATCAACAACAGTTTTTGCAAATCATAAGAGGTAATTCATGTGTGAAGTCTCTGACGGACGTTTTTCATTGTCAGTCAGCCGTTTAAAATTTCTTCTCGCGAATTTTATATTTTATTTTTGATGAAGCGCAATTCCGTTTCTTTTGGTGTTTCTCACGATCTTCGATAATGTCTATTGTCGTGGCTGAGGGTCACAATATAAAGTAGATTTTAGCTTTAGCAATATTGGTCTCATCTTTGCCGTTAAGATAAAATGACTCCGCTTATTTTGCATTACGGTGTTTTAAGTTATTCCTTGTTTTTGTTTAAAAGTTATGTTCTTTTATTAGTGTTCGAAGATTTTTTCTGTCATCGCTTGTATGGTCTAGATTTAGTTTCAGGAATGTAGGTGTTTTATGCATTTGGTAAACAGGATAAACTATATGTCAACTTCTGTAACTACGAGTATATAATTATTAGACTAAATAAAATAAAAGAATTTCGGTTACCTAATCTTAGTATAAATTTTATATTGTAATTTGGAAGAGCGAGGACTCCTGACACAGGTATCGTATACCTAATAGGAGTACTCGACCACTATGTATTTACCAACTAAGATTAAAATGGAATAAATGATTTATTATTTATTATTATGTCGTTATCGTTCAAATTCAGATTACATTTACTAATTTCCATGTTAAAAATAACAGTTAAGGTAATTTATTGTTCATTCAAATCAAGATCTTTTGAAAATAGCGGTCAATTTAAAAATCAGCGTAATTACTGTTAACCATGAACATCCCTCGATGCTACAAATTTAATTGAAAATATCCATAATACTTCATTATTAATACCATACCACACATATCTATAGCATACAATATCGTGTCTCGACTTTTTCTACTCGTGTAACTCGCTTTAAAAATGCTGGACATCGTTTAATTGTACCAACTCATCCATGCAACAGGCATTTCATACATCCGTCGCTAGTTTTCCCAGCGATAACTAGGCGATCATCTTGTTTATAGAGCTATTAGTTATCGTGCCATCGGATTCTGTATCTGATCTCGTGGCCGGCAAAAAGTGCCGGTTTCATCGCCTGCGCAAGTTGGTGCAGTAGGGCTGCTTTAACACTTGTATATTTTTATCGTATTAGTAAATGTGTAAAGTAATTTTATAAGAATCTGCCCAAACGCATAGCAGTTTGTTCGCTGAAGGGTTTTAGGATTTGCTTAATATTGACGGACTCCTGTCGTCTGTGTATGTGATAGGGTGTTTTAAGTATTGTAACGCAATAATTTGATTTTTTTCTGAATATTAGACTTTTGAAATAAAACTATAAACATTCCGACGTTTCGAATACTTTACAGACCATCCGCAGACCACGAACCCTGTAAAGTCTTCGAAACGTCGGAATGAAGTTAAAATTAGTTAATATACGCGAGTTTATCCGTTTTCATAGTTTTATTTCATGTGTAATCCTCGTGGTAACCGAAGAAAATATTATTAGACTTTTGTTAGTTTTTTTATTAACATTCATGTAAATTAAAATAAAAAAACACAGCATTCTTTAAGGGGGTATAATTAAGTCGCATTAACCAGATCGTTGATTGATTTCTGTGCAACTGGCGCCAAGACTAGTGTATCAATTAAGCAAGCACCTGTCTAGACAGTGATTTAATATCGATGACATCACTATTTAAACCTTTCGTTTTGTCAATTTGTATCCTAAATCGCAACAGTTACACTCAGTTTCCTGTCGCCTTTTACTCATTCTCACACTTAAACCTCTTACAGCGCTACTTAATTCAGTTGATAATTGAATTTGTAATCACGCGTGCTCGTAATGACATTTAATTTTGACAGCTACAGATTGACGTACTGTTTCCGAAATTTCGGCTTCAGAAGGAGTCGGGTCCCCATGTCCACTCGTGGGTACTTAACGTGTTTTGCAATCTGGAGCATATTGGAAATGACAGAATTAAAATGTGCAAAGCCGATTACGCTCGGAGCATTTTACGTCGTTTTGGGTCTCAATGTGCTTATCCGGCGTTTTTTGCGCTTTAGATAAATCTCCGATCCGTCAATCTTTACTAGTGCAAATATGATTTTCGCTTACCGGATGATTACGTCAGGTATTACTTGGTATTAATGTCTCTGTAATGAGATTATAGAAAGTTACTTCATTATTGATACATGCGTATTTGAGCGCATTAAGTCAAATTATTCTCCTTGGTCCAATTAGGTTTATGATTTTCGTCCACTTTCGAACTGTGTGCGTTTAACGAAGGTTAATTTTTATTGAGATCAGTAGTGGAATTTCTTAATTAATCTTGATTTATATTCGTATTTCGTGTATTACAAAGTGTACCTATCTACTACAAAGTATATTCGTTTCGAATTTACATGAATGAACGTCACCAGAAGAAGTCATAATGTTTAGTAATCTTTACTTTATCTTTCTGAAAAGTATATACTCGTCGGTTTTCTGTTTTTGTGGCACCCCTAGCGCGGGTCAATGGCGGAGTCAAACGAAGGTTAACCGAGCTAATCATGTTTAATCCTATTATTGGTTTAACTTCGACAAAGTCATTTATAACTGTAAAGTCGATGATAGCTAGATAAGCTTGAATCGATTCTCTGAAATCAAGTGTCTTTATCATTCGTGATGTTACCTATACATTCATGTCCTTCGTTTTTATTCGACTAATGACAGCAACGAGTATGTCAATATATACGAGATTGTATTGCAGTGCGTATAAAATTCACAAGAATACGAGTATATTGCTTGTCGTCAATACACCGTCTGGGCATCAAAGAATTCAACAAATTCAAATTCATCATGAATATAGTTCTCACTTTCAAATCTGGCTTCGATGTAGGAAAGTATTTTTTTACAACATCACTTAAAGTTCTCCTGGTGTTTTCTTTAATCAGCAAAACCAAGTGTATCAATCAACACTGAATATTCAATATTACCGTGTTTCTTGAGTATCATTATTAAAAAAATGGGGTCGTATCCAGCATCAGGCATTCCATCCTTTTCCTCGTTTATCATTTACAACTTGCTCATTAAAAGTGCATTTGTAATTGTTAATTTGTTGGGCAATCCGAAAATCTGCCGATCAACACATCCCATCCATTCTAACCCTTATTGCCTGAAAATAAATGTGATATTTGATTAGCAAGTTTTTTGGTTCACGCTATCTTGAGAAATTTGGGAGTAGAATGTAGTTAATTATGGGATGCATTAATCATTGAGGGTGGTTATCGGATGAAAGAGGATTCGCGAATTTATGTCGTTATATCAGATGTTCCCACCTCGTTACAAAAATGCACAGACAGTATGCGACGTGTTCGTGAAGAACAGAACTTGCGCTTCCTACACATTACCTACCATGTTTTTAAATCTCATATTTTTTAAGAATATTTGATAGTAAACAGACTCATGGGCTAGTAAAGTCTGATGATGTCATACAATTAAAAATATACCTTAAATTCATTATAGGTATGTTCTTCAAGTAGTGTTACAGCATGCCGATTATGGGTACTGGGTAGTACCCCCAAATACGTCTGTACGTAATAGGTTATACATAAGTAATAGGAAAGGTTCACGTCCAGCAGTGGACTGTAATAGGCTGATGATGTGATGTGATGTTCTTCATGAACCATGCAATGAAATAATATATGAGTAATGTAATTGCTAACTTTGAATTTATGAAACAATGTAATGTTTTATAGAACTTCAGATTTGAAAATTGGTAGTAACTGTATTGATCGACAGAATTATCTTACATTTGATCAAATGTTGCTTCACATCCGCATCAAATTTGATATTTGATTGACCTGTGATCTTGGACCTTTATGCACTTTAATGTACCATAAACTTCTCACTTGGCGTTTCCCATGTATTGAATAATAAATACTGTTTTTTTTTGTACTTGCAACTCCGTAAAGGAAAAATGTGCCATAGAATATTTCTATGGTTCGAAAAATTACATTAAAACGTATGATGCTGTACACCAATTTTATGTATGTATACATAATTTTATTGCACATGCAAATAAACAAGTTTACAAAAAAATTACAACAGACAACAGTAAAGATACAAGAATATGTGCAAAGGCAAACTTACTAGCCCTTTAAATGTATGCCAATATGTAACAAAATTGTGATGATCCGATTATGTCCGTATTCTGGTATCGGCAAAATTGAATCCTGATCCTGACTCCCCGTAGAACCATATCGTGACTGTAGCTACTGTCGCACAATTTTACTTTTAACTTTACTATGGCACGTTTCTATGGTGGCTCAAGATTCAATTTTGTCGATATGTACTTTACCGACTAAAAGTTTTCGCTTCATTGTTTTCAAAATGAACTTTACTTTTTGTAGTTGAACTCTTAAATCTAAATTGTCCATTGACACATATTTCACAGTGTTAAAAACACAAAACATTCACCATTATACTTGAACCAAGAAACAATAAGAGCATCACGTGTACGAGATCTAAGTAGAATGGTTACCAAAGATCGCTATCTCTACTAGTGGGCGACCGAACATTCATTACATAATCGAAAAGCGAATTCATACCAACATAACTCTGCGTTCCGACATCAACAAACACCGTCGCCTAGACCTGTATTACCCACGCACTAAGGTTTGCATTCTGGTTTACATCAATTTGAACATCAAAGGTCGGGCTACCGTAGTTTTGTCAATTGTCCGTGTCAAATTGCTCTTTATCAATTTGCTATCCCAGAGCGTTTAAAACTTGAAGCTTAAGATTGAATTTTGAATGTGTTGGGTTAACTTATGTTTGTATTAGGAGGCGGTGTAGGCGTTCGGGCGCCAGTGGGTGTGATAATTCCTCAGGCACACACAAAGAGTGCCGTGAGATAGTGATATGCTCCCGAAACGTGCAGAGGTTTACTTACGAATTAGCAGCGTGGGAGAGGTGAAAAGGTCACAAAATTTAAGGGTAACTTTAACTACTGGACGATGAAGCTGTAAAAGCTTTAAGAGGTGTATGTATCCTAGGAGCGAACTTGAGCGTTTACGACGCCGACCGAACGAGAGTCGAACATGTAATCGTATGTGGGCGGGAAGAAAGTTTTGTTTTACGATGGAATCATGCAGATTCGCAGGTTGGAGAGATAAATTTTATTTAACCAACGTGTAACATCAATTCGTAATCGTATCTGGTACTTTGACGTCCGGAAAGTAGGCACTTGCATTTAATGATAAATCGAATTTTGAAATGAACATGTTCGGTGATAGTGAAATTAATCGCTTACACTTACAATCTTCATTCTTTTTATTTACAACATTTGTTTTACTTCACTCACTAGATTTCCACCAAGAAATTTTTGAGGGGAGCTGACAGGCTGAGCAATTGCCTCGAAATTATAGAAAATGTTAATGAAAAATAATAGATATAGTAATATGAACGATACAAGTGCTCTCCATCCTTATTTGTTATTGGATATAGATGTTAACAGAATTATTTTTCCATTCACAGGCGTACGAACTGTCAACTCTGACGGGCACACAAGTTATGCTCCTAGTGGCCTCAGAAACGGGGCATGTGTACACGTTCGCGACGCGGAAGCTGCAGCCCATGATCACTTCCGACTCGGGCAAGCGGCTCATCCAGACGTGTCTCAACTCGCCAGACCCGCCCACCACCAGCGAGCAGCGCATGGCCGCCACCGGCTTCGAAGAAACCGAGCTCACCTATAACGTAGATAACGAGGACATGAAGGTGAGGCAACTGACATATCCGTCGTCAATTCAGTACCCTATAGAGCACCACCCCGGGCTAGCTCCGTCGCCACTACAGCAGTACCACCAGCACCCACCCTGTCCGTCCCCCCTTCCTATAAGCTCCCTCGGACAACCTTACTCCCATGCCCATCTATCACACCCCCACATGTCACATCATCCTCAACGGTAGTTCAGATGGCACTCTTGTTAAGCCCAGTTTAGCGAATTGACTTGCAATTCGTCGTCATAGTCACGTTCTAGATAAGTTATTAGATTAGTGAAATTTATAGACTATTTGTAAATAATTAGTGTTTGATTTAAGAGGGTACGAAATTGCAATGTGCAATGATGCAAGTATTCCTCGAACATGTCGGGGGTGTAAGTGATTGCGAATGGTAATTGACAGGTCGCAACCGATCGTGAGATACGGGCGTCGCGGACGTGTAAAATGAGTTATGAGCTGCCACACTTTCTCGCTTCTGTTAAAAATGTTTTACGGCAAGGGACGGATCGTGACGCTGCCAAAGCTGCCATATCAATGTAGATTGATTGATTTCAATCCTGTCAAAAATAAACAATAATTCCACGGCAATATGAATTCAACGCTCATTTTAAGCTCGCGCGAGACGATTAGACGCTGTAATGGATCTCGCATCACTCATTGAATTAATCATCCTAAAAATCCTATCAACGAAATTGATGAACGGTGTCGAAACGCATAGAGTAATATTCGGTAGTAAAATAATCAGATTCAAAATCCGATTATAATTAACGCTCTCAACCGGTTTCACGGTTTGTGTGACGCCTTGAATCGGAAATGGGAGCGGTGGTGCGCCACTACCGATTCATTATGATCGATGAATCGGCCTTTCATTTATTGTCAGTAAAAAAAGCATTCGGAGCTATAATAATCGCGATTAGTCTTGAAATTGGAGGAAGTGTGTTCTTAATATAAAACGTTGGAAGCATGTGTCTGCGTGCATCGAAGGTGCGTTCCTTACCTCTTTTTATATGCTTGAAGACAGGACAAATTCTCGACGGCGCTCTAGCGTGGTGCCAGTAACTAGAGACAGTTTCCAATTATCAAGGGAGCGCGCTGTCGCCGCCGGTCCCTCGTGATCCGGATTATCAAGAAATTTAATTGAAAATTACTTTCGGACACCGAGAGTGATTCTTATAAATTCCCCTGTCAAACTTGACCTAGCCGTGTATCCCGGTAGCTTTCACATTTCGTGCCGACGCTATTCAATTTTAACCTGATACAATATTGGTGTAATCATCATTAATTTAACTGTTTTCATTATGTGCCGCGAACAGTTAATCAATGAAGTGCGTAGCTCAAACACGGGCCAAATACGGTGTAGTAGCGCCATTCAGCGCTCGATTCATCCATTAACGCCGAACACACCTTGTGTTACTAATCGGACACTATTTATTCATCGATTTGTACTCAGTAGCCGCTCTCGCTGCGTCGCATCGATTGCAGCGAACGATTAATTCCCGCTCGCATTTGCATACCGTTTTAATTTCGAACCCATCCGGCGCCCACTGCGCCTTCACCCCGACCTCGAATATCGCTTGTCAGCTTTGATATGTTGAAATCGATTACGTTGATTCACTCGTTTCGCGTTCGCGTCGATAAAAATCTCTCCCCCGGTAGGTCCATCTCTTGACGTACGGAAATAATACGTCCTCGGTGATATCCATCGTTATTGTTCATGGGGCGTCGATAAGCAGATTCGATTGAAATATTCACGCGGTAATTACGATTCCCAGCGATAACCGCTCCGCTCTTTAGATCTTTATCCGGTGTGTTTTTGTGTTCTATTCGTTGTACATCTCAATTCGTGACTCTGGTGAATGTAGCGTGTTCATGTTTGACATATTCTTTATATTCAAAAGCCGCGTCTAGTTAGATGTCTAGGTACAGTTTCACCTGCCATCGCTCGTAAATATGATGCTTTACGTATTCGCCGCATGCGGTTCCGAGGGCGTTTGTTTCGAGCACGTGAAACTCGCGATATTGCGGTCGTAGGATGCAGATGCTCCGGCGCATGAATTAGCGGTGTGTGCAGAAGTCGGTCAGTGCCCCCGCGTATCCCTAATCGAGCGTCGGTTTCGTAACGCTGGGCCACTCGAGATTTCGCTTTCGGCGTAGTCCGGTGCGGAATCCGCGGAGAATTCTATATTTATATTTTAGAGACGGATTAAAAAAACGACAGCGGAGATCCCAACACGAGTCGTAAATTCCTTCTCTTTTTTAGATAAGCGCTCGGGGCTGACTCACGTCGGCCATAACGTATTCCGCGCGACGCGTGTCTATCCCGCCGGTGTAATCGCTCGTTAGTCGTCTCGCGCCTCCTTTATTAACTTATCAATACCATTGTTTTGATAAACGCCGGGACGATTTGCTGACTCATCGTATTGTGCTCTAATGTTCCAACATAATTGTCCGGCTGTAAGCCGATCGCCGAACTAACAATAAAGCTAATTTGCCTAATAGGTGCGTTGTAATCGTCACCGCGTGTGGTTTAAGGATTAGGATTATTCAGTCGGCTTTCTTCACCGCTCCTCGGTCAGATCTTAATGAACGTTGTTCTAAAGCTATTGTTCTACCGTTGTTTCTCTCATCGTTTTCTAATCCCCGTTTTAGTTTGTTTTGATTGTGTCAGTACAAGCATTACCCTTCATTACTGTACCGTTAAAAAATTCACCGCTGACTTTTTCCGAAACGTTTGTAGGATTCTTAGCGCAGCTCATCCTGCCGTGTCTGGTGCGATCATTAATTTATTATTCCACGCGTGAACGCACCGTTGCTTCGATTTTTTCGTAATTATTTAATGTTTGCAAAATTCGCATTAAATGATCGGTTCTCCCCTGTAATTAACATCCCGCCGACCACCCGCGAGAGATCGATGGTGACCGTTAATCCGCAAGATGGCATGCGCCTCGCCACGTCGCCGGTGGACAAATGAAGAGATTCCTCGAGGAGTCAATTTGGTGAAATTTCCACGAGAGCAATGGCCGTCGTAAATTCGATTCGCGCCGTCATTTAGGTAATGGATCAGCCCATTAAGCGAGCGTGCGGCACAGGACGATACGGCGACGTCGTGATAGGACCCCAATCGGATGTATAAGCATCGCAAACAATGAAGCGTGTCGTACGGATGCGTAGTAGCGGTTTGAGCGCTGAAGCTGTGAGCGTCGCTTAGGTCAGTTTCCCAATATAAATCCAAACGTTTTAGTACCACATTTAGAAGCCGAGAGCACCAATATTTGGCGCACATGTTTTTATTCATCGTTAAAACTGTATGGGCGTTCCGGTGCGTTGCGTCCTGGCGTATTATTTTAGGCGTCGAGGCGCACTCCGTGCACTATTACAGCGGCCGCGCAGCCGCTGTTGCATAATTCAGACACGAGCCTTGCCGTTTGCATTCCGATACTTGATATGTGCTTTCACATGTATTTATGGACAAGATTTTGTGTCTCCGTAATGTTTGCCGAATAAATAAATTGTGTTTAAGGCATAAATACAATGGGCACCGGCTTCCCTCGTTACGTCGGCGACTGCAAAGTCCGGCCGCGGCATGTCACCGCTGAGATATTTCGCTGATGCGTCGCTTATTTCGTTGTTTAGGGGCTTCGTTACACTATACGCTTTATGTCCTCGCTTACAAATTGGCGTCCGATCGACATCGGCGGGTGGCGCAAATCCAGTAAGAAATTATGCTACATTGTGCTTCATGCTCGAGACAATTTGACACATACATTCGTATGCATCTGCGGCAAGATCGCGGGAGGCGCCCGCTCGCATTAGGCTGGCCGCGGACGCGCATCTAGCCTCCGACATCATTATCTGCGTGCCGCATCATACGCAGGATTCCCCTCACATCTCACTTACCGCAATTCTAATGATTTGCAACGGAGAGGCTCCTTTGTATGCAGACGACGGGCTGAGGTGCGACGCTATCCCGAGGAATCTCCCTTCCGCGAAGTGCCGATGCTCTAATTGAAATTTATTCGTAGTCTCAGAAACGCGGTGGAACCGGCGAGCGGACGCGGCCCGGGTGCCCAATGCCGTCGCCTTCTAATCCCATTAGATTAATGAATAAGCGCTCGGATCGTCCAGGTTGTTTAGTTATGTATGCGCTTGCGATCTCGTTTACCGGACTCGCTCGGGACGCGCCTCATCCATTATAGATTTAGTCTGGAGTGTGCCGTCCACTGGATATGGCCGACGTCTATGTCATTTCGATAATTGGCCCGCGATTATATTTCCAGTTGCGCACTTAACAAACATCTGCGATATATCCCTTGATTGGCAGCTGACGATTGCGTCATTGACTCCATCCAATTATACGTATATTTCAATGTGAATTATTCAATTTTTTTATCCCGTTTGCATCTTAATATAGTTGATATTAAAAGAGCGGGATTAGTTCGCCGAATACGTCGGCCCACTTCCTAAAACTAGACGGGGAGACGCAGAACGCAGATGGTTAAAATTAGGTGCGCGCGCGCCCAGAATAGAGTAAACCGCTCGCCGCGTCACACCGGCCGACTTCGGAGATTGTGTTACACATATGACCATGTTGCAACGCTTGCGGAAGATTCCTGCATCATGACTGACTGTATTAAAGAACGGTTTCATAGCTATTTCTGCCAGATTATAATGCTTGAAGCCCAAACTCTAAACTTGGTCTTAAATTAGCGATTACTAAGCGCGGACTAAAGTAATTTGTGATTTTTGAGAGATTTCCTGTTCCTATCACGGAATCATAAAGATAATTAAGAAATGACTAAACTCCTTTATGAAATTCCCATGAAAATCATAACTCATTGTGAGGTCACAGTTCAACCCTCGAAGTGACATGAATCCGAACATTGTTCAACAAACAACGAAAGAAATAAACCAAACTTATCGGTCATCCTTTTGTATCGGCATCGCGATGCGCTTGAGCGGGCCATTACTATCATAACGCAGCTTTATTGTCCATTGACGTTTCTTATACGGGTTTTGTCGTGGTGGGTATGGTGCTTCGCTATTAAAGGAGCGTTGGATGGGCAGTGTTGCGGTGTAGTCGAGCCTATAAATTCAAACTAACGTGGAGGCTCTACCGTTAGCGCGTGGGAATGATTGGGTCCCCGGTCCGAGGCTTTGTTAGGCCGATTGTCCACTGGAGTAGATGCGGCGATAGCTAGCGGTGACAGCTACGTGGGAACGCGGGTCGCTGTTTTTGGTGCTGCGTACACCACAATGGCTAACGGATGAACGGACATTTAGCAAGTGTACAACAATCTTTAGATTTGAATCTATGTTTGCTTTGTGCCACTTAAATTTGCTATAGATGCATTATTCTATAGATACGAATGACTTGATGAGATGAATACTAATAATGTGCATGTGCAGTTGTGCTCTTGATTTATCTTGTCAATGAGTAGGAATTCCTACGAGTAAAACTTTGTGTTGTTTAATATTACTACGCAATTAAAAAAATATTACAATCATAAACAATTGCAAAGACGCCATAATTAACCTCGTTCAAATTATTAACCTACCGTGTCGGAAAGTAAGACACTAGATCAGTTCAGAAAAAGGCCAGGAAAGTCTATTTGCGGCATTTCCGGGACTCGATTGGTGTTCTATCTCCGCGACCAGATTGGCATGATCTTTATCATTCCATAGTAGAGCGTATAGCTTCGTGAATAAGGTTCTGTCCCCTTTTTGTTGAAAATTAAACGAGATTGACTGGAACATCAAAATGATTAGTCTCTATGAATATGCTATTAGTTTCTATAAAAATAATATGTCGAAATTATTATAACATTCATAACATAGTTGATTCAAAATTAATGGGAGTAAATAAGCTTGTTTTGCAAGGTTTCGTTGTGAAGTTCCAAAAATTCGGATGTTACCATGGAAAGTTCTTGGCTTTGTCCTTTACTCATTCATTGCTATGCCTTATTGTAAATTTCTTATATTCTTGACGAGCTACAGACGCCAATATACAATACCAACGTCATATAAATCGATCGTTAACTTTTCAGAACATTGCATAATAAAGAGAATGTTCTCAGCGGCAACTTTCATGAGAATTTTCTGATGATAATGTCTGGTAATTTAAGGACATTTTGAGATTTTTTGCAATTGCATATTGCTATGGCTATTTGAGTTAGCAAGTTAGGTAGACTTCGCCGGTTGCAAAGTTTCATAAGAAAAACGATTTCCTTTCCAATTAATTAAGTTTGATTGTTTGTCATCTGGAATAATGACAGCAACACTCAATCCCGAAGATGTACAGTAATAAAAGCTGTTTTTATTTGCATCAAATGCTCTAAGAACCTCATTCACTTATAGCTTTTCAACTCTAGGAGGTTTTTATTTTGCATTCTCCCCGCGCTTGCGCGATACGCGCACTGCGTGCAACACAATAATTCCGGCATACATGTAGTTAAATGAGCCGCAGCGGTCATACATAAATCATGCGCGGGATCTGGTACGGGCGACGCGTGCTCAGGCGCTAGGGATATAGACTATGATAAGCCAATCAATGAGGTTTACAAGAAACCAGGCCACGAGAAAAGATATGGTTGATGTAGAAATTGGTACTCGTAGATACGCAAATGCATAAAGGAAAGCATCCAAGCCACTGGCAATTGTAAAGATGAAACTGACCTAATTGGAAAAAAGGTAAAACGGCGGTATTTGAAATGTTGTATGTGAAACTGCGTTTTCACTCGATGTATACCTGCTACCGTTTATCCGATTATGAAGACAAGGAAAGTGACTAAAGCAGATAAATGCGTAAATATGGACAATGTACCTCTTCAAAAGATAGATTACCAATTGACAATGACGACCTACCGAGCCAATGCTTTCCAATTCATTATAGTCATATTATGTGTTTCAGTTCTCAGACGAGGACTCTTTTCGGTGTTTTGACTCTTGACCCCTGAATAACTAAAGCATAGAACCAAAATCCCAGGGCAAATGACAAATGCCGCCTTTAGGCCACACTACAACACGATTATGTCCACTACGTGCCCAGAAAGATTCCCACGTCAAAATTTTCCGGAACTAATCCCCCGCACGTACTAAAGATTAGCATTTGAAAGCTTTGTTTGTGCAAGCTCGTCAATAGAAAAAGCTGTGATGGATCGGCGCAAGCGCACAAAGAGGGATTTGTTTTCAGAGCTGAATAGGATGCGAGTTAGCAAGACGCGTGCGGAATACATTATGCCCGCTTATTTACTGGTTTATTTAAAACTAGCCGATCGCTAGAAAATATTCAACAAAGTTATACGATACAAGCTATACCAGGACCCTCTATTATAATCTCAGTGAGATCGGGCA
The DNA here is from genome assembly GCA_025490895.1 of Thaumatotibia leucotreta. Classification (NCBI taxonomy): domain Eukaryota; kingdom Metazoa; phylum Arthropoda; class Insecta; order Lepidoptera; family Tortricidae; genus Thaumatotibia; species Thaumatotibia leucotreta. Next base: position 113,508 of record JALPQI010030677.1, on the reverse strand, counting down.
TCGAGGACCACTTGAAATGTTAGAATAAACCTTTTTGTCTATCCGACCTTACTGTAAAAGTCAAAAGAAAAATCGAGGAAACCAAAAACAGCCTAGCTTTCGTAAGTTGACAAAACTTGTACCTATACTAGATGAGCAGTAGTACCATTTATTAAAATAATAGGAACACTGCATCATCAGAATAAGCTCTATTGATTCGCTTCGTGTTACCTTTTTTATTTTAAACAATCAACTTAATATATATAGAATGATACTAAGTTGACTACCCTGGTTAAAGTAAATGGCTGGCTCGCTGCAACCTGCTCCAGTTATCCAAATTACTGTCATTAACTATCAAGTCAAGCGAAAAAACTGTATCAACAGAACCAGTTCGTTTTCACTAGAAAACTCTTGGAAGTTCGGTCCCAGGAACTGTATGAATAAATTATCAGTATTGTCAGAACGGTTATCAATCCAATCGATTACTGAGTATCTGGTGAACCAGTAAAGTCATTCCGATTAACGACCTTCCATAACTGTTTTATACACGTACGTAAATGCACAATTGCACATGAATGGCACATGTGGTAAGGCACGCTTCTGTCCTGTGCCGTGCACGGAGAGATGGTGAACGAAATACGAGTAGATGTTGAGGATAGGAAGATTGGACGAATCGCCTATTCAAACTATTAAGCCTTAATTTGATCATATTCAAATTTACATATATTTCTCATCTGATTGAGTTATAGAAATACGAGTATTTTTAAGAGTAGAAAAAGTGAAGAGAAAAAACATGTAGACGAAGCAACCATTTTCTGGAATCTAGAAAATATGGTTTACATGCATGCTTGCGGACATCAAACCGGTAGCCTAAATATTTAGTATTTTAGTAATTAGAAGGATTTATTAAGAATTCTTTTTAGGTTTTTTAAATTTAATCATCATAGTTCAAGAACCTACCTCTAGTTAGCTCTAAAATTCGCCTCATATAATATGTAGGTACTTGCGCTTCCAATTTGTATCCACGGCCTGAATTTAAATGATCGCTATTTGACGGTTACATTCGAATTTCAGACTGCACTTTCCAATTTAGGATTTCACGAAAACTTTCATAACGATTTTGTAATAATTGGTTAAAACTCAATTTCACACGGATGAATATTTAAACTCGATTTTTATGGATTCTGGATTTCTTTATCTTGCTAAGTGCTTTTCTCGTAACGTTTAATTATTATTAAACTTGTTAATCAATTATCATTGCTTTAATAAGTGTTATTAAGTATGGCACGTTCACTCATGTAAGCCGGAAAAGTTGTATGCGCATATTAATCGATCCATTATTGACAATGTAATTCCTCTTGTAAATTTCAAATAAAACCAATCGCTTGGAAAAGTGACCTCTAGCATAAAACAATGTAAAGATTATTAGACATTGTTTACAGGCATAGATGCAAAAAAAGAATAATTTTCAAGAGATAATTGACGACAATGAATACTAAATTCTCATGATTACGAATACGGTCCAAGTAATTTTTCATAACGTTTTTTTTAACCGACTTCAAAAAGGAGGAGGTTAACAATTCGTCGAAATCTTTTTTTTTTTTATGTATGTTCCCCGATTACTCGAAGACGCGTGGACCGATTTCAAATATTCTTTTTTTGTTTGAAAGGGTATACCTTCTAGTTGGTCCCATTGTCACCGAATCCAGATCTGATGATGGGATCCTGGAGAAATCGAGGGAACTCTTCAAATGTTGTAGGCACACATGACATTTTTCATTTATTTTCGAAGACTAATCAAGTATTTGCATCTAGTCATGAACATCTTAAGTTGGTGATCTGATGATGGAAGGTACAACTCTTTAGCAATTAGGAGTTGGGGGATAATTCTTTAAGTGCAACATATTTCGTGTATTTTGGAAGCTATTTGAGTATTTGCCTTTAGGTGGTCATCCTTTCATGTTGGTGAGCTGATGATGTAAGGTACAACTCCTTGGAGATTAGGAGTTGGGGGATAATTCTTTAAATATAACATATTTCATATATTTTGGAGGCTATTCGAGTATTTGCCTTTAGGTGGTCATAGTCTCATGTTGGTGAGCTGATGAGGAAAGGAATAACTCCTTAACGATTAGGGGTTGGAGGATCATTCTTTGTATATATAACAAATGTCATACATTTTCGAGATCTATTCAAGTGTTTGCTTAGTAGTTATGACATGTCGGTTAGCGGTTAGTGATTCTTTAAATAATATTGGCATGCTAAGTCTGTTACCTTTGAAATTGTTTTTGTATTCATATAAGTTCGCCAGTTCAGGTTTTATGGCCTACTACAGTGCAGTACATTCTAATTATAAGTATTTAGAGCATACTGAATAACGATTTTATATTTACACTACTAAAAAGCAAAAAATAAAATATTTTAAAAATAAAAATAAAACCGCCTTCAAAAATTCGCCCGAACTAAAAAGTTAAAAATAATTTTGGTTCCTACTTCTTAGGATTTCCTACCCAAACCTTAAACCTTTTACCCTATTCATTGAAATAAAACATTATGGCTAGGTACCCTACAGATTTCTTAGAAGTCGGTGCCAAGCCAAATATGTTCACTTTGCGAGTACTTATGTGTATTTGATAGAGCTTTGTAATATACTGTCACTCCGGTTATGCTTTCATGAAAATGACTGAGGCAGACCATTCTGTTGATAAAAGCGTAATCGGAGTGACAGTAAGTTACAAAGCTCTATCTAATATATACCTATGAACGTATTCGGCTTGGCACCGACTTCTAAGAAATCTGTAGGGTACCTAGCCATAATGTTTTATTTCAATGAATAGGGTAAAAGGTTTAAGGTTTGGGTAGGAAATCCTAAGAAGTAGGAACCAAAATTATTTTTAACTTTTTAGTTCGGGCGAATTTTTGAAGGCGGTTTTATTTTTATTTTTAAAATATTTTATTACATTAGATGGATCTCCAATAGCTGTTATCATAATAATAGGAATCGGAAATTCAGCTAGCCTTGAAGAAACTGTTATCGTTCAAGTTTCTAACCCCGGTACAGTTACGTACTCCTGCTTACACGTCACGGTTCTTATCACTCGATTGTAACCAGGAAACTCAATCGAGTATGTTTCCCTAGTGCTTTATGGCTGCTTATCACGCTATTGAATCTGTTTTTTGGAGCTGATTTACTAAACCGTGGGTATCATTAGGTACATCAGGAATATCATGACGATCTTCGATTTATATTTTTATATATTATATTTCTGCCCGTCAGGTTTAATGCCCGTCTTCGACGAACGAATTGGTGGGTTCGAGAAAATTCTGGAGAAAGCTCAGGCTGTATGGTATACAGGAGTAGGTACTCAAAAATGTTAGTGCTCCGGTGAACTAGCCAGACTAAAATTAAAGCCGACTTCAACCGATTTCTCCAATATCCCATCATCAAACCCCGACTTGGTGCCAACGGGAACATCTCCGGGTTATATCCATTCTATAAAAAAAATTGATAATCGGTTCACGATTCTCGGAGATATCGACCAAAAAAACAGTCGAATTGAGAGCTTCCTTTTTTGAAGTCGGTTAAAGATAAACCGTTGTGGCATTACATAGTTATTTTCCCTTTGCGGCCAAAAGTTAAACGTTCTGTCTTGAGGAACAGGTTCAATTTTGAACTCCAGTCCGTATAGATTCTCACGCCTCTCATCTCCCGCTGATATCAAGCTATGATCTGCGATCGAATCCTGTTGGCTTCGCCTAGATATTTAGTACAAAACCAGCGACAGTTATAGGCCGGTTTACTGCCCGACGGGGCACTCCATATAGTAACGGCCGCTCCAATCAGCGAACAGTATTTCAATAGATTTGCCAGAAGCGTAAAAATAGACCAGAAACAAGCTATGTTATCCAAATATCCTATTTGCATCAGTAAAGGCAAAATACCGCGTTGAAGCCGTTTTGTGAAAATCTTTGTAAGTTTATATTAATTCCATCTATAACACCATAAATAGACAGTAAGTTATTGATTTAACTTTATTGAATTGCTTAGATTTCTTACTTTGTAGAAGCGATGATCGATTAAGTACTGAATTGATGGGTTTCAAATTAGTGCCGATAAAAAGAATTATTCTCTGTAATTGCGCACGGTAGCAATGACTCCAATCTGATCGATATAACTCATAAATACATTCATTTGATTGCATCATAATGGATATCGGGCTCATCGGAGCAATTACAATCGGATGTTTATGGAATTTCAATTCGTGTTGTACTCTTTTTAATTCGGCAGTAAATTCACGAATCGATGGCCCCCGTATCAGCGAGTATGCTGAGAATTCTGTTTACGTCAGAACCGAAAGTGGTCATAAACTGAAGAGCCTTGTTCCAACTGACATTGCGGAATTACTTTATCTCCTATTCCGTTTTTGCTTACCTGTGTTTTTAGTTGTTAGACAAGGACGCAAACGCGCTCTCACTTCCGCCCGCCCACGGCGGCTCGGGCGTCGCCTACGCTTCAACTTAATTTAAAAAAAAAAACCGCGAGTATTGCGCGCACGCAACAATTGTTTTTGACTGTTATACGCCTTAAAATCTCAACGGATTGAGAAATAATATCGCTGTTATTTTCTTGTTTTATTGTATTTTTTGTGTGGTCAGTGAGTGTTGCGAGATACCAGGCTGTAGGAGGCGCCGATAAGCGTTGCCCAACGTCCTTAAATTATGACTTAATTCTGTACGCCTCCTTCTTTTCTGCTTGTTTTGTTGTAACGGTACACCGGCACTTGACTTCGTAAAAGTCACGATTATCCTTAATTTTATTATCCAATAAAGTGTCGTGATAACGATACGTTTGATTTTATATGTGGCTAAAATTCTATTTTACCACATATTCTTATACACTAAAAGAAAAACTATAGGGATTTAAACATCATTGAGCTTAATAAAGATATTAATAATCCTTTGCACGCAACATGGGTTCATAAATCAATAAAAGCTATTTAAATGAATCAATTACTTTACTTAAACGACACAGCTGTCGTAATCAAACATTCGTATGGCTGTAACAGGAGCCGCCATTGTTTAAGATGCACGATTTGGCGTATAAAATTTCGTAAGTGAAATAAACTTCTTGATAAGGTACATCCAGGTCGGATTCTCTTAAATCAAACGTAGCCCGAGGAGTCATTATCATAAATAGTTGATGGAGGAATACAGACGCAACTAGCTAAATGGCGGACGCAAGCAAATATTGTATGGAACGTGACTCGGTTTACCAAATCAACGATTGCGAGGCTTAGCAATACCTATTAAGTACGGCGTATGTACATTATGTTTATAATATCCCGTTGTTTGTAAGGATTTTGTTCTAATGCATTTTACTCATTAAGTTGCAGGCCATTAATAAAAGTGCCATCGTCTGTATTAGTTTATAAGTACAACGAATTCTGAACGCAACGAATTCCATTTTCGAATCACTCCTTTCCTCTCCCCAGTGTTTTGTTTTTAAAGTTACGTTGAGATGGAAACCCTATGATATGACGTCATCACCGAGTGCCTTAAGACCATTTTATAGAACTGACCAATCAAAAACAGTGATGGCGTCATTTAAGGGTACTTTCCTATTGGTGCTATTATTGGTGCTGTAGTAACTTCGGACTCCGCTTGCGTGGGTGATCTCTGTTTACTCAAAGTAATTCTAAAGTTATAAATATTTTAATCATAAATCTTAATATATATTTTTGATACTGTAGTTAGTATAGTCGAGATCTGAATTCGTTAGAGTGCAACCTGCTCATGGAATTTATTATACATTTTTAGTCATTTAAACTATTCGACGCATCGATGTGTAAATTAGTGATGTCCTGACAAGGAACTTTACTTTTTTCCTGTTTAAATATGCATTGAAAATGTGTATTAGAGTTCATGCAAAAGGTTAGCAATATTGATACCTGTACTTATCCAGTGTGCACCTGTGTTCGTCTACTTTGTTGTGATCCATCCAGTATAATGAAAGCATGTTGTGTGTTTTGCTACGTGAGTATTTGCTAATATGTCTACGACTTGATCAAATCATTCTTCTTAGTAAATTTGAGCTATAAAAGATCATCTTTATTTATAAACATCCTTCAAACAAAATTATTCGTTTGTCAATTTGAACGTTTGTTGCAAAGAGGCTAATATATAACTTTATGTTAGCGTATATTTTTATAATCAATGTATTCCAAAACAAAAAAAATCACAGAATTTCAGATGAGATCGAGTCGTAGGACGTTCAATTGTAGTGAAATTGAACATATATAACAATAAATTAATATAAGTGTTAAGTAACTAGCATCAGTTAGTGCCTTAACGAGATTGTACTTAAATTGGAAAACGACTGTTGAATTCAGTATTATTAAACGAATCGTGGTCATAAATTGAAATGATCCATTTTATATACTAGGATGTTGGCCGTTTGCTACAGAAAGAAAATCCATCTTTTCGAAATAAAGTAGGTATCCCCAAGATCTCTTGTCTATAAAAGTGGCTGGAATATATTCTCGGTGTTATTGAGAATACGCTTTGTCCTCGATATTTAAATTATTTAAGCGCAGAGATTGAAGTACCACTTTACGATTAGTATATGGGAAGCTGTAAAATTGGGAGACGATTTTTTTGCCTAGCCAAGATGACATTCTGAAATCGCATACGATAAGTGATAACTAATAAATGTATTAAAATGACAGGTTGGAAATGAATGTATGGAAATGAAAAATTTCGTTCTCATACATTTATCACTTTTGGCATCATGGCTAGGCCTGCAGGTTTGGTACCCGTCTAAATGGGGCTTTATTGTACATAGCGTGATCACCCAGCCTAACCCTGGGGACTATTTCTCGAAAGCTTGTAACTTGTAATATAATCTGAAGTCCTTATCTTATAATGATGTTATAAAGACACTTTGTATTACAAGTCACAAGTTGCTTTTGAGAAACGGGCCTCAGGTGTGACTACATGGAAAAGAGTGATGGATTTTTTATTTGTTTATTTTCGGCCAGCATCATGGATGTCCAAGCAAAACAAGATTATAATGGAGGCTTGAGTCAAGTACTTAATTAAACCAGCAATTGCTAAGAAACATTCAGAGGATTGTATTTGTTATAATATTAGTTGTACAAGTTATTAGAGAGCTAGAATACTTGACAAAATGATTATCACCATGTAATGTCAAGTAATTGATAAGATTAAAAAATGAAATTGAATCCTATTTGAAGATATATTGCGCAACGCTTAAATCAGATTTATGGGCATATTTTTAAATTGAGTTGTCATGAATGTCAAAATTAGCCATGCAAAGACGCCGTTAATATTGTTCGGCTCTGACAGAATTACAAAAGGCATGTAAAGTCGAAAACATATATTAAAATGTGAAATTAAGTTTTTTGGCACGTGTTGCCGATTATTCACGCCGCAAGGAATGACATATTTCAATACTTTGGATGTACGTGTCGTTTTAAAAGAACAGTTACTGCGACATTTTATACGTATGTTTCACGCTAATATTGACATTCTTGATTTAGTAATTTGCCTGAAAAATGTAATCTTTAAAACTAGTGGGCATTTATATTTCTGTAAGTTGATTAGAGAAGAATATCTGTATACCTACCTTTGTTTTTTTTTAATCATTTTGGTAAAAAAGGCCGGATGGTTTCTGCCTCAATAGTCAGTGGCTTAAATTGTGACTCGTAAGACTTCAAAAATGTAATTATATTTTAATTCCATCAAGGATTTTTATAATGCATCGATTTTTCGATTTTATGCCTTCCAAGTCGTACAGTATTCTGCACTGCAATGGTTTCGACTCAATTCTGCAGCAATATTTAAATCGGTTGTGAAACAACTGCGTTCAAATTGCGATATTGTATACTAGAGTCAATTACTAGTTAAATGTAATTTAGTTTAACTATAAGTCACTCAGGGACCAGTGTCGGGCTTCACCGAATATGAACTACGCAATTGTGTTTAGGACGATTTTACAACGGTCGAAGTGTTAAAGACAATGTGATAGAACCTATACCTGACGATAGATCATTGTTACTGTTAAATACAGTTTCTGTAAATATGTACAATATACTTTAAAATTATAAGCAAGACTAATTTTAATACTAGATGCAATGTTATACAAGTTTTTCTATTTAAATATTTTTTTAAAAGATTTAATCTACTCTATTTTTAATGATGACTTATTTTTATCGTTCCGAATAATTTATATATGTGGTTGTACAATGTCGCAGATGAAATCAGCTGAGACATTAAAAAAATTATTAAAAAATAAAATGTTAAAATTTTTGTTGAAAAGTATTATTGTGCTAGTTTTAAGTACCCTCCACATGCACGCACTGTCTGACATCGCTCGGCTGTGCGGTACGTATGCAGTCCTATGCCAAAGATTCTAGTTCCATAGACAAAGTTTTCAAATCAGACCGAATTTCTAATAAGGCTCCTCCCCGTCTAACAGTCATGAGAGCGCGACAGTCTTTTATTTTTCAAAATAACGGTCCGTTCCATTTTTAAATGTCCGGAACTGGAATGTCGGCATCGCGCGCAAAATGTACACAGGGGCGGCGGTAGAAGGGGCCCCGATTAAGGTGCCTCACCATTCCTACGCATTCAGCACGACGCCTAAAGGCCTAAGGCGCCGTGCCCGCATACGTTGGAATTTTGGCGCACTTTAATTTCCACCGCCGCCATCGGAGCCTACGTACCCCACTCCCATTTTATTGCCAACATTGCCGTAAAACATCCGAATTGACGTTTTTAATTACATCGCGATATTAATATCGATGTTTTAAAGGGTGTGTCCGATAGTGTTTGGCCTTTATCGATAAATATTCCGGCGAAACGAAACGCTCGCACCGACTTTACTTTTAATAATTCTCGGGGGTGTTTCGATTCAGTCGGCCTATAGTTTAAGGCGCGTTGGAGCCAAAAGTTGCGTCGCTGTCGTTGTAATTACTTTCGCTGTAAGCGAGATATTATTACAATCATAAACATGCAATAATTGCCACATAGTCCTCCCTCGTGTGTCGATGTATCACTACAGTACCATCGACTTTCTTTTGGCTCCGAGTAAAATTTCCAAAATTGACCCGAAACTCTTTCGTCTTATTGTCCTTTTGAGTGGATTCACTTCATTCACTTGAGACAACGCGACGATGGAGTTCGGGTTAGATAGAGTTAAGTAGTGTAAGATTGGCCAATCGAAGTGAACAGAAGACAGAAGAAAGAAGATTCAAGGTATGTACAGTTTTATTTTCGGTGGTGGTACTAACTAATACTACTGATTTTTGATTTAACCATTTAAACTGTGTGACAGCATTTTGTTTTGATGTGCTTTTACAGGATAAACAGGTATCAGTACATCGAGATTTAGGATCAGTTATCTGCATACGATCGATATACTTAACAAACTTCATATATGATTTTTAATGCACGCTTTTGTTGCGGGTTTCATACCGATTATTATTTTAAAAGTAGGAGATACTCGTTGGTAGGTATATGCTAAATAAATGTTACGTTCTCTCTCTCCATAATAAATAAGATAACATAGTTTAATATATATGACTTCAATGCCTTTCTAATGCATTGTAAAAAACACGTAATGTACTCGATATTAAAATAAAATAAATATTAATATGCTAAAAGAAACACATATCTATATCTAAGCTAGTCAAATCACTAATAGTTTTGAACTCTCGAACTACACAAAATTTAGGCTATTTAATACATATATAATGTAAGTATGTGAATACATAACGTTTAATACAGTATCCATTAATGTTACACTTATTTGCGGTTTTGTTTCCTGAATTAAATAATGAGGTGTAACGATTGGGTACGTACATACCTATACATAATAATTGTACAAATATTTGCAGGCACAATCAGAAACATAACATTATAAAATTTACCTTAGATTTGCGGAAATAAGTAGACAAAGTTAATATTTTCCGCAATGTTTGAATTACATTTTAAAGTGCTGCAATAAAAATATCATACACACCACTATGACGCTGTTATACTCTACTCAGACATATTATATAGAGTACTATACATAGATGACAGATATATAGGTACATACAGTGTGTGTCTTTGATAGCGACATTGCTTTTAAGTAACGATAGATTAAAGTGTTGTTAACCATTTTAGTAAAATAATATAACGATTGCCTTTATTATTTAAGAGTAATTAATTTTTATAAAAATCTCGTGCAAACATTTATTTGACGTTTCTGAGAGGAAAAGCTAGTTTCGTTTTCATTTTAATTCGATCAAATCATTAAAGTAACTGCGAACTGTTGCCGACGTTAAATTATTTACTGAATTATCCATTACTAGAAAATACTACAATTTAAAACATGCGAGATTTGGACTACACTAGCACAACAAATTTACATCAACAATTATTTCTGTGTCTTACTGTCTTAGCCAGCACATTTTGAATCGTATTATTCACTGAACTGATATCAAAAATCACTGCACATACATTATCACTTCTTAGAAATCACATTACCTAGTTCAAACATTTTTATTAAATTTATTAGGAAAGTCTGTTGATCAACAAACTTGATGTTATCTTGACACTTCAACTCAATCAATGTGAAGTTTTCAATCGGTACATAAACAAAACGATTATCTGATTCCGCCTTCTTAGTTAACACAAAATTACCTAGCGCTTAATCGTCTCTGTCGCACTTATAAGAAAGAATGACAAAGACGGAAAACTAAAATACGCTACTGAGCGATAGCCATTGGCAACTTGGCTAGGCACCCTGGGCTGTTAAGTCCTTTTCTTATGAACAAGGGTCATGATTTTTGACGGACTTGTCATCGAAAAGTGTCACCGACATGTAGGATGTAAATAGGTAGGTAATTAATTGTAATTGTCAGGATGTCACTAAGAGCGAGATTTCAATGAAATCATATGTCAATTGTTAGGTTTAATTTATTAGTTATTGTTTTTACTGATACATTACGTGCCGAATTAATTTGTATGAAAAAAATTTTTTTAAATACCTTAACTAAATATGCTAATTTCAGTTCATTGAGACTTGTACTTTCACCCCTTAAAAGGAATGTCGTTATGAAAGACACACGCTGTATACCTACTCGGTACAGTTTTTTACTTTACGTACTTACTCTGCTGGGGGCTACCACATCTTGTGTTTGAAAACTTTGAAAACCCGACGCTATTGCGACCTTCTCGCTGCTACCGCCTCTTTCCGATTGTATTAATTAAAAAGAGACAAACAGCTGCGAGAAGTAAAACATTAAGCACAAGATGAGCTAAGGCCAATAATTAAATTTTATAAGTCATCTTTCGTGAAATCAGTGGCATGGTACATTTTTACTATCCATTTTTGTGATAAAGTATCTGGAATTGGAGATATCGAGTAAGCACAACACCGTATAAATAATTGCATTGCAATCACAATTCTCAGATGTCAGGAAGAAAAATAATTATTAAGTACGTCACAATTGAATCCTTTTTATTTTAATAATATTATTTAACCGATAAAAAGGAAAAAATAACTTATTATGCAAAAATCATCATTTGCTTCCTGGCTAATAATACATATAATTCTGTAAAGTGCTCTTATACTTAAACAATAATATTTATACATCACAAATAAACGAAAAAGGGAAAACATATTCCTAATCTGAGGATTTCAATTTTCTGGTTTAACCCAATAATGTTTGTTTCCTTTCATTCGATTAAGCGCTAATTAACTATTTATTATGGATAGGATTATAGTAGGTATGTGCGTTGTTTACGGTAAAAGCTGTTAGTTAAATAAGTGATAATCGGATATATTAGGCATTTCTGAATAGTAAGGATAAATTATCGTGACAAACAAAATATCCCAAAAGTACCTAAACTGAAGTTCAAGAAATTCCCTGATTTATTTTATCTACCTCGAAATAAACTTACCCATTTTTTTTCCTACTAAAAGTCAACCCTTTTGGCATCAAATCAAATAAGGGCTTGTCCATTAATCACGTCATACTGTACAAAAAAAATCACCAATTATGACCAGAGGGGAGGGGGGTCATCCGACAAACCACGTGTAATTTTTTGTTATTCTCTGCTGAAGAGCATTATAGCTAGTAAATAAAAAAATCTATACTTTTCTTTAATATCACTTTTTATATCTGTCCTGAAAATATCACCAAATATCACCATGGGGGAGGGAGGGGTCCAAAATAGGTCAAAATCGTATGATCGTGATTAATGAACAAGCCCTAAGCAGTAATACGCAAGTACCATTTGTCACTAGACCATTGTGTCCCCGATGATATATACATTATGACACTAAGGTATTACAACCGTTCATACTTTTTGCCACATATACAGCCGGTCCGTATGGACATTTTCATATGCAGAATTGCAGACCAAACGAGCATTCGCTATTCTAAGCCCCTACTCTACGAAATTCAATCGCTACACAAAACGTGATTCGTCGATTTAGTAGAATGGGGGATTGAATAGCGAATGCTCGTTTGGTCTGAATGCACCTTCATGGGTGGCGCTGTGTTTGCCAAGCCGTGGTCGCCACTCGAGCACTTTTCGATCCCATTTGCTAATTTAATGAAATAATTTACGTCAGGATCAGGTATTAAGATGAGCTATGTTATACCTTAAATATTTTTCATTAATAGGAAATTATGAACAGAATCCAAAACATTCAACTCTGGAGGAAATTCCAAAATAAACCCGTTTGGAGAAACTTTCTCACAGCGTCTCAGACCATAACTCAACACCTTTTGTTTCTGCATTAACGCACTTGGCCATAATTCCGCGGTTCGTGGATACATCCATTACAAGCGGACACTTTACTGATTTAAAAATGTAAATGCGATTTTCAATCTTATTTCTCATACGAATGGTTTTTATTTTTGGATGCAACTGTTCGTTAATGCATTTGTTCAAATGATTGTAAAGTGCTGAATATTCTTCTGAGATAAATGAAGTTTCCCGAATATGTACTTACACAGTTATGCATTTTTGAATAGGTAGTACTATTTTTTTCTGGACTAAATTACCGATTTCTGGAATAAACACCGATTTCTACTTAATTACATACATATAAGGTGAAAGTACTAACTGTTACCCGACGCTGTACCAATACTCGTCATTATAGCTTGAGTTGCCTTGCCATCGATATATAAGATAAAATCAACTATTAGGGCATTTAAACAATGGTTAATGTATGTACCTTTAATGCTTCATATCCCAACTTTGAAATAATTAGCTTATATCTAAATTATTTGAAGATTTGAAATTTTGAGAAAGTTTAATATTGTCACCCTATAAGATTTTACAAAACTTAAAAACTCCTCCCTAAACACATGACAATACTGTAGATTTATATATGAGCAAAATGTCGTGATTCAAATAAATATTCTCTGTTGACAGGTTGCGCACTAGTACTTCCACCTTAGCTCTTATACTTGTGGCTATTGATTTGAACTCTCATCGTTTTTATGTAACTATGTATACAGTGTGTGTCTACGATACTGGCTTTTACTGATACCGAGGAATGCGATGCAGATTTCTAGCCAAACCGTGAACATTATTTCGATTCAAAATGCTAATTTTAAAAGTAATTAACATTCTAAGAAAAGTTAATTGAGACGCAATGTACTTCAAAATGGATCGTTAATTTGCACTTCACAATGACAGATCGCAGCCACTCACAACGTTTGACAACTAAGCAGTACACGAGTTAAATTGATCGTTCGGAGGAAATAAAATTAATTGTACGGTCAATTTAATTATTTGTCAAATGTTAATGCTTGTAAACGATTGCTAGTAATGCTTATTATTACCCATTTTCGTAAACGCCCCGGTCAAAGACACACACTGTATAAGGCTAAATGAAAAAACCTTTTTAATATATGTAGTTTTATTGCCATATGTTTTCATTATAGTTGAAAATCATTGGAAATGTTTTGATGCTGATTATTACGTCTCATTGATTTAGAAGAGAGTTACAAATAAATTATCCATATCCGCTACAATATAAAATAATTCTAACGGATAAGCTCCAATTCCGGCTTTAAGTTTATACCGCAGGCGATATAACACACTAATACCCGGATCGTGTTGCAACTCAAGAGGTCAACCCATTTCTCCCGAAGACAGTAATATCAATCCAGCATACAATGCTGCATCTCTGTGGGAGGTAGTAAACTTAGGACATTACCATCGGTCTTGCTACGCGATGAACTAGCGTTTCGAAATAAAATTGCCTTTTTCTAAGCATACGAGGCACTCATAAGGAAACAAATAAAACAGGAAAGCTGCCCGTCATACTAGATGGCCTTTCAAAAACGTTTCAGAAAGGACCCCGGACCAAAAGTATGGAAAATGTGGTTTCAGTCAAATCTGATGAAATTTTGATATGTTATAGATTTAAGTGCCCTGAACAAAAAACTCTATGGGTGCTACCACGGTTTCCGGCTCCCTTTCCATGTTCTGTTCGATTTTGTACCAGGTAACAAAGTAGTACTTAGTTCTACTTCGGGTCTATTTATTTAAACAATTGACATTAGTTTGAACCTTTTTTGTGATAATGCTAAACAGCAGACGATTTGACTGACACCACATTTTCCATACTTTTGGTCCGGGGTCCTTTCGTTTACAAATGTCACGCCCTCACGCAAATGAATTCCTACAGGTTGGTTTTTTATTTCCGTTAAAAGGGAAGCTTATTTAGGTCAAATATAATTAATTTCTCAAAAAAACTAGTGTTTAACTTTTATGTTATGTTTAAGGTTCTCTCACACTTACAATTTAATTTATTATGTATTCAAAATTAACAATACCGATATACCAGAGAACTTGTATTAATCTCCTTTAAGGGAAATAAAAATATACTGTATATTGTCCTGTATGAACTTAAACGCTATTTAAAAATATCTGTGATTGATTTACCAAAGTTTTGATTGGCTATATCCCATTTGAATTTGTCAAAGATGTTGCGCCGACATATTCGCGGTGTTAACACGATGAAAAGCGCGATGTTCTGCCCATCTCGGCTCTATTGCACAATTGTTTTGGGGGTATTTTTGAAATCGCGTTACATTTCCATGTTTATAGTCGCAGTGACCACGCATTTCTTAGGCCAAACGAAAGTATAGTACATTGTGTCACAAGGGATCAAAATGGTATATTTCCGGCGTGAGCGTATATTGAATCCTGAATGGAGCGACGGATAAAGTGGAATCCTGAGCGTAATGAAGGATTCAAGCGTTAACGCTCAAGACGAAATAATTTTGATACCGTGTGACACATACTGCTTTTCACACCACCTATGAGAAAAATAAAAGATATATCACTTATTTAATATTTATGCAAATCGATTCTGAAGAAATTTTTATCAATTATGAACGTACTGTTTATTTTCATATTTCATTGTAATTTTTTAGGCTGGCAATAGAAAGTCCTTGAACAGAAAAGTGCCATTTTGATCCGTCCCAGCACGGAAGAAAAGGCCCGTATTCGAATAGGTGGTGTGAAAAATATATTATTGACTTTAGGAGAAACAAACCCACGTTACTTATCACGTACCTAAAGTTTTCCAAGACCTCTCTTAGCTTGCACTAGCCTAGCCAGAATGCTGATACTCCTTTAACACGTCCTCCAGACGCGGGGTCAAGCAATTTCTCCAATGATAGTCGTATCAATGGCTTAGATTTACGGCCAACGTCTGCATCCGTCAGGCTGTCCCACAGCTTGTATTATGCAGATCACACAATGGTTGATTGAATTTGTTTGCCTGGACGGAGATTCATGGTTTTAATGATTTGTTGGTACTTGGTCTGTTTAGTTGGACGATTGTTGCACGTTATGGTCCGAAAGATTTAAGGTTTGTCCGAAATGTTTGACACAAACAACAAGTTATGGTTATTTTCCAATTTCCCAAGTGATATAAACTTACTGTAAGATTACCTTGATTTGTGTAAGATTGTTAACTTATTTTTTCACCACCTAATAAAACAGTTGTTTATGATACAGTCTTGAAAGTGGGCTTTTCTGCACGAGTCTCGCTGATCTTAAACACGAACGAAGTGAATGTTCTAAACCGACGCGGGTTAAAGAAAAAGCCTACATTTCAACACGAATATTATACAATATTTTGCAATGCACTATGTATTCGAGGAAAAAAAGACAATAACGGCAGTACCTACCTACCAACCAGACCGTGCAGAAAAGTACTAAAATTCATTCCTGTGCAGAAATCATTATTCGTGTGTGCGTAAGTTTACCCTTGAAAATAACTTTCTGAGCATATGCATTGATAAAGGTTGTCAATGCATAAGCTCTTATGACTTGACGTAGGACAGATCAAAATGTCACTTTTCTTCCTTGCTAGGAGGGAAATAATTGGCACTCTTGCTTTCTGCGATTACGCGTTGCAATAAAATCAATATACAGGCTGGCACTCACTTTGTATGAGGATTTAATTTTTTTAAACATATTTCGATGTTGGTACTATACTGAACGTTCATCGTAATTGGTAGACGTATTCCGTCGTTTCATGTCGTTCCGTTGCACCCTGTATTTTTAAACATAAATTTTGTGACTTTTTTACCGGGGACAGTACCATTTTATTCTAGCTAAAATATAATGTACGTAATGCTAAAATAAATATAATGAAAAAATAACTGAACTGCTATGTAAATTATAAATATTTGATGTCATATACCAAAGAAAAACGACCAAGATCACCTAACGTCCGAGGTGGCGATTGAACCCACGTGCTCAGCTTTCGCGGCTGATGCCTGCACCCCTCGGCCACTCGGTCTTACTGAACTGAACTGCTGTGGTTGGCATGGGACTCGAATCCACAACCTCTGGATTGCCGGTACCACACTGTTTATCGTGTCGGGGTTCTTCAGCTGTGGTCCTATTAATGGCATATAGGTATATTGCTGCCCCTGATATATTATGAAACGTACGCATGTTTCCTGCACGTACATAATAATTAATAATATACATACAGTCAAGGGCATAAATATGTATACATATTTTCTATTTACTCCCTTGATATAAGGTGGAAATGTGTATACATATTTTTGCGCTTTGCAAGCGCGTTTTTTGGCCTCGCAAAAGAAAGGCTCTCATAATGGCCGACAAACTGGTCTCGCTGGATGAACAGGCGAATGTGTATTATCGCATTATGTAAACTAATAGCGTGATAGCTAATAGTGTAGGTATCTAAGACTTGTTGATAGCACTTAGCAACCGTTTGTAAATTTTTAGGGTTCCGTAGTAAGCATGGAACCCTTATAGATTCGCCACGTCAGTAGGTACCTATGTCCGTCTGTCTCTCTATCCATAGCACAGCTCAGTGTCCGTTAGAACAATAATTCTACTATTTGGTACATGTATACATATTAATTACGCCAACAAAGTGGTAGAATAAAATGTAGAAAATATTTGTTTCGTGAATAGTTCGGGAAATATTATCTGACCGACTTTTATCTTACTTACGACCTTTTATTTTGCGTCATTAACAATATAAAAGTTCTCGATTGCTATTGTCTAGTAAGTGTTAACGCAAAACAAACGGTCGTAAGTAAGATAACAGTCGGTGAAATAATATTTCTAGAACTATACCTCCCCTAGTCTTTTAAAACAATAGGTCTTTTTTTTTAGAACATCATCATCCAGCCGTGTGGTGACGGCAGTAAGAATACATTTGTCACCACCCCAACTCCTCCTGCGGGTGTCGTAAGAGTCGACTAAGGGATTGAAGTGTCACTGACCACTATTTGATAAAAGATTGATGATGGGCAGCAGCGTCATCATAGTGGACACATTACTGCGATCGCCAATCCGCTTGCCCAGCGTGGCGATTATGGGCATTTACCTCCTAATGCGTTTATACGCATAGTCAATAGGAGAGGCCTACGTAAGTAAGATAACAGTCGGTGAAATAATATTTCTAGAACTATACCTCCCCTAGTCTTTTAAAAGAATAGGTCTTTTTTAGAACAAGGGTCTCAAAAGAAAGTTTTTTTTAAGTAAGAAATAATGTTTTTTTTAATAACTATGAAACCGTACACTGAGCATGGCCCGACATGTTCTTGGGCGGTTTTTTTTATAATACTGAGGTTTGGTTGTCAGCCAACGATATGAGTTTTTAAAGAAACTGCGTAAATGCGAGTGTCATGTTTCGGTAGCCAATCAGCGCGCCGTTTCGGCTACTGGCATTTCGATACAATAAACGTTTAGAGATGTCTTAATGCACAACAGGCTCCAATGACCCCTCTTATCACTATAACAGAACCGTTTCATTCGATTAAGTTTCGAATTTTTATGATTTTTCGGTGTAAAGCTGGTTTTGCGTGCTGCGTTATTGATTTTTATCACTTAAGCGTGGTGCTGGGATTTTATTATACTTTTGACATGTTACTTAGCGTCGCTATACCTCCTTAACCTCAGATCACAGCAATAAATACATGGAAATGTCACCTTTATTTCACTCTAAATACGGACGTTTTTTTCATGAAGTAAGGGTCCACGGAAAGAACATGTCTAATCAATTCAAATTACAGAAGGAAAAACCACCTTACCTTTAACAGAATAAGGTGTGAATTTGCCCTGATTTTTTTAAGTACTGAACATTTTTTCCGTGGACCCTTCAAGTCAGTGTTGCAGATACGACTTTGAGTAAATATATCGGCGTTATGCAACGGTCTACGAAGGTGAGCTGTTTTCATACTAATTTGACGTAAATTATGTGAAATTAGTAGCCAAATACCTCTTACTCCCTCTTTTTCTTCCTCTCTTCCTCTTACTTGCTATGCCACAGGGCATAACAAAAAAAATTGTGCGTAGGCAGTTAATGAAGAGTCGTAGAGATGTGCTTCCCCGGTAAATTCACAATGTTACTATCGAAAAAATTACTATTTGGGTATTTTGCTCATACTATGTTGGAAGTTATCGAAAACGGGACATCACTAGTCGGGGTAGTAAATCGCAGATAATACCTACATGTCATTAGCTGACAAGCAAATAATCCATTAAATAATAAAAATACAGGGCGACATTTGGTTGGAGCAGTAATGAAAAGCGCTCTAGGGATAGAAAGAAAGAAAAACGTTTTATCGAGACAAGAACACAGATGATACTGAAGTACCAATTAACTCGTAACTACGAGTTTTTTGTTTGGTTGTCCCCATAGTGAATATTGCTCAGCATGGCCGTACGTAGTATCCTGTTCATTCCTGCTCGAAAACCTATATTGCACCTTGTAAAATGTTTGCTATTGTGACCAAGCTTCCAGTGAAAGAACTTGCATAGAAGACTTTAACGATCAAGTATCAACACGTTTTAATATTCGCAAATAAATCATGAAATTAAATATTGAATCATTGCTTTTACGAGGCTCTTTATCGGAGCATCTCTAAGTTATTGCTCTTTAATTACACCTTTATGTCACTATCGCGAACTTCATATATCTTGTTGCCTGAGGTGGGAACATATGTCGGGGGACTCGGAGGTACAATGTATCTGGTACATGCGTTTTTTCAAATTACGACACATTCGTTTTGATGTAATGATACGTAAATCATGTGTGTTTGACCTGAGGTGTTTTGTGGGTATTTTACTTCGGCATATAAATATACTTCATTGAAATAGGTAGGTGTACTCTTCAGTTACTTATTTTATTGCCTGACTGAATTTAGGTGCTTTTGATATAAATACAATTCTATAAAACCTAATTTTCTTCCTGAATTAAAACAAAATCTGAATCCTATAACGTTCATTTCTACATGCGAGTATTTGATCCATGGTTAATTATCTTTAGCAAGTATTTAGCTAATTTTGTACCTCAAACTTTGACCTTTTCAATTGACCGTGTGGTGACGGCAGTAAGAATACATTTGTCACCATCCCAACTCTTCCCGCGGGTGTCGTAAGAGTCGACTAAGGGATTAAAGTGTCACTGACCATACTTTGATACAAGATTGATGATGGGCAGCAGCGTCATCATAGTGGACACATTACTGCGATCGCCAATCCGTTTGCTCAGCGTGGCGATTATGGGCATTTACCTCCTAATGCGTCTATACGCATAGTATAGTTAATAGGAGAGGCCTACGTCCAGCAGTGGACCGAGATAGGCTGATGAAGTGAAGAAGTACCTCAAACTCAAAACATTTACTCATGAGTTTCATGACACCTACACTTTACAGAACGAAAACAAACAAATACAGTCAACATAGTGCCACGAAATGGGCCCTACTCAGCATGATGCTGGCTATTCAGCCAGCGCTGGTCTTCCGTAGGGACCATTTGGTGAAGGGACGGAAGGAAACACAACACGACGTACAAACTCACTAGACAAAGATAAAAAAAAAGCAAAAAGGACCTCTTAAAAGCTTCATTTAATTGCACCTATGTGTTACGTACGTATATGTATATACACTGTATATTGTTTAGCAAACAAACAGGCTACAGTAGGTACCTGTAATACAGCTTCTTAGATTCAGATAGGTACTTACCAATCTTTCCACATGTTAGTTATATCATCACCATCGCGTGTCAATATGGCCACTGAAGGGTGCAATTACAGTAACCCTAACCTTACTCGAAAGGTTCCCTATTACTTACTTTTCATGGACACAAAAGGACACTTGCGTTACCGCGAATCAGTAAAGCCGTCTCCACACTACCCGTCGTACGAGCACTTTTCGCGATATCCCGCGCGTTACATTAATGCAAATGTGCGCGGGCCGCGTTATCGCCATTTTTAGGGTACCTCGTTCGAAAGACGGCGTGAGCCGAGGCGCTGAGCAAGTACATAATCTTTTTTTTATGTATTAATGCATTGTTGTTTCTTTTCTTCTAATTGACGCAAGCTCAATCTCATTCTGCCACGATTTAAAAGTATAAATTTAATTAATGTTAAAATAGCTATTGTAGAAAACCTGCAACTGTACACGATGTGGCATAAAATACTTGTGCCATCGTGCACATAATTAATAAAGCATTGAACACATTGTCACTTTATGAGATGCGCAGTGAATGCGTTGACACTTTTTCATTTTAATTATAATATTACGGAACCTCATGATAGAGTTCAACTTGCAAACAGCCGAATTTTTATATTTATTTCATGCGCGGCGAAGATAAAGGCCATTATGAGGAATAAGGATGCAGAATGCGGCGTTTACACGCGACGTGTGAAGAGTCTCTAATTTATATACTTACTAATATTAATATCTTAACGCGGTGGTGACGGTATTAAATAAAATTAACTTTATTAAATGTTTTGGATAAAATTTAATGCGTTATTTTTTTCTCGCTCTTGGGATAAATGACTTGTCACTGTAAAAGGTGTGGTACATACTTTCTAACGAAAATGAAGAGGTATAACTACATCTTGTAGAACAATTTTGGTTCATATTTTAGTCGACAACCAAAACTCACTAAGTAAGAAATACCTACTTGAAATTAATCTCGTATGGCTCTGATTCAATACGGACATACGAGGTTGCTAAGAATATTGACAGTTTTTATAGTGAGTTTTGGTTGACATCCGACGAGCAGAGTTGGGCAAAAAGTAATATGATTACTCCTTCCGATTACTTTTGTATGTGTACTTTGTAATATTTATTACAAAGTACACATACAAATGTAATTTATAAAAATAATTATATTACTTTTTGCCCAACTCTGCCGACGAGAAACTCTCTATCTAGACGATCGATTTGCACTCCAATCGAATGGCTTATTGCATATCAATCAATGCTTTACCTTTAAGGCGAAGAACCTCTCCGCTTCTATAATCTTGTATCATCCAAAAAGATGGTAATAAAATATGAAAAAACGCACGCGCGCTACTTATTGTGTACGAACTTTTTGAGTAATACTCACGTGAGTTCCTCGCCTTAAAAATATCACGTTATCTTGGAAACGCCAAAATAAGGAGGCAATTATTTTTTACAATATTTAAAATCAGATCCTTACGAAGTGAAGTCGATACGTAAGATCGGTAATGCAATAAAGGTAATATTTATTTTATTCATATGATAAATAGCATCCCTTTCTCTTTTGCGATCTCTTCGAGAGTTCAACTTAATATAAATATTCTTGGAGATTATCTCGTTTCTGTAAAACAATAAATGTTAAATCGCTGTTGGAGATTTGTTATAAACATTTAATGGTAAATTGTTTTTGTAACAAAACTTCTAAACCGTTTGCTTACGAATAAAAAAACGTTAAACAGGGGGTACATTGTTGACACATAATTCAGGTGGTATGTGAGTAGTTTTCTACTACTGTTTTGTGTTTTAAGGTAAATATGTGTAATATTCGTATTATTCGGCCGTGTGGTGACGGCAATAAGAATACATTTGTCGCCACCGCAACTCCTCTTGCGGGTGTCGTAAGAGTCAACTAAGGGATTGAAGTGTCACTGACCATTATTTGATAAAAGATTGATGATGGGCAGCAGCGTCATCATAGTGGACTGAACACATTACTGCGATCGTCTTATTAATCTAAGTAGGTACTTTACTTTTACGACTTTCTAAACCGCTTAAAGTTTATTGAGGCTATCAAATAACGTTCCACTCGTATACAAAGTAGGGTAGATTCGTTTTGGTAGAAAATTGTTTTTCATATTAAACACTTGAAATAGTTTGGAGTCAACTGCTGATTGGTCAGAGAGCTTACATTTTAATTACAGGCCAGCTAGTGAGGTTTTGGGAAGCAGAATAATACATCCTTAGGGGATTATTGCACCTAGTATTAAAAAAAGAACCTTACAAGCAATGTGAATGCACTTATTTTTTATCCACCTTGTATATAAATTATCCTATTATAACACATTAGTTATTGTATGTAGAGCCGTACTGTAAGACATATCGAGTAACACACACACAAAAAATCGGTCCAATTGAGAACTCGTCCTTTTTTGAACTTAGCAAAAAATATGTATAGTCGACGTCAAAGATATCGTTACGGTTTAGATGCCAAAAATATATTTACACGATTTTATTGCCTAGACATTAAGTTCGTGTAAATATATTTTTGGCACCTTAACCGTAATAATATCTTTGACGTCGACTGTACGTACATTTAAAGGCCTTAATGAAAAAAAATAAATTTAACGTTATATTTCTCGTGTTACGAAATTAAATTCTGCCTAAACCACTAATTGGAGTTCGAGGCCAAAGAATCTACGAAAATATTGCCACAACAATGAAATGTTCTTACAATAGTAAATCCTTGTTTTCTAAAAACAGTCGTTGAGATATGTTATATATTGATAATTTTAATTCTTTAATTTATAGAAACAGTATTATTTACTTATTTTCACGTAAATATGAGATATTTTAATAAAAACTTAATTATCTGCAATTATTAGTAACAAAGTTGGTATTGCACTGGTATCACCTCAGGTGTTAATAACATTTGGTAGGTACAGCAATTTAACTACACATAAATCAAAACCCTATTTCTGCATACGTTTAGAAAATTGCAGAATAATATATTGTAGCGTGCTTTATGTTCACATTTCGTATTCGTAAAATTCTTTTGACCTACAAATTTCTTTGGCAGTGATATAGTTCTCCATTCAAATTATCATACAGATCTAACGTTTTGTTTTCTTCCGTAGGTTGTTAACAAGGTGACCCACTTGGTTTAGCCATGTTTAGCTTCGCTATATACCCATCATCAAAAAATTTAATTCCAAATGAAATATACTGGGTGAAATGTTATAAAACACAATGATACAAAATTATATTTTCAGGATCTACTCATGATTACAGCCAAGTTTTACTATGGGACCAGCTTTGAAAAAGTTACCACTCAGGCGGATAAGTGATGAAGAAGACAAATAAAAAATAAAATGCTTTCATTTTACATTTCCAAATTTCTTTCCCATAATTTTAACCCGTAATAAGGCAGGGGGCTTAGTAATTTAACCATACCTACTGTCTTAATAAATATGGCATGCTGTCGTCTGTGTTTACTGGTAATTCAACTTCTTTTTAAAATAGGCTTTGAAACGTTGGCTCTTATCATTTTAAGTTCTTTACAAGAAAATTTTGTCGTTTCTGTGTAAGTTAAGAGAAAAGAAAAGTTTTTAGGTATTTACGTGTTTTTAAGAAAATTCTAGTTGTGACATCCATATTAAACAAAAAGGCGTACAAACATTACGGAGGTATATAATGTTTTTATTAGGAATTATTTTAAATAAATAAATTAAATAACAAAAAGGTTGTGGAAACCTGAAAACTTTATTTGACAATGACATAAGAGACTTTGACAGATTTGACAATAACGCATCTGTCGTAGTTTCGTTGGCCTCGAACTCCAATTACTGGCTTGATGCCTAGGCAGAATTTAATCTTGGCGGAAAAAGGTAGCTAATTCAAAGTTTCTATGAGTGCCTTCATTTTTTTATATTTGCCGTCTTCTGCCAAGTTGTTAGACAGAGTAGGTATGCCATATAGTTAGTCTGACTAACTTTCGTGGCATAATGGATCCGACCGTAGTCTTTGTTTTAATTAAGCCCTTAACTATGCACATTTTTTGCATTCGACCCTAAAGTTAATTTGAGTAAACAAAATTGTTTGTAACGACATCAGTAACGGAAGTAGTGGGTTCGAAGTGGGCGAAGTCTTGCGTAAGGCTTCTAGGTCACTGCCGCTCATCGTGTTCAAGATCGGAGACTACTGTTTGTTCAACACAGAACAATTACTCTTTCATACATTTTATCAGCCTCCTATAGTTGCCGATTTCTAAGAATGAACATTTAAGGTGCATTTGCGAAGTGAGCATTCGCTCATTCTACATATCCCCTACTCTACGAAATCAACGAATTTCGACGAATCACGTTTTGTGTAACGATTGAATTTCGTAGAGTAAGGGGTTAGAACAGCGAATGCTCGTTTGGTCTGAATGCACCTTAAGATATCCCAAGATATAATATGATTTAGATTTAGATTTATTTATTTCATAATATTAAATTACATTATAAATTAACTTAGCCTAATTTAATATTAATATGGTAAATGTCAAAAAATATGAAACTTACAATAAATAAATTAGAAAATAATATGAATTAAAAAACATTAAAAATTCCGAAAATTACATAATATCTACATCTACATATCTCATAATGAACGTCAACTTATACTAACACGACAATAAAAATTAAATAACAATGTAACAATAAAGTATCAATAATATGTCAATAAAGAGTATTAGGACGACAATTCATTTCCATATATTCGCTTTTTCGGTCGTGAGATCTTGATATTTTGTATGGGAGATTTTTATTCGCAGATTTTATTTTAGGATTGATTTCTAGTAAAACTTACTAAGTATGACTGTAATATGGGGCATCTGAGAATGACTGGTTAAATATGTACCTAGATCATTTCTAAGATAAATAAGAAATAAAAATCTTACAAACATTAAAATATTTAGCTGAACGAGTCTTAAGTAATTAAGTCGAATATTTTGACTAAGAGCGAGAACCTGTAATTGGCTTTGTGATTCTATTATTATTTATAGATACATTATAGCGCTGTTGGTTTTCCATGTAACTAAAATAAAATAATAAAATAAAATAAAATAAATCCTCGCCGTGTGATTGTTTTTCGTTTCGCCGTTTAATCTGATTCTTACAGTGTATTCACACCCATCATTATATTTAAAAAAAAAACCAGTTGTAATGCCCACGTTTTCGCACCAGAACAAACAACGGGATTCGAACCCACACTTACCGGGTAAATAAAGCCCTGTACCCGGTCATTCGCTGCGTCATAATTGTTTAAATGAACGGTTGCAGATTACTCTGACGGTACTTTCGAAAATTACTTGAAAATATTTAAAATTGATTTTTCTTATTTAAATAGCACGTGAGAGCTGGTTCATATCATACCACCACGAGCTTATAAACAATTCAAAGAACTAACTATATACACTCTCGGCCATAGAATACGTGTTGGGTATAATTTTCCATAGAAAATACTGTAAACACGCTGATTTAATGACCTAGGTATGAAACTTACATATAAAACATTGTAAAATATCTAATATATAATTGTAGAAAGCAGAGATTTTTTAGCACAAGGAATACAGAATTTCATTGCGACATTGTTAGTTATTTTAGATGCGCTATCGGCCAGGATTACAAAGAGGTGACATACATTATTAAATCTCTAACAATATCAGTATAAAGTACCCTTACATAAAAAAAATCCTAAATAACAAATTAAAAATTCTCATTGGTTAAATAATAGCGTGGATCGATTTTTTTATTTTCGGATAATCATTAAATAATCTTTACGAATCGATACTATGTGGCTAGAGAAACAAAAAATAGTATGACCATTTTTGGATATTTTATCATTTTGGACCCCATTTAGGGGCCCGAAGATCGGCCTTATTTTTGAGGTTTTTTTAAGAAAACTCAGATGAGCATGGATATTTTCTGTTTTAATTTTATGAATAACCAAAATAAGATTGTTTTGCATAAATTTTGGATTTGCGTGGTTTAATTATATGAACATTGTTAGCAGTATCTCCAAAAAAATTTTTCAACTTCGAGGCTCTTGCGGCAGTACTTCCCGAATGATTATCGGAAAAAGATATATTGTTGAAGATGTTACTTTTTAGACAGATTATTCTTATAGGGCCGCGTTTCAGAGATTCTTGAAAAAAAATTTTGGTTCATACATTGAAGTATGAAAAAAAAATTTTTTTTTCGGATTTTTGGAAGCGCGGGCCAATAAAATGATGGTCGTAAAAACTAACATTCTTTAACAATATATCTTTTACCGGTAGTCATTTGGCAAGTACTGCCGCAAGAGCCTCAAAGTTGAGAACCAGTTTTTGCCGATACTGGTTATAATTTTCATGTAATTAAATTGTGCAAATTCTAAATTTATGACAAATAATGTTATTTTGTTTTTACATAAAAGTAAAACGGAAAATATCCACGAATTACTGACTTTCCTTAAAAAAACCTTAAAAATAAAGTCGATCTTTGGGCCTATAAACGAAGTACAAAATGAAAGTAAATCCAAAAATGATCATAATATTTTTTGTTTCTCTAGCCACGAAGTATCATCGATCCATAAAGATTATTTTATGAATTTCCAAAAATAAAAAAATCGATCCACCCTATTAAATAACGATATAGTGTTTTGTTTTGCTGTTAAAATCTGGTCTATGAATATTATACATTTAAAGGGAGCTTCCACAGAAACAAACGTCCGTCCATACCATTACTTTAAGAGTTTTTACACGTTCCTTCGGTGTCTTCACGCCGAAGGCAAGGTATACCGGTGCCATCTTTTAGCGGATGCGTCAACGCGAGTGTGTCCAAGATTTATTGACATAATTACACGTCGCCAATCTCCCGCGCAGCGTTTAAATGCAAAATCGGGTAACGTAGATAATTCCCTCGATACCGGCGTCGAGTTTACTCGTCTTGGGGCTTGAGCGAAGAAATGGCTGCGAATTATTGTCAGTATTTAGAAAAAGAGGTAATTAACAAAATGGGCACATACCTACATAGCTATTCTTCCTCTGTATGTTTAGCACATGGTTAAAGCGACGATATCTCGCAGTGATATAGACTATTTGTCGCTTTCTTACTAACGGTGTAGTAAAAAACACGGGAAATCTATATCACGGCGATATAGTGACTCATACCAATCAAAATACGCGGCATGCAGGTTCTGCCAGGAATCAGAGGAAACTGCAATGCATATCAACTGTTCGTGCTTTGTATCTAGCGAAAACAGCTAGATTTACGAAAACAGCTCGGCTACAATTAAATAGATCACAACTGGTCGATACGGCCACTTTTAAGGTCATACCAACAACAACATTTCGAGCATTTTTGGACTTAAAAAAACGCCAGTAACCAGCTTGAAGTATAAGTTTAATATCATCAGTTTAGTCTGTTAGCTACTGCTTAGCATAATTTACAGCTTTTAGAAAAAAATAGTAGATTTTACAACAAGGGCATAAAGTGACCCATTTTTACTAGAGGCAATTTTTTGGTCTGAACGAAGCGAATGCAATTTACACAACGAAGTTATCGTAAAGCGAAAGAAGAAAAATATATAACCAATAGCCGCATACTCATTTTTTAAATATTTTTTTTTAAATATTCAACCTGTGATAGGAGTTTCAGGTGCTCGGTTTTCTGCCAAGTCAAACATTTCGAAGCATTTTTGAACCATAATGTCTATTTTATGTGATTTACTAAATTTAATGACAGAAAATACAGATAGTACGGTCAAATCGTACATTTAACTCGCAAAACGTATAGTAAAGCTGCATTTTTGGTATGTTATTTAGACACCATAGGGCAGTATAAAACCACATTTTGCAAGCAAAAAAAAGTTGTGCTAGCTGCGTTATACGTGAAAAACTGTGAAATTTACTGTCTATTTTTAGTTTCTGATTTTTATAAAAAAAGCCTTACGTTTTTTGACAATATGTATCAGGTAACGTTTAAAGATGAATGAATTTGTAACAAGATGAGATAACATGCATTACCGTAGGTCTTATAGTTTCAGAGATTCAAGACTTCAAATAGTACCCTGTTTTGTAAACTAGATAAAATGTTGAGTTTTGCTAACGTTGTTGGTTTAATATCGCCTTACCTAATTATGCTACGAAAAACATGAAATAATTATCTTATAGCGCAATTAATATTCTTTCATTTAAGGGTAAAATCAGGTCAGTAAACTTTGTAATTGAAACTAAAAATGCGAAATTCAAAATGCAGGAGGTCCGCTATCTAAGTTTTTCATACAAATGGCAAGTCGTGTTGCAAAGTTGCAATTTTTCTATATTATATAGGCTCTATAGGGATGTACGAAAATGCATATTACAAGAAGAAAAAAAAAGGATTTAGGTATAGGACGTAAAAAACTGAAAAAAAAATCGGACTTTTTTTAGTTTTTGACGTTTAACTAAAAAACTATAACTTTTTGATACTAATTGATAAAACTATGAAAGAATATTAAATTTGAAAGGATTTGAGCTACCTTGCATTACCCTAAATTATATAGATTTAGAGATACGACATTTCAAAATGTGCCCTTCATTAAGTTAAGAAAATAAATGCATGTTTTGAAGCCAACTATAAGACTTACAGTAATTGTTATCGGCTCAATTTGTTCCAAATTTAATGTATATTTAAAATCTACAATTACTTTTTTTTTCTTAGCGCGAACGTTTTGCCAATATTTTGTGAATAGCTTTAACGTAACCTAAAATTTGTTTATGTTTTGATAAAAGGGCACTTTATAAAATGTCGTACCTCAAAATATATATAACTTACGGTGATGCAACGTAGCTCAAATCCTTTCAAATGTAATGTTCTTTCTTAGTTTTATAGCAATCAGTATCAAAAAGATGATAGATTTTTAGTTAAACGTCAAAAACAAAAAAAAAGTGCGATTTTTTTTTCCGTTTTTTACGTCCTATGCCCAAATTATTTTTTTGTTTTTCTTTTAATATGCATTTTCGTATATATCTATAAGGCTTATATAATATACCAAAATTGCAGCTTTGCAACTCGACTTGCGATTTGTATGAAAAACTTAGATAGCGGGCCTCCTGCCTTTGGAATTTCGGGTTTATACTTTCAACTACAAAGTTCACAGACCTAATTTTACCCTTAAATTAAAGAATATTAAGTGCGCTATAAGGTCATTATTGCATGTTTTTCGTAGCATAATTAGGTGAGGCGATATTAAGTCGAAAACGTTAGCAAAACACAAAATTTTATCTAGTTTACAAAAAGGGGTACTTTTTAAAGTCTCCAATCTCTGAAACTACAAGACCTACGGTAATGCACGTTAGCTCAACTTGTTGGAAATTTATTAGTCTTTAAACGATTATTACATATGATATCAAAAAACGAAAGATTTTTTAAATAAAAATCAGAAACTAAAAAATGGCCGTAAATTTCGCTGTTTTTCACGTGCTACCCAGCTAGCACAACTTTTTTTTGCTTGCAAAATATGGTTTTATACTGTCCTATGGTGTCTAAACAACATACCAAAAATGCAGCGATACTACTTGATTTGCGAGTTTAGGGTAAAATTATGTACGATTTGACCGTACTAAGAACTCACTCTAACAGAATATTGTAATATAAATAAAGTAATGTAACAAGTTTTGTCACCTATACTATTTTATTGCTTAGTAAAATTGTGCAATATGTTTAACTATTTGGCTATTGGGACCGAATACCTTAGCCTTAGAAAAAAAATACTTTTATGTTCTAGAACATAAAATGCGATTTTATGTCGTCTGCGCACGACATAAAGGTGAACTTTTTGAGCATGAGAAGTGAAAATGCTATTTGGCCATTATTGTCAGTTATAAGTTACAAGGATGGCTTGCTGCAAGCATAGCTGCGGGGAATGCACCCAATAATTTGTTTAGCTGCAATTTTCGACTCACCTGCGTTGACGTGATTGCAACGCAATTTACACAGAATTTGCATTGTTTAATTAACCCTTTACTTCATATTTTCAAAAATAATAGCTAAATTTGAACTTTAAAGCTCAATAATAGAGTTGAATACGTAAACTGTTGTATACGATTTCGTATGCATTATATTAGTGGCTAAACTAACACGGGCCTGGGGAAAAATTACGGCGGATCGTTGTACGTTTTTCTGAGATCGACATCGTATATTCACACATGCTACCATATAAGTATACAGGGCGTAAATCTAATGCGGGTTAATCTCTTAAAGGGAATCAGTATTCCTATACTACATATAAAACAAAAAAAAAATTACGTTACCGTGATGCATTGAAGAGGGGGTGACACTTGTCTACTAAAATTCAGTACCATTTGTGAAAGGCAATTTAGTATGGTGTGCGGCTTCCATGTTTTATTTGTTCGTAAGTACGAGTAAATTCATGTGGCAAATGACGGCCATGAACGTACCCGACAGTGAATGGGTTACTCGTATATTAATGTAGTCCTAAAATTATCACGTAATTATTTTCGTCGTTAGCCAGCCACCAAGTAATTTTATTAGTATTTCACTTATCTGATGGGGACGCAGTATCACTTCAAACTGACAAAATTTTGCAAATTGTAGCACATTTGCTTGGGTTTACTTTTAGTGTATTCATTAATCTTGAGAACGAGCACGATTTTTTTATGCTGACATTTGCTTAATGCTGGAGAAGATTATACCTTATACCTATAGCACTTTTGCCGTATAAAGTTTACGCACTCACAATTTTGTAATATTTTTCGCTTGTGGTTCTAGACTAAATTCAAAAAATAGAATAAGCAAACCTCCATATAGTAATTCGTCTTATTTTATACTGATTGAATTTTTATTCACCGACCAAATGTTAGAGGGTTAATTCTGAGATCATATCGATGAACTTTTACTATGGGACCGATATCCGAATCTGATGTTCGACACATTTCCGCCTACTAATATCTTCGGATTTGCATGGAATATATTTTTTTTCTCGAATAACATGTCGGTCCCAGAGTACTTAAAAGTTCATTAATATGACCTCAGAATTAACCTTCTAAAGTTTAACCGGCGAATAAAAAATAACCCTGTTGTAGGTAGTATTTAGAAATAATGAAAGAAAAAGTAGACGTGTCATATCAGGGTCTTAAAGAAAAGGCACTGGAAAGGACCATACGGAAATTGCTCCACAGACAAGAGCTCTTAAGTTTATGACGAGTATTTAGAAAACTGTATTCTAACGAGTAGGCCGACCCTTTATGATTAAGTTCCTAGATGTTCACTTGTTACACACTTTTACTACTGCACAATCTGCACATTTTGTGGCTAAATGGAACGGTTACTGCTTCTATTATTGTTTTTTTTATCTCCATTATCCAAATGATACTTCCACGTGTATTAAAAATTAAATGCGACTGAGTCACAGGCCCGGGCTCTCTAAAACACATCGTGCGTGGTGGCTGAAATAGATACGTCAGTTTAACTGTTAAATCTTGTTTTTGTGTTGTAAACTACATTTTCACACCACTTATTCGAATACGGGTCTTTTCTACCCTGCTAGGAGGGATCAAAGTGGCACTTTTCTGTTCAAGGACTTTCTATTGCCAGCCTAAAAAATTACAATGAAATATGAAAATAAACAATACGTTCGTAATTGATAAAAATTTCTTCAGAATCGATTATTTGCATAAATATTAAATATGTGATATATTTATATTATCTTTTATTTTTCTCATAGGTGGTGTCAAAAGCAGTATGTGTCACACGGTATAAAAAAATATTTCGTCTTGGGCGTTAACGCTTGAATCCTTCATTACGCTCAGGATCCCACTTCAGAATCCCTCCCTACTATCGGGATTCAATTGTGGAATCCGTCGCTGCATTCAGGATTCAATATACGCCCACGCCGGAAATATACCATTTTGATCCCTTGTGACACAATCTACTATTTGTAGCCGTACCATGACTTTGCAAGTATCGGTAACGTTAGGTTTTTCTCGATACGTAAAGCATGCCATCGCGTTCGCTCCAATAAGCGCGCGCGATGGCGAGCGCGATAGAATGCATTACGTATCGAGTAAAACCTAAGGTCTTTACTTTCCAACTCATGGTACGGCTACTGTAGCCCCTCGTATGTGGTCTGTCAAAAATGAACCACTGTAAAATATACCATGAAAATAAAATTGAAATTTCAAATTACATCGGTGACAGATATCCTTTCGTGTCGTCTCCACAGTTGAAGGGGTAGTGTAGTTAGCGCGATCGCTTTCATGCGCACGTTGATGTCTTTTATACTCGCATCTTCACTGCCACAGTGAAAAAATGTATCGTACATGTGAGTTTAAGATAAAATGCTTTTTTTTTCTTTACTTTGCTCTGTATCTATCAACAAACTGATTAGGTACCGAGGTGCATATTTGTGGGGCCTATTAATAATGGTTTCGAGCTGTTAACTTAAAGTGCATGCAGACCAAAAGAGCATTCGCTGTTCTATCCCCCACTCTATGAAATCAACGGATCACGTTTCGTGTAACGGTGGAATTTCGTAGAGTAGGGGGATTGAACAGCGAATGCTCTTTTGGTATGCATGCACCTTTAGAAGATTTTTAATTTAGAAGTTGTGTCTCTAAGATTTTCTTGCTGCGACCATATAAAACATGGACGTCTAACGCCAGCTCAAAAATGCCCACAAAACCGATTGTTCAATTGTGCCAAGATGGGCAAGACATAGCGCTTTTCGTGACACCGCGCATATTTCGGCGCATAGACATATAAAATTGATAGACCGAGTCTATTTTATCTGTGGGTGACGCCGGCAATGCCTGTCAACGATCTTTGTTTGGGTATACTAGTGCACCTAAACCGCAAATAGTAAAAGTGATTAAAATAAAGCTTTTCATGTATATTTCTGTTCGATAAGTGCACGGAATGTGATAAAAGTGATGACTTGTGTGGTTCCAGGGTGTAAAAACCGCCAGGGTTACCTGAATGAACAAAATAAAGACATTACGTTTCACCGGCAATTTAGTTTTGACTTGAATTTTAAGATTTCGAACCTTATTAAGGTAAAAGTAACTGAAAATCTTATTCAATATTTGTTGTCGGATACATATGTGTAGTTTTGTGATTAAACCATTTGTATTTACATTCGTAATGTAATTATAAATAGTGGGATTCAAACATTTGTATCGCATAGTGTGGTACTTAAGAGACCGATCGTGATATCGATAAATGTATTGATAGTCAACTCAAAAATGAATCGATGTTTTTAATGTCCAACAGGTTTCCACTGGACACTGAACAAAGGCTATTATGGGTCAAAAATATCAAAAAGGCAGACGACTGGTACCCTAAAGAGTATTCAAAATTATGCTCCGCACAATTTTAAGCTGTTGTTTCAGGCAAGGGTACGCGCATAAGTGATTACATTCTGACGTACTACCCACCATATTTGGTAATCATCCAATGTCATGTCAACCAGCAAGTAAATTAAGTTTAGTTTAATAATGACGCTCATGTGATACTTGTGTAGTCTGATTAATTTAATTATAAAGAAGCCATCATACCAAAATTGTTAGGTATGCTTGAAGGAATGATAAGTCCATAAAACATGTTATAATGAGAGTTTTCTGAAATCACCAGGGCGGGAGCAGGTCCAGAAACTTGTCTAAATTCTATGTTTATAGTTTCTGGTTTAAATATTTTGTATGAGTTAAAAAAAATACATAAAAAAATTTAAACTTTATTTAAAAAAAAAAACATTTACTTAGTCTTTCTTTGGGGCTAGATAATTGTGTTTCTTAGCGGGACCTTACGGCTAAGTGGCGCCAACTAGTGGCATACGTTTTAGGAAACCCTCATTATGACATTTTAATTAAAGAAAATATTTCGTTAACTTTGTGATTTTATTTTTATCCTAAAATGTAGATTTTGAAATCACGATCGAAGAAGATCGTGATTTTGAGTAGGAAATAAGGTTTATTCCTACTGTATTCGCTACCTAATTTGGTAAAAATATTATTATTGACGATAAAAGTATACGATTGAAGACTGGACATCACTAATAGTAATGACATTTTATCTAGTCAGGTTGGTAGCATTGTTCAAGAAAATGGAGTCGTTGATGGAGTTCACGACCAAGTAGAGCTACTTTATTTGTCTCTTTTTCCTTATGGAATACGTCTTGAGATGGGGTGAAGGATGACAATAGTTTGTTCATGTATGTCTTAATACACGGAATCTTCCCTATATTTTATCTGTGTTTCGGCGCAACATCTTTGACAAATGTTTATTGAATATCGCCAATCAAAACTTTGATGGACCAATCACAACTATTTTAAATGGCGGTTTAAGTTTTTATAGGTTGACATTCAAATTCATTGCCGTGATGCATTGAACAGGGGGTGACACTTGTCAACTAAAATTCAGGACCGTTTAGTATGGCAATTTAGTATGGCGTGCGGCTTCAATGTTTTATTTGTTCGTAGTTCTCTTGTAAAGATTCGACGCTTCAAAGCCCCTAGCTTGTAACTCATAAGTCAATAAAAATAACCTAAATCTGTTCATGAGTATAAACAAAGCTAAGTTGCAAGTAAGAGCTTGTTAGACACCGTTAAGTTATCGCCACAATTTGCCCTTCAAATTATTAAACAATAAATCTGAAACAGTACGGGCCGTCACTCCGCTCTCTAACATGTAATAGGGGTCGTGTTAGTTAAACTCTATCGCTATTTCTATTATAATAGTAAAACCAGTGACTTTGATTAGTAGTTCATTTAATCATTAATGGTTTTTTTCCAACATTCACGCCCATTTAATGTCTTTAGTTATCAAAATAGTTATTAAAACTAATGATATAAAAAAAAAACATAATTAAATTAGTTCACAAGTAAAGCGAATGTGACATATTTGTGTCAAGTTTTTGAGAAATATATGTTTAATGAAATAATTTAAAAGTAAAGTTGTATTTTGTGTTTTTACTAATGTAATTTTATTAAACAATCAACCTTCCTTGTCACTAAAAAACATATGAGATGAAATTAAAAACATGATACAGAATAATAAAACATGAATGTACAATTGTACATACATACTAAATTTTAACCCTTAGGTGCATAGAGTATCAAAAACGATACGACCAAAATGTCACATGTCAGAATATGTAATCAATTGAGACTGTCATACTGAGCAACAGAGTTCGAATTGGCATCGATTGTTTACATAAGTCATTTTAGAAATAAAATATGTGATACCATATGCACCTAAGGGTTAAAAATAATTTAAACTTCAGAAGTAATACTTAGTAGTCATAGCAGCACATAGTAGGCACGTATTAAAAAAATAGACCGTTTTGAAACTTTTAAACACCTCCTAAGGGATCTATTCTGAGTCCCTAAACCTAACAGGCATTTTTGGCCACCTAGCATATCACTACATAGTATAAAATAAAGTCACTTTTTCTGTCCCCATGTCCCTTTGTACGCTTAAATCTTTCAAACTACGCAACGAATTTTGATGAGTTTTTTTTAATAGGTAGAGTAATTCAAGAGGAAGGTTTTTATGTAGGTATAGTACCCGTGCGAAGCCGGGGCGGGTCGCTAGTGTTACTATAAAAGCAATTGATAACGTGTAATAAGCCAGACAAGAGACCAAAGCGTTGGTTGATTAAAATGGCGGGTCAAACTCTTGATCCCGTAACATGCGTTCGAGGAACATTGATTACAGCGCAGCATGATTAACTATCACTTAGCCACAAGTATATTACGAAGTTCAAACTTTACAATACGGATACTATTAAATTTGACTGTAATTTGTACGTGTCGTCTTTAACTGCTTGTTTCACAATCCCTGGATAAACTAACTTAGCGTGCTGCTAAGTATTGTTGATCTCTTTCGGTCTTATCAATTTCCGTAAGACCGAAAGGGACACACAATACTTAGCGGGTAGCTAAGTATTGTTGATCTCTTTCGGTCTTATCAATATCCGTAAGACCGAAAGGGACACACAATACTTAGCGGGTAGCTAAGTTAAGAGACGTTTATGAATAACGTTTCCCAACTTAGCAAGCCGCTAAGTATTTTTGGTCCCTTTCGGTCTTATAAATATAAGACCGAAAGGGACCAAATAAATCGGTCTTATAAATATAAGACCGATTTTTTACATTAATATTTTAATAATTTGTGTTTATGAATAAGGAAGATAGTTTTTGGCATCCAAATCTTACGAATTTTTGTGAGCAGTTTAGTAAAAACGACCCACTTTGTCGCTTTCCATACAGTTTTCCTAAAATGCTCACAATTACATAGGTGACTACAATCAACATAAAATATTTTAAAAATAAAAATTAAACCTCCTTCAAAAATACGCTGGAACTAAAAAGTGCAAAATAATTTTGGTTCCTACCACTTAAACCTTTAACCCTATTCATTGAAATAAAATATGATTCCTAGGTACCCCACTGATCTCAGTGAAGTCGGTGCCAAGACAAATACGTCCACAGGCCACATAATTATTTTAGGGTTAGTTATTATTTTAGGGTCAAGAAA
This sequence comes from Thaumatotibia leucotreta, assembly GCA_025490895.1. Lineage (NCBI taxonomy): Eukaryota > Metazoa > Arthropoda > Insecta > Lepidoptera > Tortricidae > Thaumatotibia > Thaumatotibia leucotreta. The sequence goes on along the minus strand of JALPQI010030677.1, from coordinate 76,430 downwards.
TACCCTTCAAAATATTATAAATTAAATCAAAATATCATTAATATTATGAAATGTACCAATACGTAATATTATTTAGTTGTTGTTGTTCTGTGTCTTGGCACCGACTTCACTGAGATCAGTGGGGTACCTAGGAATCATATTTTATTTCAATGAATAGGGTTAAAGGTTTAAGTGGTAGGAACCAAAATTATTTTGCACTTTTTAGTTCCAGCGTATTTTTGAAGGCGGTTTAATTTTTTATTTTTAAAATATTTTATTTTTTGCTTTTTAGTATAGTACAAATATAAAATAGGTTCAGTAACAGTACATTGTGCATCTAGGGAGGTAAGTACGGTATTACCAACGAGAGTGTTAGAAGCCCGACCCCGTAGGCGGGGGCTTTTAATGACTTGAGTTAGTATTCAGCTTAGTGAGCATTATCCTCCAACTCCTAATCGTTAAGGAGTTTTACCTTCCATCATCAGCTCACCAACATGAGCCTATGACCACCTAAAGGCAAATACTCGAATAGCTTTTAAAAAACATGAAATATGTTGTATTTAAAGAATTATTGCCCAATTCCTAATCGCTAAGGAGTTGTACCTTCCATCATCAGCTCACCAACATGAGCCTATGACCACCTAAAGGCAAATACTTGAATAGCTTCCAAAATACATGTAATATGTTATATTTAAAGTATTATCCTCTAACTCCTAATCGTTAAGGAGTTGTACCTTCCATCATCAGCTCACCAACATGAGCCTATGACCACCTAAAGGCAAATACTTGAATAGCTTCCAAAATACATGTAATATGTTATATTTAAAGTATTATCCTCTAACTCCTAATCGTTAAGGAGTTGTACCTTCCATCATCAGCTCACCAACATGAGCCTATGACCACCTAAAGGCAAATACTGGAATAGCTTCCAAAAAACATCAAAAGTGTTATATTTAAAGAATTATTGCCCAACTCCTAATCTCTAAGGAGTTGTACCTTCCATCATCAGCTCACCGACTTAAGACGTTCATTACTAGACGCAAATACTTGATTGGCTTTCGAAAATAAATGTAAAATGTCATGTGTGCCTACAACATTTGAAGAGTTCCCTCGATTTCTCCAGGATCCCATCATCAGATCTGGACCCGACGACAATGGGACCAACTAGAAGGTATACCCTTTCAAAAAAAAAAAGAATTTTCCAAATCGGTCCACGCGTCTTCGAGCAATCGGGGAACATACATAAAAAAAAATAAAAGATTTCGTCGAATTGTAAACCTCCTCCTTTTTGAAGTCGGTTAAAAATAAATATCATAGTGTAACCCTATTAAGATGCACTGTTGCAAATTTTCACGGGGTAACTCGCAACAATGCCGAAATAACGGGAGCTCAATGATTGCAATTTACATTTGTTATATATTTCGTTTTAAGTCATACTAGTAATTTAAAAAATGCCCATGTTAACTTATGTTAACATGTGAACTAGTAAAAAACCGACCAGACTTATTTAAAATGAGGTCAGAATTCTATATGAGCCAGAGAACACAATACACCTTTTACATCAACCTCGATGCCACTTAACGATTTACAAAAATAATGCGTATAATATGTGCATAGTTCTATACAACGATTTGCCGGACAGCATAAAACAGTTAAACGGTACGAAATATAAACAGATGTTAAATAGTTTTCTGCTAGAGCACTGTTTTTATAGTACCAAAGAATATGTAGAGTATAATAATCGAAAAATACAATAAAATCAACCTTGTACCTCTTCTTGCCCGACAGGAGAATTTGCAAGCTCTTCACTCTGACGCCCTCGTCCTATAACAAAAGGGAAAACCCAAATAAGTTCTCGTCTAACGGCATTTCTTTTTAATAATTATTGTTTGTTGGGTAATTGTATAACATTATATAGCCGAGTAAAAAATAAAGGCTTAAAACAAACATAAAGAACATACCTTGTAGTTTCGATGAATCCATGTTGATAGTCTTGAGCAAAATGATTAGCTGTTTTAGCTCACTAAATCGTTAGTTAAACGCGGGTGCCATGTTTTTGAAGCTTGTGCGATTGCCGCCATGGCCGTTGATCAAATGAAAGATGTAGTGAAAATGGCGGAACGCGTGAACGAACGAACGAATGGAAGGGAATTATAAATTGACTTACTATTAATAAAAATGTAATAAATATGTAATAATAAATGTGTAATTTGAATTTTAATAATTTTAAAAATAATTTTGGGCTATTGTTTATATAAATTGGATAGTTTCTTGTCAAATTTCTGCATACCAGAAAGGAAACAAAATGTATAATTAATGAATTGAAATCCTTAATGATTAATGATAATAGTAATATCATATAATTACCAATTTAAAGTAAATGTATTAATTTTAATGATAAATATAGGTAGTTTGTATTTCTGTACATAATTTGCATGTCGGATGACGACAGGATACCTGCTTCCGAAACCGTGTTGTACCTACTATCTGTACTTGTATATCTGTGTGTCCTTAGCAAATAAAATATCTTTATCTTTATCTTTATCTTAAAAAAAATATTTTGGTGAAATAAATCAAATTATTGTATTAAATATTTTGATTTGTGTTTCTTACGCAGTCACACATACAGTATACCTACAAAGCATTACACTGCAATTGTGATAGTTGTTGATAGTCAAAATATCAATGATATATTGATTAAATTAAACTAACCACTCCCAGCGGAAACTCGAACACTTATGAAATTCCCTCACGAACAAATTAATGCAGTTAATCGTCTAGAAACGAGATAACTACTTAAAATGCGAGAAGTAAATGATAGGAAAACAAACACTGCAGCTGCTTTACGCTATGTGGAATATGTGTCTGCCAAATAAAACGTTTTTAGTGTTCCTTAGTAAACTAGGAACCCTTACAGTTTCACCATGTCCGTCTGTCTGTCCGCAGCATAGCTCAGTGACCGTTAGTACTATACATTTGCAATTTGGTATTGGTAAGATGAACATGGACAAAACGAAGATCATGTCGAACGTCCATGTGATACGAACTCCAGTGAAAGTTAGAAACTCTACACTCGAAGTTGTTGATGAATATGTATACCTGGGACAAACAGTCCAGCTGGGTAAGTCCAACTTCGAGAAGGAGATCAATCGTCGAATCAGAATGGTTTGGGCGGCGTGTGGCGCAATGTCTTCTCGTTCAATATACCACAGTGTCTCAAGTCGAAAGTCTTCGACCAGTGTGTGTTGCCAGTGATTACTTACGGATCTGAAACGTGATCGTCACGCCAACTCTTCCCGCGGGTGTCGTAAGAGTCAACTAAGCGATTAAAGTCACTGACCATCCTTTGATTGTCAATGATGGGCAGCAGCGTCATCATAGCGGACACATTACTGCGATCGCCAACCCGCTTACCTAGCGTGGCCTAGCTTTTCACTGATAGTGTACGGTCGAGGAAATTGAATGTTTAGCAATTTAAGGCTCACTTTACATTGGACGTGCTCAGTACATACATACATAACACAACCAAATTAACGAACCGCAAAGTGCTAAACATTCAATTTCCTCGACTGTAAATGGAAAATTGACTTTTCCATACTATTGAATTGTAACTAATCACTCGGTTTGTATGAAGGGTTACATTTTATGAAGATATTTCGATGTTGATAGGTACTATACTTAAAGTTCATCGTAATGTTTGTTAGAGATGGTCGGTAGCGGGAAGGATCGTCCTTCCGTTCCAGCCTGTATGAAAAAATACTACACGTAAAATGGGGATATTTTTTTTGTTTTACTGGAGTTTTCGTTATGCTGCCCACTTTCATGTGCCGCCCAGGACCATGGCCGGCATAGCTGCTACTGGACGTAGGTTTCTCCTCCAATAGGCATGATGACTGGCAAGTCAGATCAGCATCTTTTTTCAAACTGTCAAAACGATCACCGCTATGGAATTTTGTATGAATTACTCAAAAGTGACGTCACGTTTGAGTACTGCCAAATGATCTACTCTTTTAAGTTCTCTTCAATGTATTAAATAGAAGTTCTGTACAAAAATTACTGCAATCTACATCTTAGTAACAATTTTTGGTGTATTAGTTATGTTATGTCGTGCATAATGTTAAATAATTTATTTTAACTACAGTCATCATCCGCATCACGCTTCTACAAATAAAAAATTTAGAAAATTCATTTGACATTATCCTTTTTCATTAACCTTGACATGACTGCCGATTACATAATCACAAAGTACATGTCACATTGACCTTTGCTATGTGTAGGCGCACCTGATGTTAACCGATATTTATGTGGCATAGTTGTTTGTTGTATGGATGTGTAGGCGATTTGGCTTAATTGATCATTTATTGGACCAGTCGCTTTGATTTCTATCAACACATGCCTTCCTGCTCGTGTTATACTCTCGTGTGTCGCGAATATTTGTTTCTAATAGTTTCCACGTCACTTCCACAGTTAGCGATAGTTTTTTTTCTCTTGGATACTTTGAAAATCAGAGTCACATGACACTCATGTTTCATGACAATCATGGCCAGAGATCGGACATATGTGCGGCATTGTTCGTAATAAATAATATAGACACGACCTCCGAAGTTCATTGAATGATTAATAAAACAATTTTTTTTTTGTAATTTAACTTTGATTCCTTAAGGTAACTATTTACTCATATGTTCATAGTTACCCGTATCAGATATGTCTCTCTCACACTAACGTGTGGGCGTCATTAGAGTGACGAATCAAATCCCCGAAATTTGCGAATTTCGCAGTTCTCGGTCATGACAATGTCCTACGTTTTGCCATGTCACGAGTTGTGCCGAGGGCGCGTCTATTTTGGTACTACCTTAAGTATTCCGCAGCAGTAATCCTTAGAGACGAGTAACATACTTATTATACCGCAGATACCACGTTTATTGCTCAATAAAACTCATGGTAATGATACTCACGTAATTAATACCGTTATAGAGAGGGTATCTATTTAGTTAGCAAGGTCAGTGAAGTGTCCAATGAAGTATTTGATTGTAGTTAGTTTTACAAAGTATTACGTATATTGTAATACTTTGTAAAACTAACTATTGTTATTAATATAAGGGTAAGGCCGCGGATTTTGACGAATGTGACACAGACATAACATAAAAAAAAATACGTTACGTTACCATTAAAGTTGCGTAGGTAATCATATTATTTGCAATTTGCGCGCGTATGTATCTTTTAGTTTGACCATTTACCCGTTAGAATGGCTAGTAGATAATGCAATCAATATAATTATTTACACAAAATTAAAAATTATACTTAGGCTGCGTTTCCACCAGAGATGTGCGAGGATGTGTGTTTCCATTCAAATGACACTTATTAATGACTCGAGCGAGGTGTCATTTGTATGGAAACACATCCTCGCACATCTCTGGTGGAAACGCAGCCTTAAGCACATGATTCACTTCAATAAAAAAAAATTGTTTTCCATTTTCGCATAGCTAATTATGACAAGTCTTTGCATCAAGTTAAATGACGAGACTGTCGAGTACAGAACTGTGCTTACGCCGATTTCTACTCCGGCAGTGTTGCCAGATGTCTTAACCTCAGATGATTTGCCAGATTTCTTACTTAGAAGTAAAAAATCTGGTATATGATGCTCCAAAATCGGAACAGAAAATAATGTTCGTAAGAAAAGGCTAAAAAACCTTATAGATTTCTGTAAAAGCCTGTGTAGGCTAGTTCCCTGAAACATGCTTTATGATACCTACTCATTGATCTGTATAAAATCCTGAAGGAATTCTGATCTTATATTATGTAGGTATTTAAAACATTTCTTTATTTAAACTTTATTTCACAAACAAAGAAAATGTAGAAACTAAAAAATGTAGATTTAATGCTAAAAAGCACTCTCTACCAGTCAACCATTGGGTTAAACAGAGATAAATGAACATTGCATTACTTAGTGTCATCTCGGTTTTTTTAGACTAACCAAAATCAACTTTATTTAGAATTTCAGTTAAATTAAAATATTTTTTCGAGCACTTCAATATACTACAATTTAATCTGTAATGTGTGCAAAATCTGTATAAATACAGAAAAATCTCTACGGCTGGTAGCACCGAGTGACGGCGTCGTGACGAATGTGCTTGATGCCGTGGCCGGCGCCGATCCTTCGTTTCCCCGTCAAAGTGACGTAAGTGATTAGCACCAATTTGCACTTCAAAACTTAATTTAAAGACTTAAAGCTCAAAGTAGAATTGCTACTATTGTGAAAGGATATTTCGTTTACGTGGTGGCGCTTGTATGATTCACACTTTTAATTTACGCGAACCTTGTTATACTTGTCGAAAATATAAATACCATGTTAGGAAAACGTGAAAAATTAGTTTGTATCACACGACCAAAGTTAGGACAATAAGAAGACACTTTATTAAGGTACATTCTTCGAATTTTCGTTTTATAGAAAATCAAATAGAAAGTAGACGAAACTGACGTATATAATTGTACATAGTTTAAAGCTATACCGTATATTATGTAGTAAGTCGATTGACTTATCCAATGCCGAATAAATTTTTCATCGGCGCAAAAATTCCTTGATCCATCTAAAATATGTTCCCAATTTTTTTTAACTGTATTTTTAAATAAGTCCACAGGTTGCGATTGAGTTTCATGAGATCCTAATCTAGTGATATATGATAAAGATTTCTATCGCCTTAACGTCAGAAAGCTTTTATAATCATATCGATATGTGATCTCATCAATAAATATGTCAACCGTTCCTCAATCTCAAATAAAGACCAGGAAAACAATGGCATAATTTGACACCGCATCAAAATATTGAAGGAATAATAATAGAGATCTAAGGGAACCTCCAGGGCGCTGATCGCAGATAAGCAGTTCAGATCATCACCACAGATAAACACAGATTTGAAAGTATAAAATGTTTGGACAGCTCTCGTATGGAATCTTTCACGTTCGCAACGCACGAATATGACGCGTTACTATTTCACTTGAAACATTTGAAACTAAACTCTGTTTACAATCGAATATGGTTCAATTTATCGAAATATTTTATACGTTTAATGTTAACCCGTGCATTTAAGTCTCCATTGAAGGAAAGTGCATTTTAAATGACGCGAGGTAAGGTATGATTTCGCTTGAGACTTTTTCTTATCGAGTTCCATCGGCTGGCTTTCGCACGATTGATCGATAGTATTTTTTGCGAACTCTTTATTTATAAAACAATCGAACGTCGTTGCAATAAATGTGGGCTCTTCTCCTACCACAGTCGCGGTGACATTTTTACGGAAAGCAAGCAAAAAATTAATCGCATTTCGACTTTTTGCCGTCGCGTTGTTTTTGTGGCCGAGTAATTGATATCGCAGTTACTTAAAACTTGAAAAAGAAGAACCTTAATATAATTAAAAAACGCTCTGTGGGTAAATTCATGTCGAGAGTCCTAATAAGGGAGTGGGAAGGAATCGAATTCGCGTGGTACTGTTTTGCGTTGTGCAATGTTAAGAATGCGCGGTTGTCGTAGGTAATTGTCATTTCATTATAGAAGTATTCGGGCACAAATGCCGGCAGTATTTGGCTTTTTTGGCGGTCAAAATTATCGATAATCGAACCGGTCGATTGGAATCGGTTTGGAAAAGTTTTTCTGCCTTATTGTTTGAGCGTACGATCACCCCTTAAAGTTAATCTGAATTGTTAACTAACAATCAGAAGATCGAATCGATTACGGAGATCTAGTATACAAAACACAAGTATACAATATACTGTTTACGTAATAGTCATACCTTTTTTTTTTTTTGTTTACCCAGAGGAATGCATTGAATTGCATACCACTACGTAACATAAGGCCCCCGGGGGTGAGAGCCGAATATTACGCATTGGTTATGTGGGGCTCTCTAGTCCACTAAAGACTAGCCTACCCACTAAACCTCTGGGATGCTGCCAACCCCTGTGCCGTAGTGGTGAAGCCATGGGATCGCGAACATGTCACCACGACTCCACCGGCACTTTCGCCCTAGGGCGAACCCTCACCGAAAGACACACTGTAGCATAACCAGCATGCCTTACCCTCACCACTTCCCCAAGCCCCCAGGAAGCAGAGACCGCCACCGTCACACGGTGCTTCGGTCCCACCCTCTTGAGGGTGCGGGGGACAGACGCCCCTACCCCGCAGTCTGCCATGGGAGGACAAACGCCCCTACCCCACGACGTTTGGCTGGTATTCGCAGAGGGAAGATAGCAAGCGCGCAACTGAGCGGCTATCCTCCCCCTCCCAGGGTGCACCACGAGGAGGAACCAGCCCTGCACCCCACCTAATAGTCATACCTGGGATAACTCGGGGCATTTATACGAAAGTGATGTAGCAAAATATTTTATCGACTAAAAAAATATCGATGTTACTGTGAATGACAACATCAAAATGTTATTCGGCATAAATAAATATTAGGTACTTACTCTTCAATTAAAATAAAACATAACTTTAAACGGTTAGTTACACGTTTATTTTAAAATAGTTTTCAAAATATACAATTAATATTAAAATATCAATATTTAAATTGTCATTTTGATTAAAATGACATCTGCGTACTAGTTTTTACTATCTGAAGATGCCCGATATCAGATATTTATGACATTGAACCTCTGTACTGTAATCGAGAATGTTCAATAAGCACATCTTTTATTATAATTATATCAACATCTTTTTAATCGATATTAAATCCTTAAAACTTGCCCCCAGTTATCCCAGGTATGCTAATAGTAGATTTCTTAGTGCAAACTTTACTAGTAGAACCTGTAACTCCAACCAGCCGATGCCGTCTTATTCCATGATAAGTCCTCGGGTATAAAGGAATTAGCAACAAAAAAGGGTTGAACATAATTATATAGTTTTATACAACCATGACCTTACCTACTCTTTCTTACTCATCACTCATCACCCTTCCGTTATTTGCTATGTCCTTTTAGGTCTCCAAATCATATAGCATATTTTTCTGTTGGTAAGTGGAAAACTTTCCCTGGACAGAATTATTTGGCTGCCTAATTGCTCCTACGTAGAAATGTACGTTACAGAACATTCTCAAAATAGCGGGAATATACTCGGAAATTTCCAAGAATTTTCGTGAGAATTTAAGAGTAAGTTATCAATGAGAATGTTTTTATGAGAACTTATAAAACAGTGTTATGAAGAATGATGTATTTCATAATTGAGTAAATAAGGCGTAAAATATACCTTGAAAGGTATGTATACGGTTTGGGCATGATTAGCTTGCTTGTAAAAATTAGATTGCCTAGAATATTCTCTATAGTCTCGCAACTTATGAAACTTCTCCTCGGTGCATTGCTACTCCTACGTAGGAAGCACATATGTATTCAGTCACCTCAGTTAAAATGTAACAAAAAACTATCATAGGCTTAGGCGAATCTTCTATACTTAAGAAGTAGTTATGAGATATCTTGAGCTCCAGAACTCAGTCCACATTTACAAGAGCATAAATATATGTACACATGGTGTCCTTACGCCATTGCTCTAAGGCGAAAAATTGTTCACATATTTAAGCTCGTTTTAAGGGTCTGATGTCAACATTGTTTCATTTATTCACTCGGCTATGATCTACAGCCATGGGTTCACGTTACATCATGGGCTCCTCAATCACTCGGTCAATAAATGATGCTCATGTATCCATAATACGGACTCTATTCCACGTTGTCTATTGACAGGTTGCTACATTGACGGTTTCTCAAAATCTGATTATGTTGATTCAATTAAACATTGTTGATGACATAAAATTATGAACTTTTTAGCCGCTACGCTTAGCAACTACAATCATAATAAATTAGGTATCAGATTTTTTATGCAACTTCCTTAAAATCCCTTATTGTACACGTGTACGTCAAAGATGCCAGTCTAAGGACGTAGTTTTATTTCGCTTACACTTCTTCATTTCATTACATCAACTTCTTTATTGAGTGCCTTAAAAATAACAAAACATATAGTTTTACTGTAGGACGAATTTATAAATAAAAAATTGATAAAACTCTCAACATTATTTTAACTATGCTATTGTATACATACCTACACCATACATACATACCATAACTACAATAATTTAGGTGTGTACTTTAATTATGTTGTCTTAAAGACGAACATGAAAAAACTACAGACCAATTGCAAATCCTCAGAAACCGTATCATGACTATGTCTCGAATTGTCAATGCTACTAGTCGAATTAGCCTCGCACTCGATTGTAATGCAACATTATGACACACGGTTCCCGTAAAAACTATTAAACGATCGATATTGAGTACGTTTCGGTTCCTCGGCGAGCGGCATTCATCTTTTATATGACTTCTGTATGACTTTAATAAGTTTTGTATTAATAGAAGTTTCTTGTTGGCTCTTGGACTTTGTCGTGGTTTTTACTGGTTCGATAACATGGGCTCTGGAGGCGAAGAGTAATAGCGCTGTATTTTGAGTTTATAAGTATATTAGTTCTCCAGCACTTACATGTAAAGAGTAAAGAGTGTCTTAATTTATTTTTGCGAGCTGAGAGTTTTATTAGTCGCTCTTTACCAGTGTTATTTACCACTGATACAAAACGTAAGCAAAAAACTGACGTTATTATGCCTAATAAACGTCTCGAGAAGTAGGGTGAAGAATATAAGTTAAGTGCACATGATATACAAATACATGTAGGGAAAGGGGAAATGCTAATACAACCTGATTAAAAAAAAAAGATTTTACCTGTACTACCTATAAATATTGCGAAAAAATATTTCATAAAATCCACCTGACCCGTATTTATTGACCGAGAGTGTAAAACTATGCGAGATAAGCATACATTAAACATGTATTATTTAACAGAACAGCTAATTTGGCGTAGTTATACGGGAAGCTATCCGTCTATTATTTCGCTCCCCGTTATTACCAGGTAATCCTTTATTTGCAGCCACCGGCTCGACATTTACTAATGCGAATATTATGCTAAAGGCAACGGTTACTTGTTAATTGATAAGCTGTAAAGGTTGTGTCACACTAAATGCTTGTCGTCATGACTAGGAGGTTTTAGTAAACGATTTTAGTTCGGAAATGTATCAGTATTGCTGAATCTCTTTGCAACGACAATGTCAACGAGAATAAGCAGGTACCTACCTAACTTACTTATTTCTAAGTACCTACTATGAGACAGATAAACTGTATACCTAATATATATAGGTACTATGATGAAAAATAAATACCGAAAATATAAATTGAACTAAACGCCAAATGCCCAACAGTAATAAGACATTTGTCACCACCCCAACTGTTCCCTTGGTATCGTAAGAATGGACTAAGGGTTTAAAATTTTACTGACCATTCATTTATCGATGATAGATGATGGGTAGCAACATCATCATTGTGGACATACTACTGCGTCGCCAATCCGTTTGCCCACCTTGGCAATTAAGGGTCCTAATGCATAGTAATGGGATAGCCCTATGTGGACATAGCTGTGGACGTGAAATAGGCTGATGATATGAGACGCCAAATAAAACGGAGACCTTTAGTTTCCGTGATAAAATGAAACTGTTTAAGACGATGTATTTTTATCACCTTGAATACATATTCCTAATTTTTCTAATATAATTATTATGACGGGTTAAATATAAAATGTATATGTTATATATATCGTGCAGAAACAATTAACCTTTCTATTTATCCTAAAAGTGGGATTTGTTCTATTTATAGTAAGTTGATTAAAATAAATTAAGCACTCGTATCCAACTCATTTTAAATATATCCCCATATCGTTGCCCGAATATTACAAAGTTCTATATTGCATTCCTATCTCCTAGAAAGTTGAACATTGTCAAATTAACTCTCTAAGTCGAGATTTTGCCATCCCGAAAATGTAACGTATGTGTACATAGAATCTCATATTGGAGCAGCGATATAGTTAAGCCGTTGAAGTGGTCAACATCTCTTGAACACAAGCACTAAGTGCTTTATAACGCGCGTAAAATTGGTTTTATTTTTACGCCCGACTCGGTTCAAAGCAAATATTAGTACGTCAACGTAATGGATGGAAGCGCCCAAATTGCTTAATTAATTTTGTTATACGGTTATTTATTTAATGCCAGATTATTTTGGAGGGTCATCGATTAATTATCGCGGTTATGAATGCTCGGTTTATTATGCGAGTTCATCGTTTGCAATGTGGTTTGGTCTAGTTTTTACGAGTGCTACCTAGTAAATGTGATATACTATTACATTTTTTAGTCGCGTTTGGGCTTATAATGTTTAAAAAAAATCTTAGACTGGGATGTGTATAAGACTTTAGAAAAGTCGTAGTTTGAATTGAGTCTTAATCATAGTTTAGCAATTTTTTATAGTATTTGCTATATGCACGTTCAATCGTTCATTTTGTGACTAAATACAAATATTTGTTGCAAATACGAAGCCGTAAACATATAATGTTTTATGTAATCTTGTAAATTACGCCCGTAGACTAGAGTACGCATTCCTACATTGTGTAGTCAATTCAGTGTTGGAATTCCGATGCCACTCAACTGTAGACATAAAATTACTTGGTGAGTCCGCAGTATTGCAGAAATACGGAAAACATGCTTGGTGATTCCTTTAGTTCCCGCTGTAACGTTCTCAAAATAATAGCACCTAGTAAATACAATGAAAAAGTTATAAATGATAACACAAAAAACAACGTATTATAAAAACAAATTAAGATCTGCGATCTTTTTCCGAAGGCAATGTGTTTTTGTCTCCAGACATATGTCGTCGGTGATGATAAGTGACAAATGGGTTTAAATAGTACACTTGCGGATATATTGCCTTCCGTCTAACAAACAACGACGTGTATGTCGTTCAGAGTGAAAGCTACATAAGTCGTTTTGTAATAATTCAGCAGATTAGTCGAACGTCAGATTGAAAGGTAGACCAGAAAGATAGGCATATAGAAAGGATAGATAGGAAGATAGACGTCTGGCTTGGAACAAGTAGTTTTTACAGAGACCTCGTAAAAAGTAGATTGAAAAACGCATGAGGCACAGCAGATGTGTTTTGTCTTCAGGTCGCGGTGCTACTCAAAGGGAAAGTGCAAAAAACTCGAAAATGCGGACCAAGGGTCTCATAACAATTTAAACTTTTACTATCCTCTATTTTGCTGTAGGTATTTGATACTGATGTGATGCCATAAAACTGTGATAGTCGAATGGACATACTGAGTTTTTAAATACCTACGTTACTTGAAGATACAGCTGTTATTACTAAGCAGTCCCTTAATAGTTAAAGCTTGGGATTCATAACGTAATTATTTGAATTTCTGCCTTTCAGCTCATAATGTTATTGAATTCATATACCTACAATAAAAATACCAAACTCTCTCTTATCTTAAAACTTTCTAAGTCCTGGAATGTACACAGTTAGACTCGTATTTATAGCCAAGCCTCCATCCACGCCAACAGCAAATCAACTTATGACTTACAGTCCAATTTATCTGAAAAACAATCGCTTATCGGCCGTAAGTCAGCTTTCCTCGGCTCTTATTCAATTTGCGCCCGACAAGCGGTAACAATAAACGGGAGCTACACGAGTGAGCACTACCAACCATTACGTATTCCAACCACGATCCTATCTCGACTGTAGCCGCTCAGAAAATACCACGACAAGAACTTGAAAGCGACTTACATTGCGCGCAATGCACGCGGAAATTTTCAGAAAAGGAGTACTAAGCGGCCGTATATGCTCGACAAGCGATCCGGTCGTAGGATGAAACGGCATGCGCAAGAGTAACAAAAACGCACGCAAACGTCATTTGCTGATAATTGTCGCTCCATGCACCACCGTATCGCCCTAGATAACCCCCCATCGCATTGTCCAGAGATAGCGGCCACAATGCACGGAATATTACTAATTAGGTTCAGTTTATGAGCACGGCCATTGTTGAAAGAATGAGATAGTTATCTCAACGTTGTCTGCAAATGAGATTTGCGATGCTTTGTCGGTTAGGTTGGCGAAATTGTAAAGAGCTTTTGTTTCATCTGAAATATTATCTACGGTAGGAACGAGGTTGTTTGTATTCGCGGGCGGTGACAAAGTGCACCGCTGTGCAGGTTTTTTTATTGTTGTTGAGATTGCGCTGTTTTTGCACTGACCCCGTTAAGAAGATGCTCTTTTGTCAACCTGATAAAATATATATCGTGGCACTCACGTACTACTCATGTACATTTGCATAAAAAAGAATACAATTTAGGCCTCCCTCTTTTGTTTTTTACGTAAGTGATGTATCTTGTTCCAATTCCGGTTCTCATATCAACGATACTATCACTAGTAAAATGTTTAAAGGGAACTCTAGCCACTTTTCTCTTGTCTGCCCCAAAGGTTGTCTCTTCTGCGGAATTTAAGCATTTAAAGCATTTCTAGAACGCTTACATTTAAAAAAAGTGTTTGGAATAAAATACGTTACATTATACCAATAACATTATTGGTCAGTCGAATGAAGGCCACATTTGTTGCAACAAAAAACTGTGAAGTCGTAAAATTTCTGCGGAGGCGTGGCACTTTTGAACAAAACGATTAGGTAGGTTTAGATTCAAATAACAATGCATGTGATATGTAGATCACTTTGTGCTTGTAAACTGCTTTTGTTTAGGCACAAAAACAAATCAGTTGGAGGGAACATAGGTAGATAGGAACATTCGTTTACCCCGGAAGAACTCGTTACTTTGAGAGTTAAGTAAAAAAGTGGCCAAGAGCATATCAGGCCATGCTCAGTGTATGGATTCCGTAGTTATTTAGAAACGGCTGTTCGAAAATTTCTTTTAAATTATACTGTAAGCTCATTCATGATTTATGCCATATTTTTTGAACTCACGGATCAGAACCTACCGAGCTAGGGGATACAATTGTTTTAACTCTGAAGCTGTTATCTCCTGAAATATTGACTTAATTAAAAAACATCAAATTCAAGAAAAAAATCTGATGTTCCATGCAGACACTGAGATACTAAACGGTGAAAATGTATGGAACATCAGATTTTTTTCTCCAATCTGATATCGGTCCCATAGTAAAAGTTCATCAATATGACCTCAAATCAACCCTCTAAAATGTTACCGGTGAATAAAAAACCTCCGTACTTTATAGTAATAATAACGGAATAAGAACGGTAACAACAAAATTATTGGTTGCTATTTCAGAGGTACTAAATAATCATATCACTTACCTCGAAAGGCTTAGGACAGTGCGAGTCTCGCAAAATTTTACTGTCCTTGCTAGATAAAATCGCGTTTCGCATTTATTACACAATGAAGTGTAGCATTTTATGTTAATAACAGCAATGTAGGCGTGGATGTCGAAATCTGACTAATCGGACCGTGGGTTGCCGGCGGAAAAAATGGCAATTTTAGATTATTCATGCTTCCCACATTGCGCGTCCGAAATAAGTCCTTTACTTTATGCTTCTAGTTTGTTAATTGCTTAATTATACGTGTGTAATTTGGTGTTTATGTATTTATGTACGTACCGTAATCATTATTACTAACACATTTTACATTACAACATTATCAGCCTATGATAGTCCACTGCTGGACGTAGGCCTCCCCTATTAGCTATGCGTATAGACGCATTAGGAGGTAAATGCCCATATACGTAATCGCCACGCTGGGCAAGCGGATTGGCGATCGCAGTAATGTATCCACTATGATGACGCTGCTGCCCATCATCAATCTTTTATCAAATAATGGTCAGTTATACTTAAATCCCTTAGTCGACTCTTACGACACCCGCAGGAGGAGTTGGGGTGGTGATAAATGTAATCTTACTGCCGTCACCACACGGCAAATTATTACTAAGCATAGCTTTTATTCTTATTTAATGGGCCATTTTTTTTCAAAGTCCCCCTACTTTTTGTTGGAAGAACTTTTAATATGATTTCCAGTCTGAATCGCGAGCTCTTTCAGTCCTGATAGTAGAAAATGTTTGTGCCAAGGTTTTTTCCATTCCTTTGCAATTTAAGGAAAAATGGTAAGTTCGAAAAATATATGTCAATTTTTAGCCACCTTGTATAAGCGGCAGTCAGATTCATGAAAAATATAGTTAGCAGAAGCCAATAAATTTAAATATGTAGTAAAATCTGCTTCGATTATCCGGCTTAAATCCTCGCCCACATCTTCATTATAATGTATAATTTGCCTATTAATAAATTGCTATAATTTCTGTAATGATTTAATCGCGGTTAAACGCCACTTTATTTGGTTAAGTCTCGTTAGCAGCTTGTTCGCAAACTGTTTTTAAAAATAGTAAATATTTTTATGATATTATCTACCAGTCGATAAGTTTTGCCACGAGCAAGTTAACTGTATAATTTTGATGACAGCTGCATTACATTATCAGGGTAGTTCTATGCGATTATTCAGTCGCAACAATCAAGTCATTACCATTCCCAAATTATTGACAAACTGCGTACCTATAAATAGTGGAGTCATTTTCGATTATCTTGTAGCAGACGTACGAGTATGTTTGCCTGCTATTCTGGCATAATAGTCTCGTTTGCTTTTATAAAACGGTAAATAAAGTGGTGATGGTAATGAACAAAAAAAAAACGCGTGACAAAATCGCATAGAAACACCGATCACATCTGAAGCCTCTTTCTGTCCGCTTCTGGACGTAGGCCTCTCCTGCTGGCTGCTTTGAAAATACATAAATAGTAATTTACACATGACTGGGACGTGTTGCCCAACACTTCGTTTTGTATGGAATGCAGGATGCCAGATCGAAGTCAGTAAAGTTTTGAATATCCCGAACGGTACGGTCTTGCGATTTCCCCTAAAATGTAGTTTTAATTACGTATGAGATAAGATTCATCGCATCCCATACGTAATCATGAGCATCATGAGCATCATGTCAGAAATTACAATAATTTACAATGTAATGTGAAAAAATTTACTAACCAACAACATTTTACAGTATACATAACAAAAAAAATCTGTAAACGATATACGTAACTAAAACTAAACTATGAAAAGGTTACTCTTACGCTGAGTAATTTCACAATAAAAAATCGGAAAAAATATCCTAATTGAGTGTTCTTGATCGTTAACAGTTGAATGAATTAACTAAGCGTGACTGTCTTTAGTACCCTGTTCACGTCATGATCCAAGTATCACCTTGTATTTGACAAGCTTAAATGTAAAAAATAAAAATAAAAATACTCAAGGAGCCGTTTTTAGCATTAGTCTATGTTAAATAACCGTTTAAAAAGCCATATTTTCGGCCATAATCACTACTTATGAGGTCAGCTAATTCCTATTTGGTTAAACATTTGTTTTGTTGATCGTGCTTATTAATGAGAGATTTTATTTATGTGGCATACTGTTTTAATGAACTGTTGAAAGTTTGTTACTTATTTGGCATTGTCCACTTTATCGTCCTAGTTTTACTATGATATGTTGAGAGGCACAGGTGTAGGTGTCTAAAAATAAATTCAGATAAGTGTCTTTTCTTTAATCAAAATAATTCTTGACATATCTAGATGTCTCAGTTGTTACTTTTATTTAAGGTAACTAAATTCAGAATTTTGTTACCGTATTTATATTGCTGAAAATGGCTGAAAAGAAGAAAGTACCTGCAGTTGATTTGCTCGTTTACACCTATTTAGGTATGGGTGTTATACTTCTATATGTACTAGACAATTAAGATATCAGAATGCCTGTTCAGATATATTCGAGCGCACTGACCGCACCTTTACATCTGAAAATCACAAGGTTTCTCTCAACCAACCATTTTCTAAGCAACGTCGTTAGAGTAATGACTTAATAAGATCTTCGCACTATTTTGCGCCTTGATCGCTAAACGTAATAACAATATGGTGCGAATGTATTCTTACTTCCTTCTGATATAGTTGATAATGTGGGCGCGGTCGCCAGAGGGTTTAGGCAGCAAACAAGCACATTTACTTCATGATTTGTAATTTGCGAGTCACTTTTTGAAGTGTTGATATTATTGAGGCCTGGCTGCTTAGACAAGTTGCCAATCTTTAACGCTTAATCGTCAATCGTAAACGAAAGGCAGCTAACTTTTTTTGTCGCACTAATATGAACGAGTGGACAGAGAAGGAAAACTGCGATACGCTGCTAAGCGTTAGCGATTGGCAACTTGGCTAAGCATCCAGTAGGGTAATTCTATCACGAACTTAGAAAATCGTGAACGAGCATATGTCCCTGTTGCTCTCACGAATGCATCATTGGAGTGACAGAGACATGTGTAGATCGAAGGTCGCAGGAGGCCTTCTGGCTGTGGATTGACTGTACTGTGGCATAACGGGCATACTTGCCTTGATGTTCATGAGTTCATTTAAAGCTCAGTGGTCATATTTGAAGTCGGTAGTAGGTAATATCTAGGGGTCGGAACTATGGGTGCAAAACTTTCACAAAACCTGTCAAGTGGACTTGACATAAAACATACATCCATAAAATATATACATATGTACAGTCGAGTGCATTAATATATAGACACATTTGTAAGGGATCAGTATGGATAAGTGTATATATATTAATGCCCTTGACTGTACACACCCACACATTGTAAATTTAAGATTCTGAGATAGGGAATAAAATTGGATACAGATTTTTCAATCATATTCGTATTTTCCTTGGCTAAAGTGTTCCCATATGCCAATTTTAACGTTTTGTTAAAGTTTTGCACCGATAGTTCCGACCCCTAGTAATATCACTATAGTACCAGATCAGAGTGCCATAATCAACGTCAGGTTTTAAGCCTTCATTTATAGCTCAGTAGTAATATTTGAAATCAGTAGTAGGTAATATTAATATCACTGTAGTAGTATCGATTCGATATACGATTTTAAGCCTAGTCAAGACGGTGACAGAACTACTTACTTCTTTAGGTATCTACATTACATTTGTGAATATTAACAAATAACGGATCAATCGTCGATGAAATACGGCAGTGTATCTAATATGTGCCAATTCTAGCATTGCCTGATTGTAATTTTAAGATAGGAGAATATGTTTTAGGAGAAACGACGAGAAATCGTATACTGCAAGTTTTGTCTCATTCCTTACAAATATGCTTCAAATAACATAAGTAAATCACAATATTGTATATTAGGAGAAGACTAGCTACGTCCATCTTTAAAAGCCTATTTCGTTTTGCTAACCTTTTGGTTTCTTGCTGTAATATTGAAAGTCTCAAATGAATTCCTGAAATGCATCACAATCAACGCCTCGCCGCCACTTGCTCTTATAATCTCTGCACAAGAAAATAATACAAAAAATATGGTGTTATAGGGTGATTAGGGCGATAATTTTTGCCATACAAAAACAGCTCTTGTCCTACGAGTATAAAGGGTTAAGACGCCTGAAGACTACAGTTATTATTATGATTGCTTCCCTCCCAATATTTTCCTTCATGTTAATAATATTGCATAATTTCCAAAATTTATGTACCGTGTTGCTAAACCTTAACACTTTCCAGCAATTTTGCGTTCCGGGGAAATTAAATTTCACGCTTAATTATCACTTTTGCGCGTATATTCGGAGTATGTCGTCGCCATAACTCACTGCGTAATAATACAGCGGCCATCTTCGAAGATGCGCCTGCGTCGTTTGGTGTACGTCATGGGCGGCAGCGATTACTCGTACTACATTTTCAAAAATGTTACTTTTTAACGTGATGTGTTTTCGTTAGTTTCGCGACCATAGAAAATAAGGTTAAAATCCTGACATATGTTGTCAAAGTAACCTTCATGCTGTTAGTTTTTGGATTAGAAAAATGGCGGCTGAATATATTGACTGATCACCGTCGTGTGCACCAGATGAAGCGAAACGAACTCACGACGCGGTGACTAACTATGTGCAAGTGTTCTACTACTACTTAAATGATCGAAATAAAATATCATAAGAACCCGGGTTCGAATCCCGGCGAGGGCATTCTTTGTGTATTTATTTATCACAAAAGTTTGTTCCTTGGTCATGGCTGTCTATGTATCTAAGTATCTATACGTATCTATCTATTATATTTATCGTCGCCTGGTACTCACAACACAAGCCTTAATTGAGCTTACCGTGGGACTAGGTCGATTTGTGTAAGATGTCCCAAGATATTTATTTATTTTAATTTTTTTTTTATAAGGCAGTAACAGCACGTATATTAAAATCTTTAGATCTTCCAAATCTATTTGCTTCAATTGCAAAAACGTGAAACATTCCATAATATGACTCCAAAACTACAAAAAAAAAATCTCATGTACTGTTTATAGTGTCCATTACTTGAACCATACATGCGCTGCCAAAACTTCAAAAGTGTCATCTGTCAGATTCGCTGTTTCGCAGTATTCCCGCCGATCGGCTACTACTTACGCCGGCCGCCACGCAACCGTTCATTAACGTTCGGATAATTACGGGCTGATAAACCGAGCAAATTGTCGTGTCTTTTGTCATACGTCAAATACTGACATGTTCGATCGAAGATCTTAAATATGTACGTACAATATAATACGAGTAGGTATATGTACTGCAGCGCCTATAGGCGATTCAAAAAAGTGACAAGATTTGCGAAGCGATTCGATGCGATGAAGTCGCGAATGTATGCGATGCGGCAGCCTTGTCCTACGTACGAAAAGTTGTAGGTGTATCGAACTTTTTCAATAAACTAAACGACACACCATTATGCTTAACACAAGATCGGTATGTCAGTATGTCGCCGCGAGATAGATTTTTCATCTTTTACTAACTATATCAATAAACGAAGGATGGATAGGCTATCTCGCGGCGACATATTGTCGCACTAATCCTGTGTTAAGCCTACATTTTCGTCGCGTCTCGTTTGTGCGAAAATATCAAACAAACTGATCGCCTTCGCTTCGCGTTGCGTCGCGTCGCCCATATGCCTCGTTATATGATTAGCAAAGATTAGCTGGCGGATATTTGATTTTTTCGCGTCGGGGCGTAACGCGTCGCTTCGCTTTGCGTTCGTAAGGAGATCGCTCACCTAGGACACTGCGATAGGTTTGATGCGACTCTATATTGTGGCACCACACTTATGTCGATGGTCAGATACTATGTCCCTTTTTTTAGTGATGATGATTTTATGATTATGACTCTACCGTTGGAGGCCGATAGTCCAACTGACGTTACAGTTAATGGTGTCTTAAGGGCTTGGTGGCTTCGACGTAATCATTATCGCAAGAGCATTAAACTGCTTATTGAAACGAAGATGATTCTCAATGTCATACAGTCGTCGTGAGATATATCGGATCGGCCACGGTGGTCAAAAATATCTGAACGTACACTCTAACGCCATGACAATAGACGCTTTTATTGGTGAAATACGTTACGCATACCTCCCGGGCGCGGGGACGGACCCAGGTGGTTATGTGGGACTCCCAGGATTCATAAGGCCCTGGTCTGCCCACTAAAACCCCACGGTCTGCCGCCAAGACGCTTTAAGGCGAGGTCACGGGTACGCCTGAGTACACTACCGAGACATGACAATAGGGGCCTGCTTAGATGTTTGAGAGCATCCTGGCAGCTTCAATATAAATGATGGCGACTGTACGTGACTTGCAGTTCCGTTTACCATTCCGATACATAGCTCTATGGGACGTTTAGGCAAGATGCCAATCAACGTCAATGAAACGTGTCGTTGATCCTTAGATCTACACAATCGGGTTCTGCCGCTAACTTACCCAATTAACCCAGTGTTAGATAGATAGAGTGGGCCTAAAAATTCGGCGATTGTTGTTTTTTATTTACGATTACATACAGCGTGTTACCAGCCAGCATGCAGGCTTTTATTAAAACCGTCCTCGGTTTTGCATGAGATGCAGATTTTTAAATTGAAAAGTTAATTTAAATATTTGTCAACTGTTAATATTTACTAGGAGCTTACTTAGTAGCTAGTAGCTAGCTGCTAATAATGCGCATTTTTTAGCCTTATAGTATTTCTTAACCCCATCGCCCGTAAATCTGGACATATCCTCGAGCAACTGATGGTTCTTGGGAAGGTCGATGGAAGAAGGCCGAGAAGTCGCAGCGCTATCAGGTGGTCCGTCCAAGTCCGTTCAACTCTAAATTCCAAGCTCCATGATGCCCTCCATGAAGCCAAAGATAGAGACAGATGGAGGAGAATAACAAAAGAAAAATTGATCTCCACCCGGGGGAATCACGACCCTCAGTAATGAGGAAATCGACGCAAGGAGGATGAGTATATTGAGTATTTCTTAAAAACCCGGGTCATGGTAGCACTCTGAAACTGAAAATTATTAACAATTAGCACCTTGAAGAGAGTGAGTAGCCTTTAGGTATTTTTATTGTCTTACACTATTTACTGAAAATATTTACGGTATGCACGATTGCACGCTTATACGCTACGCACTACTAGATGCGGTACTTTATAGTCCGAGGTACCTACTATGAATACCACCGTACCAGTCGCACCACACTTCAAAAAAATCGCTTAATATAAAGGTGAACTAGCAAAGCATCACATTTTACACGCAGTGTCTTCAAACACTTACATATATAATTGTTGCAAAACTTTTGAAAGGAATTTGGGGAATTCGCATCTGATTACAGATCAGGTTATGATTGCAGCGGTTTTACTGAGATTGCATTTTGGACGATAAGCTAATGTGAGGTAACATGCGTTGGTCCATGACGCAAGTATCGGTAAGGTTAGGTTTTTCTCGATACGTAAAAGCGGGCCTGATGGCTCCAATATATCGGTGCGAGCTTGATAGAATGCTTTACATATCGAGTAACACCAAACGTATCCTTTACTTTCTAACACATGGTAGAGTTACTATGAGATGGCGCCGTGAGGTTAACAGTTTAACACAGTTGATATTTACGTACGAAATATCATTTGATATTCACAAGTGCTTTACGGTGAAGAAAAATATCGTGAGGAAACCTGCATACACCTGCGAAGAAATTCAAGGGTGTATGTGAAGTCCCTAACAAGTACTGGGCCAGCGTTGGGACCACGCAAAATAGGCACGTTTGATGTCGAGTTGCGGAAAAAATGGCCAGAATCAGACATCTTGACAGCTAAGGCCTTCCTACATCGATATACTCATTTATCGATGCCTTGTTCTAAATACTAGTGAACACACAAAGGTTTGCTTATAAAATATGTTTAAAAGAGTATTACCTTTATAAGTTTGAGTTCTACGACATAACTAATTGAATATTATTAAATTGTACTTTGTTGACATTTTATTATTAGGCATGTTTTAATTGAGTATTATTGACGATCCTTTCTTGGTGACATCCTTTATTATTATTATTTTTTTTGTATTATGAATATTTTGAATTTGTTGACATTTTAATATGATATTCCAATGCTAGTAAAATAATTTTGTATGTTGAAGAAACTGACAATCACAATACAAAATCCTAAAAATGTACCATGTGTAGTTTTAAGTGAATTTGTATATTGTGAGATTAATAAATAAACTAAACTAAACTAAACTAATAAAATAGCAGCTAAATTTTCTTCTTTCTTTTTTGAAAACATTTTTAAAAATTTATTCGTCACAATTTTTTTTTCATGACTGTCCGATTAATAAATGATTATTATTAAAGTAAACCACCAACATTTTTTTTTCATATATTCGGGAGTTAAGAGTTTCCGTCTTGCCTGAAAAATCCATTTCAGGTGTCTAGAAGACTTCAATTTCTGTGGAGGTTATAGGAGCATAACAAAATTTCATAAAGTGACCAATAGTTACAAAAAACACACAATTTTAGGGGCGGTCACTAGTATATCGTCGGTTGACAACCAAAACTCACTAAGTAACAAATACCTACTTAGATCGAAATAGAGATCGTATCTAAGTTCTGATTCAATACTGACATAAGAGGTTGCGAAGAGTAGTGACAGTTTTTATAGTGAGTTTTGGTTGTCAGCCGACGATATAGAATAGTATCGATAAACGA
Organism: Thaumatotibia leucotreta; assembly: GCA_025490895.1. NCBI lineage: Eukaryota > Metazoa > Arthropoda > Insecta > Lepidoptera > Tortricidae > Thaumatotibia > Thaumatotibia leucotreta. The sequence goes on along the minus strand of JALPQI010030677.1, from coordinate 52,499 downwards.
GTTTATCGACAGGAAATCCCTGGCTGTCAAGAAGTTTCGCCCCACGGAATCCGATGTCTGGCCAGAATACATCAACAACAACACAGTCTAATAGCGTAACTTACTTTCTGCATCAATATGCGAGTATAAGCGGAATGGAAGTTCTGAAGGAAGTATTACAGTGCGGCCTATGTATTCATCCTCACCTGTCTTAACTGGTCAATAAGTTTCTAATCACTGAGTACACTTTTTTCTTCAACAGATTTTTCCATTTTTAGACCCAAACGATTTATTATAATGACGTTGATAGCTGTCCATGAAATGTGCACTTTGAAGGTAAAAAATTGTTTCGTAGATAAAGACAAGTAAGGGTGGCTCTAGATTTGGCTATGCGCTGTGTCTATAGTCTTTATGTCCGTATAGCCTTCATATTTTAAAAAGAAACGGATCTTAATCGCATAAACTTACGTTTTCATCACACTTGTTGTCTAAGCGCGCCATTGCTTGCGCGCGTAGCGGGAGTAATAGAAAAGTGATATTCCCTAGGGAGTAATAGAAATGTCAGTACGTCATTTAATAATATTATGTCTTAAAACTTATTTTTTTGTCGGCAAGTGTGATGAAAAACATTGTATGCATCACGGTAGGTAAGCGGAATACTAACTCGAGTCATAAAAGCCCTCCGCCTAACGGCGTCGGGCTTCTAACACTCTCGTTAGTAATTCCGTACTTACCTCCCTTGATGCACAATGTACTATTACTTTTATCCTGACATTTCGGGCGTGACGTTACACCCGTGGTCGACCAGTTTAAATCAATATATACGTATACCCTTGTCATATGTCAATATTGCAAAAAAATGCGTTGAAGAACATATTTCTACAATATGATATCAACCAACACACCCGTCTCTTAGGATTCCGTTTACTTAAAGGTTAGATGAAAAAGATCCCTTGAAGTTATAATGTTTGCTTCTAATGGATTTAATTGGAGCAGTAAAATATTTACTAGGTATTACTACCAGTTTTTAATGTTGTACTTGTTGTTCATTTTTTAACTTTAACATATCACTAAAAAGTAAATGAACTGTCACGCTCGGGGATTATTAAAACAGACATTAAGAGAGACATAAAATAAAATTTTATTACCACTTAAAACAGCGCAAAATTAATAAATAAGTAGGCCACACGAGGCACTTGTCTTAGATGGTCAGGAATCGATAAAATTTGTCGCGTTCTTAAAAATAACTGATAAGGCCTATAAGGTACCTCCCGTCACGCGATAAGCTACCTTTTTGGATGCGAATGGGAAATAAAATAAAGAAAATAATTGTTTATTTTCTCCGATTTGGCCGTAAAAATACAGTAAAAGCAAGTGACAGGTCTAATTAAATAAACGTAAAATATTGGAAGGCGGTGATATCAAACGGGCCAATAATTGGTGTGAAATTAATTTACAAAAAGAAAAAAGTTCCTCCGCAAGAAAATACTGTAGCAGATAGTCATTTTCTGATTACCAAACTGGATTTCGTGGGTTCTAGTCCACAGTTCTAACAAACTTATTTATGTTCAAATTACTATCTACTTTGTAGTCTGCTTTTTGAAAAAGGGGGGTATATGCCAAATTTCAATGGACTTTTCCTAGTAAATCGACAGACAGACGGAAATGACGAAACTAAGGGTTACCTTTTAGCCAATTTGGCTACGAAACCCTAAAACTTGTAAGGTATGTACTACTAAAACCGTTATAAGAACTTTAATCCTATTGGGGATTTATTGATATCTCCATTCCTGAAAAAAAAGAAGTTGACAGGGAAACGCGAAAAACATTTTCTTTTTTATTGTACAGTCGAAGACAAAATAAGGGGTATACAAAAACGTTCAAAAATATGTCTCAGTGCACTCTAATTCTGTGTAATAAGAACGTCGTAACATATTTATGAACGGATTCTTTCGATACTTATTTTTGCACTTGACTGTACTCGCAAAAAAAGCTCAATTTTTAACCTGAAATTACTCCTTTAACTTTTTCCAGAAATCAAATAATGAAGAAAGTACTCTTCTTACTCCTGACAGTAATGCATTGTTGTATACATGGATATATACATACATATATATATAGCCCCTAATAACATGTCTTGAAATCACAGTTCGGCTCAGGTTCATTCTGCCACCAATTTATTTTTATGTCCCATACTCCTGTCTTTATCCGACTACCGAAAACCGATAAATGTCCGGTGAGATGGCCTATAATTTGAGAATGTAAACTATGTAAAATTTTACGATATAATCGTGTAATGAAGTGAGAAGGCATGTTTGCTTTCGTGCATAATTATGGTGCTGGGGCTCAAAATGTAAATATATTCGCAAATGCGGTTACTGCTCTGAATTTCGTTCGATTTCTAGAGTAAGCAAAAAATTACTTCTACAGCAAATTTTGATTAAATAAAGTTACGACGTACTGTTTCAAACAAAGGCATGATCGGAAACTTTTATTATTTAATTTGGCAGAATTACAATTTACTTGAATACTATAGCTATCTACTAATGTATTGAAATATTTATATCCAATAACTTAGATCGTACATTAAGGGGAGTGAAGATGCATATCAAAAATCATTAAGCCTACTTATTGATTCTCTGGCGATTGATAGTTGGCGCGATCTATTTCGACGCCGGTGCCATCTAGCTACTATACTGGGGTACTGGCGGTTTTATTACTGCTACTTGTTCCTGGATGGCGTTAGTAGTAGCCGTAATGCCGACTTCGTGGTATCTGGTTTACAGTACCATATTCATAGGTTCACTCAACTTATAAGGCATTGTTTATTAGCAATTCTGTAGTGTTTGTACACATGCCTGGTGAACGTCGCAGGAGTCCGCTGGATATGGGTGCCGCCGTAGGACCGGTCATTGTGGAAATGTTTGTGGCCTATGTCTTTGTCTAACAGTGGACGTCTTTCGTTTGATATAATGATGATATGCGTACCACTATTACTCTGCAGCAACAGCTCGAAAATCAAAATCGTAGCTTTTATCTGCATAAAAGCTACGATTTTGATTCTCGAGCTATTGTAGATAGCAGTGGTAATGGGAAGGCAGTTATACAATACTGATATTGCAGTGGCGTGTTGCCAGCAGTTAGCACCCAACATGCTATAACCTGAAATAGAGATATAAAAAGAAATGGCTAGCTGCAACTGCAGCTATCATAGTTTAGATAGTTTACTTTTTGTTGTTATAAGCGTAATATTTGTTCGAAACGTCGGGGTATAATTATTATACGCGATATAATCCGTTTCCATTAACACCTTAAATCAAAACGTCAGTCTTTAAAATGACCAATTAAATGAATAATTATCTTGGGACATCATACACAAATTTACTTAGTCCCACGGTAAGCTGCATTATAAGGCTTGTGATGTGGGCACCAAGCAACGATTTATTACCTACCTATATAATAGATACATTTAGATACTTATATACATAGACAGCCACGACCAAGGAACACATATTTGTGATAAATAAATTCACAACGGGACATACCCTCGATGACGGGATTAGAATCCGAAACCTTCAGCTTCGTAGGCAGGTTCACTATCAACTAGGCTACGGAGACTGACAAATTCGTGTGGATTGGTTCCTTTTAACGTAACTACGTCTAAGCCTAATACATAAAGCCATCCACAATATTTCGATCAACTTTGACCCAAAAAGATCAATAAGTTTGATATATTTCTGGGCATTTAAAAAGTAAAAAAATACACGTGACCACGCATCGCAGTGGTTACAATAGCACAATAGTGGGGACATAGTACGTCGTGTTTCGTACATTGTGGTGGACCGTGTATGCGGCCTTATGATGATAAATGTTGGCCACATTGTGCGGGCTTGTCACAGATGTACGGTCTGCAAGGATGGAGAAATAAAGCGTCCGTTTTTAAAAGTATTCATGAGATCAATGATTTGCAAATTTTGATTTGCATTACAGTTTATTCACATAGTAACGTCTTAAACCGTAAAGTGTTTCATTTGACAACGCTTAAAACTCTTTTTAATTACATCACATCACACATCACATCATCAGTCTATGATAGTCCACTGCTGAACGTAGGCCTCTCCTATTAACTATGCGTATAAACGCATTAGGAGGTAAATGCCCACAATCGCCACGCTGGGCAAGCGGGTTGGCGATCGCAATAATGTGTCCAAGTTTAATTACATAAACAGTACGAATTTGAAAACTGGAGGTACCGGGTTCGAGTCCCGGTGAGCGCATTTATAACAGCCGACGTAAATTTAGAAAACTATGGTGTTTTTTGCAAAGGTTGGAATATAATAGAACTTAAATATACATTTTGAAGACGTTAAGATGATAGTGAAACCGGCCAAAGCTCTGGGACTGATTTGTTGAATATAAAACAAGTTGTACTAAAATTTGCATTTGTTATCTTAAGCTACGCTATTTAGCGTAAATAGGTAATTATACTAGATAAACTAGGGTCATGTTTATATAAGCAAAGTATTATTTTATTCATTAATAAAGCAGATATCAGGTATAATTAAAGGGCAAGAATACTGCCCTAGAATTTAATGTTTTTTAATACAATTTATGTTTATGTTATTAATTACTTGGTACAACGATTGCACTACATGATAGCAATTTATGATACAAGTGTTGAAAATGAGCTATTTTTAACCAGCGTCGGGACATTAATAGACAAACGAATGAATTGAGTGCTTAACTGACACGAACAAGGATTCATGTCATACAACATTTTAAGATGCATTTTGCGAGAAAAAACGTTAAATTGGCATTACTACGAAAATTCATTTTCACACTAGTGCGGCAAGTGTTACTTTCTGTGCATAGGTTTGCAGTTAAAAATAGCACTTTCTTAGCATAAGCATTCTAAATACTATTTATGAAATAATAAGGATACATTATAATGGTGACATATTTGTGGACGGTACGCACGTGTGAATCGTTTATTTAGAGCACTGTACAATAACTTTTCGGAGGTGACCGGACTTTGTCCAAGAGCGTCTGCCATGCTCATACTTGGGGACGATTTTATGCAACTAACACGTAACATTCAAAATAACATTTAATTTTTGTTTTATATGCGCAATCCAAGTACAAAGTATTCCGTTGCTATTTGGGAAATACATTTTACTTATCAGTTCGTAAATTAAGATTATCGTGAGATGGGTTTCTGCATTTACCATACGAATTATAATTTAACTTGTAAACAACATTACAATGTAAAATTTTGCAAAAAAAAATATTTCGATTATATGACAATGTATTTAAAGCGACTTTTAATTTACATCCTTAGTAACAAGACTTTATGCAATAATTTACACTAGCATATACTATAAATGTAAATATTCACTACGTTAATTCATATGTAATGGATTCTAAATATTGCCTGGACATACGCTATTAACCTCACACCTGCCTTGTTGCGCTCAAGCGTCCTTTTTAAAACCAACACGCACTAAAGATATCAAAAACATGTTCTTATTTAAACTTTAATATCAACTACATAAAGAAGGGTATGAAAAAAGATCAAACAGGACATGACACTGTTATATTTTGATTGCCAACAAGTATTATAATAATGTGAGACAATTTGCAGGCATTCATTATTTCTAACAGCAAAACAAATTAATAAAAACCGTAATAAAAAGGGTTATCTATGCCTATATCTTACATTTTTAATTTTAGAGCTAATACATTTACATAGAACGTATTTAGTTTCAATAAATTTATTTGCCTCTTTCAAGTTATAGGCTTAGTTTATAAAATACGCAATTTTTACGACGTTTTCTTATCATGAACGTATTTGATATAAGTGTGAATAATGAAAAGCTTCCTTAGTCAAAAAACTTTTTAAAATATGATTTTGAATAATGACACCTTACATCGTGCCAAATATTCTCGTTGAATATAAAACATATGCAGTTTATTATCCATCTCGATTAACACGGTTGTTGTGTGCATATGTCACTTCGCAGCCATGCCCGCTGCATTAAATATATCTACAAATTGTGCGTCATTACCCTGCATCAATATTAATGACCGATTTAATAGTACAGTAGTAGATTAGGTGATACTTGGTTGATACGGTATGTGTTAGGGCCTTATAGTAACGAGAGATGCCCTAATTCCTGTAGAAGTGTAGACATGGTCTTATGTTTAAATGCCGGATACGTGAGTTAGGGTTATAAATTTATATGTATTGTAGTTCTCGGTAGCCGAACCATGAGCTGCTGTGGCTTTATCAATGCGCGTTTTCTTTCTATCTGGCTCGCTCGCGCTAATACGCAAGTACGAGCAGGATGGATAGAACGTAAACGCGCGTTAATAACATAGCGTCAGCTCATGGTAGGGCTACAGTTTTTAGTTTGAAGTTCTCGGAACTTACGTTTAGTACTATTTTAATACTTCAGCAACATTACACCATTTGGTTCATACAATGTAAATTGTATCATCATATTAAAAAAAAAATGTGTTTCTGTATTAGTATAAATTGTACTGATCATTACCTAATTTATTTAATGGCTTTTATTTGTTATTTCAGGTTAGTCATTTGGCGTGGCAAGGTCGGTCAAAGCATGGGTGTGTTTGTTTAGTTTCATTATCTTGATTTTACTTTCCATATTTTTCTTGTCTAATAATAGTTTCTGATGATTGTATTAATTACAATATTTGCATATTTTTATGAATACAATACAGGGTGATTACGGGGTCGTGATCCTAACTATGAGAAATGTGTTAAGATGGTCTTTCTGAACAATATTTCCCATGGGACCTATATGAACAAACGTACTTTTTTTACCGACTAGTGAAGTTAATTTATATGTATGCTCGTACATTTCTCCATACTAATTCCTTGCAAATGTGTTTACATAATTATGAAACGAGACTGGAAGTTATGAACACTTTCGCACCGATTGGTATGAAACAGTACATTTTTTTCGTGATATTCATATTTGTTCCATAAACCTTATTCAGAAAGACCATTTTAACACGTTTTTCGTTTTTGACCATTTTAAAACGTCGCAGTTGGGATCACGACCCCGTAATCATCCTGTATACTTATTTACAGATTAAGACTTTTTGTACCTATCGTTTTGACTTTAACATTTGTTTTTTTTTTCGTTTTATGATAAATAATTTTGGTTCTCTGTGGCATCGGTCGTCCCTACTTGACACAATTACTGGAGGCTGCCCACATGCTATGCGGTTTAGGGGAGTGATCCACTGCAAGTAAATGTTATAATTCAGTTTGACTTTACATTCTCTAACATATTTACTTAAGTTCTTAAGGCGGTAAGTATTATAAAAAAAAAAAAAAAAAAAAAAAAAAAAAAAAAATATTTATTTCAGATCATTGATCCATATTTTGTTAGTAACATTTTAACTTAATAACTATGTTAGTGATACATTACAGACACATTACAAATTACAAACTTTTTGACCAGATACTGGAAAAGAACCTATATACGAACTGGCCGTGGCCTCATCCTACTTGGCCTTGCCGATGGCCACTTCAACCCAGTATCTGGTGATAGGGCAGTCAAGGCTTTCCGACAAAGCCCTAAGGAGGCCGTTGCTGCTGCCCCGCACTCGTCTGAGTAGCGATCCGACACGCTTGCGCCTGATAGCGAAAAAGTCGTCTGTTCGCACTTCGGCAAACATGCCCGATGCACTACAGTGCTTTGGCCGCCGCAACAGCATCCTCAAGACATTGTTGTATTGGACTCTCAGTGCGTTGTATGCCCTCTGTGTAAAGCCTACCCACAGACTGCAAGTGTAGAATGTCTGACAGTAAGCTTTAAAAAGCGTCAATTTGACTTGTTCATTACACTTTGCAAATCTGCGGGCAAGCATATTACCCCGCACTGCCATCGCCCTTCTCTCCCTCTCTAGATCCAGGTCATCCTTTAGATCCTCAGTAAGGATATGCCCTAGGTATTTGAATTTTTCAACTCTCTTTAGGGGTACGCCGCACAGCTCGATCGCAGTCATAATAGTATGTCAAAAAAATGCGCACGTATTTTGAATGTTCGTACATTTTATCACTGCGTAATGGTCTAATGGTGTTCAAATAGTTTGAGTATAATTATTTACTCAAAATTACGACCTAATAAGATACAAATATGTCCGTAATTTTTTTCTTCTATTTTATTGCTATTTACTCTTATTTTTGAAAAGCGATTCAAAAACATAATTTGGAAAAAATTAAATTTCAGGACAGTTTTTTTCCTACAAGCGTAAAATGGGCTTGCGATCCTGATTATGATTATTAAAACGTAAAAAAACACTTAGGTATAACATCGAAAAAAAAAATACCTAACCTTTAAGTTACTTACGTCGTAGGTAATTGGTGCGAATGTGTGAATACCTAGAGTGAGTAAACGCAGAAGAAAATTGTTCTCACTATTCGACTGGACTTCCATTTCTTGTCAAACTAGTAGTTTTGTATCTGCGGAAGTTATGAGAGTCGCCATCAGATATATCGAAGCGGCTACGGTACTCAAAAATATCTAAACATGCAATCTAACGTCCATGACAATATCTTTAGTTGACAACTGAAACTCAATCCTCGAAATTTACGAATATCGATTTTCGCGGTAGTCGCCTGGACATTATTGAGACATTTTGATGCACCCGTATTTTTGCACTTGAGTGTACTAAGTGCTTGTATTTTATCTGTGCATAATCTTCGATGTCTGCGATAAAATTAATAAAAAATAATCACTAACTGGCAAGGCGCTTAAATATGTAATATAATTTATGTAACGAGCAATAAAATGTTCAATGCTGATATTTCGTCATTAAAGAAAATAAAGGTATGTAGGTATGCATGAGACATTAAGACAACTGTACCAGTTATAGCCTATAAATGTAAACTATTAAAGTGTGTTTAAAATTACACTGATTTTGCTCCCGTTACTTGTTATTTGGCGGAATACCGCCAATTATTTCCAACGGGCCGTAATATGTGACGATATAATAAAAATAACTTTTTATTTTGCTTTAATCAACGCGTAATGTTTGCAAATCAGCGGGATTTGTCAAGTTTATTTATTTGTTCGTAGTTCAGTAGTGATCCAACTGGTCTATAGAGGAATGCAACTATTTTGGGTAGGTATTTCTCGTATAGTTTTGTAAGTTTTCGCAGCTAGATGACATGGTAACGAAGTTAACGTTACCTAAACTTAATTTTCCCTATTTTTATATATGAACAGAAAGCTCGACGCAGCGGTTTTTTTTTTTTTTTTTTTTATACCACGTCGGTTGGAAACAAGCATACGGCCCGCCTGATGGAAAGCAGTCACCGTAGCCTATGGGCGCCTGCAACCTCAGGGTGTCACATGCGCGTTGCCGACCCAATAAAAATAACGTTGGCACAACAAAGTGGCTCCACTCCACCTGATCGTAAGTGAAAAGTAGAACCCAAATCGCGGCGGCAACGAACAGGAGACAATCAGTAACCTGTTAGTTTCCACCGCCTTGCTGGCCCGCTAGATGCTGGTAAATACACCGGCTGACCCCGAAACACGGCAAACACGAAGGTAAGTCATTTCACGGGCGTTTACACCGAATGTACGGTGGTAGCCAACCAGGCGGGTACTAGTAAAAATACCCTACCACCGGCTGAGAACCGGCGGTTACTTTACAAATTATGTATCAAAATATTCGACTATTACCTGGAAGTACTTAACTTTTGGACATGGTCTTGGCACACCTGCCAACAGCCAACACGTCACATTATCTGCCTATCTCAGTCCACTGCTGGACGTAGGCCTCTCCACTCTCCTATTAACTATGCGTACCCATAATCGCCACGGTGGAGCGAATTGGCGATCGCAATAATGTGTCCACTATGATGACGCTGCTGCCCATCATCAATCTTCTATCAAAGAATGGTCTGTTACACTTCCATCTCTTAATCACCTCTTAACACGTTCGCTCCCGGTACTGTTTTACTAAATCCTAATATTACATCAAATTTTTCTTATTATAACTCCTATGCCAGTGAGACGCATTTTTGACCGAAATGATTGTACTCCTATGCCGGCAACACAACACTTCTGTCAAAAATGTTCGTATTTGATGCTACTAGCTGTAAGAACTTGATTTATGCTAGTGGCACTGGAGTACGGTTATTTTGATCACGTATGTGTGTCACTGGCATAGGAGTCAGAATTTTTTGAAATAATATCTTTATACATTAGCAATTTAAAATAATTTCTTAATTTTTGAGTACCTACGAATCTGCGACCATATACAACATGGACGTTTAACGCCAGCTCAAAAATGCCCCCAAAACCAATTGTTCAATTGTGCCAAGATGGGCAGGACATACCGGTTTTCGTGACACCGCGCATATTTCGGCGCAAAAACTTGGACAAATGTTTATTGAATATCGCCAATCAAAACTTTGATGGACCAATCACAACTATTTTTAAATGGCGGTTTAAGTTTTTATAGGTTGACATTCAAATTCATTGCCGTGATGCATTGAACAGGGGGTGACACTTGTCAACTAAAATTGAGAACCGTTTTTGATAGGCAATTTAGTATGGCGTGCGGCTTCCATGTTTTATTTGTTCGTAGCTACGAATATGTACCTACTCGTACTAAACATGTATAAACTTTTAATTGGCAACTAGCATGTATCTTTCCCATAGTTATCTCGCAAAGTGAGTTACTTAAAATTCTGATCTAATGACAAGCCGCGCGCTTTGAAACGCTGTCAACTAGGTCGTGTTTAAATATACATTACATTATATTGTAAATATGTACAGTCAGGTGCTAATACAGGGTTCATTTTTTGCCATTTTTGCCAAAAACAGCAGCCTTTTTTGCCATTTTGAGCACTAAAAACATCACATCATCAGCATCAGTCTATTACAGTGAACTGCAGGGGCCAGTTTCTCAGAACAAGCTTACAAAATACAAGCTTCTGAGAAACTGGCCCCTATATAGTAGTAATGTATAGTAGTAATAGTAGTATACAGGGTGGCCCATTCAAATCGGTCAGTATGGGAAAGACTGAAACTATAAGACATACGAAGATTTGTTCTTAGAAACCATGTCATCGATTTTGATAAAAAGAAAAACTGCATTCATACATTTGAAAAATAAACTGTACCCAGCCAGGGAATCGAACCCGGTTGTTTTGAAAAAATAAACATACACTATTTCTATTCAGACATCGTTTGTGTAGGTCTTAAGCAGTAAATGTCTCTAAGAAACATGATGTCTAAAATTAATGGAATTCATTGTTTTCACGTTCTTAAATTTATTTTACTAGGTGTATATTGTGTAAATGTTAAGAAAAAAAAATTTTTTTTTTCGTATTTTTCAGCGCAGTTTCCTTATTATCAAAATCAATGACATGGTTCCTAAGAACAAATCTTCTTATGTCTTATAGTTTCAGACTTTCCCATACTGACCGATTTGAATGGGCCACCCGGTATACTAGTGGAATTCACTTTTTAACACTATTAATTAGATAAGGGGCTCGTTTCTCGAACGCTTGTAACTTGTAATACTAGTGGAAGTCACTTTTTAACACTATTAATTAGATAAGGACTTTCGCTTGTATTACAAGTTACAAGCTTTCGAGAAATAGGTTCCTGGACGTAGGCCTCTCCTATTACACGTATGGACGCATTAAGAGGTACCTATAATCGCAGCGGCAAGCGGGTTGGCGATCGCAGTAATGTGTCCGTTATGATGACGCTGCTACCCGTCGTCAATCTTTAATAAATGAATGGTCAGCGACACTTCAATAACTTCATCGACTTTTACGACACAGAGTTGGGTGGTGACAAATGTATTCTTACTGCCGTCACCACGTAGCCTAGAGCAATTTACAAGCATAAATGTATTATCAAAAAAAGGTTTTGGTCGGTTGATGTAGGTAGTTTTTGAGTTAGGTTGAAATAATCAATTAATATATTTAAACATTTATCAAACGGGTTACTCACGTACCAAACAGTATACGTCGGCGTTTGGTCGCGGGTACTCCATAATGAAGATCCTCTAAATGGATCGAAACATGTCGAGCAATTATCGACTAAAATTACGTGCTTACGCACGTAATTTTAGAAATGATTTGATAAATATTTAACCGTTTGATAAATATTTAAATAAGTTTGAGTCTCACGTTAGTTATAATTCTAAAAATCAATTAATAAGCAATAATTAGCACATAGGATACCATAAAACCTATCGAATGGCTGTTAAAGTACATATTTATCTACCTTATTTAGGCACATATTATAAAATTATGTTCTTACGGCGTATTTCTCAATCCCAGCGGCCCTACCGCGAAAAACGAAATTCGTAAATTTCGAGAATTTGTCTCTCTCACTATAATGACGCCTTTGTTAGAGTGACAGAGAAAAATCCTCGAAATTTACGAATTTGGATTTTCGTGGTAGTAGGCCTGGATAGAGATAAAATTGTCACTATTCTTTTCCCTACGCATATAAAAGAAAAGGACAGCTAACATGTATGTGATAGTTATATTTTATTCGGGGGTGGTGAAATAGGCACTTAGTCATTGAGTGTCTTAATAGTACATTGTGCATCTAGGGAGGTAAGTACGGTATTACTAATGAGAGTGTTTTTAATGACTCGAGTTAGTATTCCGCTTAAGGTGCATTCGGACCAAACGAGCATTCGCTATTCTAACCCTCTACTTTACGAAATTCGATCGTTACACAAAACGTGATTTGTTGATTTCGTAGAGTGGGGAATAGAACAGCGAATGCTCGTTTGGTCTGAATGCACCTTTACCGACCGTGATGCATACAATATTTTTCATCACATTTGCGAGCAAAAAAAATGTTTTTAAGACAAAATATATTTTTTCTCCCGCGATGCATGCAAGTAATGGCTCGCTTAGAAAGCAAGTGTGATGAAAAACATAAAAATTAGGAGTATCAGTGACACAAGAGCAATTAAAACGAGTTACACTCCGCATGGAACGTTAATGTACACCCAAGAAAATATATAAGGAAAATATTAATTATGTTTTTTAGTTTATCTTTCTAGCGTCTTATTTTACCTCTGAGGCTTAGCACAGGTGTAACGTGGTACTATCGACAAAATTGAATCCTAACCCACAATAGGAGCTTGCCACAATTTAACTTTCAATGTTACTATGACAAGCTCTTTTTGTGGGTCAGGAATGTCAGGATTCAATTTTGTCGATAGTATAGTAACATGGTCATCTCTAGGTATTCACACATTCGCACCAATTACCTACTATTTTTGCACTTATAACCATTTTTCAGTTGAAAGTAGATAAAGAAAAAAGGTAAATAAACCTGCTAACTTGAATTATTTCATAATCACGCACTTTCAGAACACATTAAATAAATAATAAATATCTTGGGACATCTTACACAAATCGACCTAGTCTCACGTTAAGCTCAATTAAGGCTTGTAAATATATAATAGATAGATACACATAGGTACTTAAATACTTAGACAGCCACGTCTAAGGAACAAACATTTGTGATAAATAATTACACAAAGAATGCCCTCGCCGGGATTCGAACCCGGAAGCTCCAGCTTCGTAGGTAGGGTCATTATCAAAAAGGCTACGGAGGCTGATTGATGTATTGCCTCTCTCTCTCACTTGTGAATTCGCACTTAAGCGTGACAGGGAGACAACACGTCGATCGATCGTTCTAGTTAGGCCTTCAGATGTATTGTTGACTTTGGTGACATAAAAAGAAAAGTGACAAAACAATCTCATTTACATATTCATTTAGTAAAGATAATTGCCAGAATTGCGACACATCATATTTATGGTGTTAACGTAAACGTCTTAATCAACATTAATTTCGGTCCAGATTAAACAATAACGTTTTTAACGACGTCATAAATTCGAACCAACCAAACGCAACAATTTTACGCCCATATAGGTACAGGAGCTAATAAAAAGGATATAAAATTAACAAATTTACTTTAATGCAAAGCCGTAAACAGTGCAAAGTAGGAAGTTGCAGGTTCTGTGAGTTTGGAACAGCCTGTGGGCGTCCCGCCGTGTGGTGGCAGTAAGAATACATTTGTCACCACCCCAACTCCTCCTGCGGGTGTCGTAAGAGTCGACTAAGGGATTAAAGTGTCACTGACCATTCTACAAGATTGATGATGGTCATCCTAGTGGACACATTACTGCGATCGCTAATCCGCTTGCCCAGCGTGGCGATTATGGGCATTTACCTCCTAATGCGACTATACGCATAGTTAATAGGAGAGGCCTACGTCCAGCAGTGGACTATCATAGGCTGATGATGTTGATGATGATGTGAGCGTACCACGAGTTGGCAAGTAAAGTTTACGGTAGCGTATACTCTATACGTAAAGTGGGTCATCACGCTCGCTCTAATCTATGAGTGCGAGCGTGATAGACTGCCTACTTATAGAATAAACCTTACTTGCCAATTCATGATACGGTTCCTGGAACATGCGGTATGGCATCTTAGAGTTTTCACTAGAGGATCTAGCTAAAAGTGTTTTTAAAGAAAATTTAATTATAGTGCAGGGGGGTAATTTCGAATGTCTGAAATGTTCGGATACTTCGGATAGTTACGCTAGAGGAATCTTGATATGATGGAAATAATAGTGATATTAATGCGACTTTCAAAATTAGTTATTTATTTAAACTTTATTGCACAATATAAAAGAGTACAAATGGCGAACTTAACGCCTTAAGGCATTCGCTGCCAGTCAACTATTCGGCTAACCATAAAGCTTTGGTTTGGTGCAGGATTTAAACTTTGATACCGATTAACACGTTCGACGCCGGTGACACATCGTTTGTGACCAACAAAATCTGATTCCAAATCCAAAAATGATTCTGAATCCAGTGACACATATACGTGATCAGAGTAACCTTATTCTTATGCCACTAGCACAAATCAAGTTCTTCCTCCTATGCCAGTGCCATAGAAATACGAACGTTTTTGACACAAGTGCTGTGTCACTGGCATAAGGGTACAATCTGTTCAGTCACACATGCGTGTCAATGACATAGGAGTTCTATCAGATTTTTTCTATCGGCATAGTATTAGCGCTTAGTGAAACAGTACTGGAGGCGAACGTGTTAAAGAATAAGTCAATTATTATTTTTGTACTTAATAAATACAATACTATACATAATAAATTAGACGACTTTCAAGATTTTCTGCACTCCATCGTTCGTTCCAATAGCAGCTCATGCTTAGATGCTTATGTTAGTGAGTTCTACGCTACATTTGATACTTGAGGAATTTGATCGCTAGTCGTATAGTGGCTACGTGTTTTATACGAACCGTAGTTTGCAGTTGCGCAGACGGCACTCAAGGTTCGCAATTACACCGACATCTGGGTCACTTCGTCTGAATATTGTTAGGCTCGACGTTGGTCTTCCCTACGTTGCCATCAGGGGTTACATGACGTACTAATGCGATTCAATTTAGGTCGAGAATAAAGTTTAGTGAACAATTTAAACCTGACTGACGGCTTAGTGTGAAGCACTCATAATTTTAAAATCGCATTTTGATTTGTTATCGCCTCTTGTACACTCAACCAATTGGAATTCTATGACACTCAGTCACAAGTGTTACCTTTTTCATCTCAAATACTGAAAAAGCTCGTGGTAATAAATGGGACACAAACATCGAATTAAAGGTTTCTGTGAGTGTCCTCACACAGAGAACAATAACAACAGTTATCAAAAAAAAAGCTTGTTCACGAAATAAAGTAGCCATCGTAAAATCAGTCTCTACTGTTACACTATAGTCCCATGTAACAGCCATGCGACTGTACGAGTCGTATATCTCTGTCCCATTCCCTGAACCTAAACTGAATCGCATTAGTACGTCATGGTAACTAATAACCCCTGCTTAGCACATGATTGGTATGTCAGTATGTTGCCGCGAGATAGGATTTCTATTTTTTACTAACTTTATGAATAAAAGAGGGATGGATAGATCTCGCGGTGACGTATTGTCTACAGATATATAGGGCCGACCATTGTGATCAAAATTATCTGAACACGCACTCCAACGCTAATAATAGAGGCTTGCTGTGTAGGTGCATTCAGACCAAAGAGCATTAGCTATTCTAACCCTTACTCTACGAAATTCGATCGCTACACAAAACGTGATTCGTTGATTTTGTGGAGTGGGGGATAGACTAGCGAATGCTTCACTCCTGGTCGACTATCCAGATGTCACCCTGTATATACACCTTGAGCTCTATGGATTGTATGACATTCGTCAGTAGAAAACATAAAAAACGTAAACAAACCTAAAATTTTGCATTATTCCATTATCACGCACTTTTAAAACACGATATTGGTTTTATTACCAACTTAAAAACTTAAACCTTGAGTTCACATAAATTTGTAGCTAAAATTATTGATATTTTTAGTATTAACGCAAAAATATATCTGAAAACGTGTTTCACGATGTGTCAAAGACGTCAAATGCTATGGAAGGACAGCCAAATTGGTTTGCCTTTTTTTATCTTACTGACGAATGGTATAATAATTATGAAAAAAAAAATACATTCATAAATATCGACACACTTGTAATGGCTTAAATAAATACCATCAAATTATTACAGACGTAGAATCGTTTTAATACACTCATTATTTTTTATCCAAATTTCTCCTGTCATCAGGAACATCAAGACTTTCTCAGTACGTGATCCCTTCGTACTTTTTACTGTTCGATAACACGGCGCTATAAACCTGTCCGATTGTGATGTTGGCATTATTGCACAACCTCGTATCTTCACATAATCAAACACCCCTAAGTCTATTGCAATAAAGTCGTAAATACATGGGGAGATGGGAGATTGAAAAAGTTAAGTATTTAATTAATTTTTATGATTACCGTTCGATGGTTCGTTATTCGGGTAGGGTTTAATTAATTCGCTAATGAAATTAAACTGTATTGTAATTAAATTGCTTGTTGATTTATGTTGTGACATAGCTAGCGCGCTTGCATCCGTTGTGATGTTCGCTTTCTCCGCTCGGTTCAAGAAAATTAGTACATTGTGCATCAAGGGAGGTAAGTACGAAATTACTAACGAGAATGTTAGAAATTACTAACGAGAAGCTTATAATGACTCGAGTTAGTGTTCCGCTTACCGACCGTGATGCATACAATGTTTTTCATCACACTTGCCGACAAAAAAAGCAAGTGAGCTGAAAAATTAAATTTATTTCCTCCGAAGGATCAATGTAACGCGTGTCAAACGTTGAGAGCGGTCTGTCATTGTCAAGTGCAAATTAACGATTAATATTTAAGTACATTGCTTCTCAATTAACTTTTCTTAGAAATTAAAATTTTGTATCACGGTTTGGCTAAAAATCCACATAGCATTCCTTGGTTGCAGTAAAAGCCTATATACATAAAAGTCATGGTAACACACTGTATTTGTAGGTTGTAGTATCTCACGATAATTTAAATTCAATCGACTGTAAGAGTTTAGTACAAGGCGATTTTAGGTTTTAATTTAAAATTACAACCAATTAACCCTAGAATAACTTATGATGTAATTAATGTAATTAGTTTAAGTGCTTATAACATGGTAAGAGGTGGTAATAACATTAGAGTTAAGAGTGATGTAAATTTTATGACGGTTTTAAAATGGCTTTTAGACATCAATAAATACAATAATTATGCATTGAATGTAATGTTTAGAAAATGCTGGATTACATAGATTTATGAAAAAACAGTGTAAAGTTGCCGCCAATAGAAGTTTCCGGTAACGTAAACAAACCTTTCCAGTATGCTTAGCACATGATTGGTGCGACAGTATCTCGCGGCGAGATAGTCTATCCGTCCCTCTTTTGTTAATATAGATAGTGAAGGACGGGAGATCTATCTCGCGGCGACATACTGTCGCACCAATCATGTGCTAAGCCTGCAAGTAATATTCTAGCACTACTTTAATATTCCAATATTTGATTATGATGTGGTAACACATATATTTAATACTTTTTGGTGACGTATGGGGAGTATTCTGTGATGACGTGAAAGGAAATTAGATTTTTGTTTGTTTCACAACTTTTATCGGTGATGTATCAGTAAACAAATGATCTAGTATCATAATTTTTCAAGTAAATGTATCTGTCACTCCAATGAAGGCGTGATAAGAGTGACAGAGAAAAATCCTGAAAATTCGGTCTGGTGGCTTACCGCGAACATGATTGACTTGTTCTCTCCCTGTCGCACTTACGTTCAAATTTACAATTGCGAGAGAGAGGCAACACGCTCGTGGTTTGCGGTTGGAAGTTGCGACTTTCTGGAAGTATGGCAGTGTCTTTACCATGTGGCGGTGTGAAGAAACTTTTGCCTAACTTACTTGCCCCCTTCATAAACAACTTCTAACTTAGCAAGCCGCTAGTGTTGTTAGTCTCTTTCGCTCATAAAGGCATATTGATAATACCGAAAGGGACAAACAATATTTAGCGACTTGCTAAGTTAGAAGACCTTCTTGAATAAGGGGGTAAGTTTTTTACTTCTAGGATTCGACTTCGTCGGACATTTACTGACTAATTTATTAAAACTACTAAACTTTCTAATTATTGGATGGATCATAACAGATTTTATATAATTACTTACTTAGTGTAGTACGCTAGACCATTTTTCCTTCAACCGTCTGGATTTCTAAATAGGTAGTATTCAAATTTTGACGGTTAGGAGATTTTGGAGTTAGATACTGTACTATTGTTGGACTCAGGGATCAAAACTGGTTTTGTAGAAAAACTAACTAAAATATTTTTAAATGTTTTACACTTCTTATGTAGTTTTCAACATTTTATGTAATTATTAACATTGTATTTTTGAATTACTCCTTTTACAAAAAAATATATACCGAAGAACAAAAAAGAACGGAATTCGAACCGTTCTTTTGTATGGAGAAAAACCGTTATCCGATCCTACTGTTAAGTGTCTTATCAAATCGCGGTCAGAAGTAAATATGAAAATACTGTTGAGACAACGGTGTATAAGTCAATCTAGGGTATATACATAGTTACATTCATAGTTTAAGTCCAGAGACTTAAAGACAATACGAGTAGATAAATTAATCACTCACTTCATCTATAAATAGCAATGTACCGAGGGGAAGTTTCATAACTTGCGAAACTTCTATAGAATGTTCTCGGCAATTTAAATTTTACAAGCAATCTAATCATGCAAAAACCGTTGTACATAAATACATGCTTTTTAACGGATATTATATGCCTTGTTTACTCATTTGTGAAATATAATATTCTTCATAACACTTTTTTATAAGTTCTCATGGAAACATTCTCAATGAGAACTTACTCTTAAATTCTCATGAAAATTCTCGGAAATTTCCGAGCATATTCCCGCAATTATGAGAATGTTCAGCAACTTATACATTGCTATTATCTATAAACAACTATTTTTTTGGCAAATGTTGTGTCAACAATATTTTCAAATTTAATTCTGATTGCGAAAATATAACACGTTTTTCCAAGTTTAAAATGACTGACCAATAAACCAGTAATTTGGTGCTTCCCTAATAAAACTAACAGCTTGTTTGTTTCTTTGTAACAGGAGGATGAGTCGACAGGAAAAGAAGGTTGCAAGGTAGGTCCTGAAGACGATCAGAGTGATGAAGGGGATGACTGACATCAGCCGTGTGTAGGAATAAAAGTGGGCCTAAAACATCTTCCAGGGGTACCCCGCTACCATATCTATGTGTAAATAGGCTGTGTTTGGGCATTTTCACTTTTAGGGACGCCGAATTGGCGTGACATTAAAAAACCTATTGCAGTCAGGTTCGTAACGTTAATTGAGTACGATGTCTTTAGGAATTTAAGCCTGATCGGCGTTTGTTAATATACAATATCGCTTATAGTTTATAAAATTAACACCAAAACCGAGTTTTTATTCAAATAAAGTGCACAAGGCACTAATTACTTGTCCTAATAAACCTGACTTAAATGAAGATTTTCTAATTTGACGCTGATTGGGTGTCCCTAAATGTGAAAAAACTCGTACACATGTAATGATAAGATTTTTTTATACCAAACATTAATTTGTGAAAATAAAATGAATGCCGAAGTTTATTCAGGAATATACAAGATCTCATTGTAACGTATTAGTAACGTACCTATTGTAACTAGTTATGATAATTTTTAAGATATTAAGAAACGGTTACCTGTAAATTTAATGTTCAGTGTGAATTGTAAGAAATCTCATATATAAATCATTTCGAGTGACTAACCTGAATAACCCGTGTAGTTGATAGAGAATATACAGTGTGTGGTCTTTAACACGGGAGAAAAATGAAATGAGTGACTCCTTAGACTATCAGCAATAATCCTGTAAAGGTCCCGGTGTTTCAAAGTGGTTAAGTTCGGAGATATTGTCATTCAAAGCTATGGACCTTTAGTACTGGATCTTGGCATCACGACGTCGTAGCTTGTCAGTCGCAAGACATCTTGATAGTATACCAGGTAGGAAGTCATAACAATAATTTTGTTTGCATTTTTACACTAATTTGATACGGTTTTTAAAAAAAATTGTACATTTTTCAATGATTCAAAAATGATAAGTTATTGATAACTTTTAATTCAAGTAAATGAACCCATAATAATGAAAAATACATGAACAAAAAATTACAAAATTTTTTTTTTTTTCATTACAATATGTGGAAATGATTGTTGATCAGCTTATTAATGCACCGTTTAAATTTTCACCCCGGTTGTAGGCCACACACTGTATTATGAACTTTTTTTTAGTTAGGAACAACTGATTCCTTATATTAAAATCCTTGGTATGTTTTAAGGCGTTTTTTAAACTCTCGTAACCTGTGTAAAAAGTACATTGATATAAACTGTAAAAAATATTTTCCATCGAGATGTAAAGAGATAACCGCGATTATTAGAAGGCTAATCCATACGAAAATTTGTTTTCTGCCTGAGAATGATCTCCTTACCTGTGACTGTCGTAACTAACAACTACACTCTCAAATAATACGGGTAGGGTGTAATTTTTCATAGAAAATACTCTAAATATCCTGATTTCAAATAGATTTTTGAAAGATCTGAATTCAGAGGTTAGTTATGTTTTACTTGATCGGTAGAAATCATCATTCAATAAATTATTAAATGTAATGAGAAATTCTGATTCTGCGCGTGACATCCGCTATCTTCAGTATTAAATATCTCTAATATTTTGTAGTTTAGTAAATATTCGTCATTAACTTAAACTTGAGTTTCAGTAGGTACCCAACAACTTTACTACAATTTCACTTCGCTAAATACTTTACGGAACTTAATTATTGCCTAACCTGACTAGTATAAACGATATATTATGTCCAATAATACTATTTGAATCTTGGTATGTAATACTTACGTACATATGTATATGTATACATTTGCTTACACTGTATTACTTGTATTGTAAACTTTGGCATGTTTATGTTGTGTGTCTGTGTCTAATTAAATTGTTTATTTTGTAATGGGCTTTTTTATTTTTTAAGTAAATTTGTGAAATTTAACAACTATTTTTACAAAGGGCAATGAAGTGAATTATGATAAAATTACTCTGCGATAAGGTCATGCGGGGCAAATGCAACTATGAGGTAAATCCGACTAATTGAAATACCTACTCTTAATTTGTAAAAAGATCATACTTACCTACTATTGTGTTGCTTTTGAAATAAATCAAAGAATGTTCTAGGTATCTTCCAAAAGTTCTTAAAAACAGATTAAAAGAAATGTCCATTAGTTGAATTTACCTCATAGTTGTATTTGCCCCGCATGACCTTATATGATAAGAGTTTCGGAGCGATGGCTGCTGGATCCTAAAGGTAAGTACGCAACGAGAGCGATGAAAATGTCAGAAAAAAATGAAATGTTTTTTTCGAAAAGTTAGAAACCTTTTTTTTCTTCGGGTTTTGAAAAAAAAAATCATTGTCACTATCACAGTCACTCCTTTCACCTATTTTAATTGACGTCGTCGATGACATCGGGTTCCCCTTTTGTAAGTGAGAATTAGACCCAATGAAAAAAGGTTTAGAGTAGAAAATATAAAGTGGAAACTTTCATCGTTTTTTTCCGAAAGAATCCGAAAAACACGAGCCTAGATTTTCCAAGAGATTTTTTCCTGGAAAATTTCAACTATAAGCGAAAAGTAATATACGAAAGTACTCGTACACTCAACCAAATGGAACCTTAAGCCACTCAGGACTATGTCAAAGTGACGCTATCAATCGAATGGTAAGAAATCTCTTACGACTTGTTATTTTGACAAGGTTCCAAAGTGGCCGAGGGTTCCAATTAGTTGACTGTACGTAGCAGAAGAAAATCGCGCTTTACTTTTTTTATAGCGAAGATATTTAAGCGGAAATGATAGTAAAAGGCAGATCTAATTTAGAATAATGAAAGAATGGAAAGCCAAAAATCACTTCTTTGAATTTTGACGCGCAATAGTTACTTTTACTTCCCCGTGGGCAAACATATTATTTTCAATAACATGTACAAAATTGAATGGCATTTACTAATACTTTTTAACATTTTTTTAGCCTAGTTGGTAGTGACCCTACGAAGCTGGAGGTTCCGGGTTCGAATCCCGGGGAGGGTATTTGAGCTTACTATGGGACTACCTACGTCGATTTGTGTAAGATGTCCTAATCTGTCTTCTTTCTATTTTAGCGTATATATCTGTAATTAAATGTGTCAAATTTATTACAGTTAGAATTGCTATTATTTAACTGCCATTACTAAATACGCATGGAAACAGTAAGAAATGTAGAAAAGCAAAGTGCAAACATGAGTTATAGGACGAGAAACATCGTGAACTCGACCAGAACTTAGTTAACTAAAGGAACAATGTTAAAAGCAATTCCAATGTAATGACAGTCGTAACTGAGGATCAACTCGTGCGCACATTACACCGTAATGAAGACGTCAGGGAAGAGATTAACGCGAGTACGGCCAGACCTTATAGCTTTAACTTAAAATCCCGTACAGCCTGCAACAGATATTGCTAAGCGGGTAGGGAGTTTACAATGATCTTAACGTACTTATAGTCTTAGCAATAAGGTCGTGTCAAGTTCATTCTGAACACACCGCTTAGCAATATCTGCTGCTAGTGTTGAACACGTTTTGTTTCTTGAATTTAAACTATCGTGAGACGTAATACCTATACATATAATTGTATGGTGAAAATGGGCCCAGCGTGCGCGGCGAGCTGCAGTACGCGCGCGCACGATACGTTAGCGCGGGCTCGGTGGTTAGTAATGGAGACCGATGCTGGCCAAAAATATGGATCCGAAAGACTGCCTTTTATTTTAAGGTATTCATAAATTATACACATAGTTTGTGTTTAACTTAAATACTGACTCAACTAGGTATGATAAATTGAAAGTACGTGCATGATAATATGTATAGATAATGTAAGCATAAAAACACATGTTTAAGAAATACATTTTATTATGACCATTTCACGCACCTAATAGATGCAATGCAAAGTACGTAAATTATTACGTACCAATCAGATTTTTTGACGTAACATACATGTGTTATATCAGGCACATAATTTACATTCCAGCGTCCTCAACAATTACGAAAACCATTAAATCCCTAAGAAATTGACTTATCAAACTCCGCAAAAGATTAACTAATCTCTCTTTGATCATGAAATAGAATCTCTCTATTAAACGAGCACCTCGGATTCCCACAATCGATCCGCGGCGTAACAAAGACGTCGGCGCCGCGCGATAATCTAGTCGGCCATTTTGAGAATCACGAACACAAAATGGCGGCGCATGAAAGAGTCCCTGTGAGGTTTTATCTCGCGGTTTTAGGATAGAGGCACTCGTAATGGCTTAAGTATTTGAATTTGCAGGAGAAATTACTGAAAGTAATAGTACATTACTACCGAGGCCGGGAAGTGACTGGTTGCCGGCCGAATATATGTAGACGGCCGAGCGAAGCGAGGCCGGATAGTATTCGGACGGCAACCCGTCACTTCATGGCCGAGGTATGTATAATGCTTTTCTCAAACATGCAATGAAATGAAACAAAAAAATGTATCTTCTTTCTAAGAAATTATAAGTCAACTACATAACTAAGTCTTTGAAACACAACAAAAGTCAAATACGACACCGACACCTCATTTTTTTTTTAAGATTGACCTGTTTGAAAGTTGCAAATTTTTAATTTAAAAAAGCGGTATTAGACGACGCGGTCGGTTGGGTCCAATTAATCGCATGCAGTGATCGGGGCCGACGGATCGCGCCGTATAATACTGCTTTTTAAATATTATTTTGAGTAGTTATTGTACATTTATTTTAAATGATATAATTTAAATACCTAATTATAACTGCAAAAATTTGCCAATAATTTTTTTTTATACTAACATTACTTACAGATAATTATTGGCTAAAAGCCAAGATGCTAGGTCACAACCCTATGTCAAATGAAAATTAAAAAAGAGGTACTTGCCGGCCTAGGCCGGCAACGAGGTACTTCCCGGCCACTTTTTAGGCACGTAACTACAACATTTCATTGCATGTTTGAGAAAAGGGTATTTACTTTCGGTTGTCCTTTCTAATGTGCCTATCCTTTTACAACTACTTTTGTTTTCGTATCAAGTCACGAATTGTATAATGAGTTTCATAAGATGTAATAATTTTTACATTAACTACCTATTCATCCCAATATGTTTCAAAAGTTAATAATTAGTATTAGTACAAATCAGGATTAATTCACTCTATTCCGTTATAATTTTCATGATAAACAATCGATGTATATATCAATAATTGGCTCAATAAACGATGTATCTTTTATGGAGCCAATTATTCTATCAACTTCGTATAATTTCCTATATAAATATTGTAAATACTAGTGATATATGTACACTACTGTAAATACTAGTTATTTTTAGCACATGTCTCTTAGCGGACGGGATAATGGTCACCCTCGCCATCAATATCGTGGCGTGAGTCCCGACAATTTGTTGTTAGTGTTGTCACCGCGCAGGCAAGTGGGTGTGTTCGCACTGAACTCTTTTTTTTTAAACATAAGTTTCGTAAATTAAGTAGTGATTGTACAGGTATGTGGGCATTTGACTATGGGTAATGAATGATAGCGTCGGTCCACACTCATCTTGGCAATATCCTCTTAAATAATGTACTGTTTTGAAATTTATTAATAAAATACATAATTTCCGCATTGGTCTAAAATCCAAATCTTCGAGAAAATCACTTGTATTATTAACAGATACCTTCGGCTATTTATTAGGACGTTTCCTTCTGATGAATATGTCCAAACTAAAACTTGTTTTGTGAAACAATTCTTATTGTTTTATTAAATATTTTTTTAGTTGACTTTTGAGTACTAACACTACTATGTACACATATAATTTTTTATTTATATATATATATATAACATATGATTACACATATAATTCAGCCTCTGTCAGCCTCTGTAGCCTAGTTGGTAGTGACCCTGCCTACGAAGCTGGAGGTTCCGGGTTCGAATCCTGGCGAGGGCATTCTTTGTGTATTTATTTATCACAAATGTTTGTTCCTAGGTCATGGCTGTGTATGTATCTAAGTATCTATACGTATCTATCTATTATATATATCGTCGCCTGGTACCCACAACACAAGCCTTAATTGAGCTTACCGTGGGACTAGGTTGATTTGTGTAAGATGTCCCAAGATATTTATATTTATTTATTTATTTATTTATTTATTTATTTAATTTATTAAATATTAGATGTTAGATACCAAAGAATACCGAAGTTTACCAACGCCGAAGGTAGGATTCCACCTAAATTGTTTTAATCACGTAATACATATCCAATTATTCATATATAATCTAAAGGTATAGGGTATTCTCAATAATATTTCATGAATTACCGTACCGGAAACTACTATGGAACTGCGCTCCCCACTTTCCACCTGTACTCGTCGAATAAATTCCAAATTACCCTGAGAGCGTTTCGGTGTCAGTTTTTGCATGAGTTTTAAGTTTTATTACAATTGCACGTCCGTAAATAAATATAATAAAATGAGAGATATTTAAATTTGCACGATTACTTCTGATCGTGGTGGAATTATTGACGGACAGTACTTTGAGTTTCGTTAAATGTCACATAGTTTGAAAGAAGAAAGTAAACGATCTTTTGAATCATCGACCGATGATATGTGGTAAATATGATTGACATTTCATCAAGAATGCCATTTAAGTCATTAACGAGCATTACCAAGCAAGCTGATTCGTCATAATGGTCCGAATGGTCTCACGTCTCCACAAAGATATTAGCAGAATCATAAGCAGAAAACCTATCTTAAGCTATGAGCAAATTGACCGATGGTTGAATGAAGAATGAGTGAGAGCGACTAGATCAAGGATGGACGATGGATCGAGGAGAAGTCTGAAACACGTGCTAGTACGAAAGTCTAAATTATATTTGATGTAAGATTATTGTTGCTAAATTTTATATTAACTGGACTAAAGGCCCGAATTAAAAAGTAAATTGCACAAGATTTGTTTCACAAAAATAAACATTATTTCAAAAGATGCGTAACGTTTTATTCAACTGTTGTAATTTTAAGTTTTCTTTTGGAGGATATTTAACTTGGCAATCTTCCCATTACCATACATTGATTTAAGTAAAAGGGGTAGATGAGTGACGCTCATAGTTTGTCAACACGGCAAGCGATACTCGCACCCACACCGTTGCAAATACTACACACTGCTGTAATGTCTAAGTGCACAATGCGTAATAGAGATAAAATAATACGAAATATGCGGTTGTGCAAACGAGACCCCCATATTTTGCGCAATACACATAGAGCAACAGAGACATACATAGCAATTAGATCTTAGTGTAAGCAAGACATTATCTGCATATTCTTTCTAATCTTAATATTTCTAACAATCCCGCTACTCCTGGTACATCGCTTACCGAGTTTTGGTATTAGATATTGTCAATTTAAAGGGCTGACCTCTGGTTGCATACATTTACTACGGTCATTTGGGTCTCCCTTATACTGGACCGACTACGACGCCCGTGGTATCATCGGAATTACGCCATTTACCTTTAGTTCGGTAGCGTCGGAATACAAAGTCAATATCAATACGAGTAACATGTACCTACTCATTTCATGATGACACAGAATTAAATGAAAGATGGTTTAATAGTGAAGATGGTGTAATCATTTATATAAAGGAATATTATTATTCTCTCTTTTATTCAAATATTTTCTTATATTATATGGGCTCAAATAAATGTAAAATAAGGTTATTATGTGACATATACAAAATTAACGATAAACAACACGAAGAATCTCAACAAATCAGAAAAAATATCGAAGACTTCCAACATGTTCATCGGTTCCCATTAAACAACGAAGTAAAAAAACAATAAAACAACAAAAGCTATAAATTAAGTTAGGTATGGTGTATAGATGGTCAAGGAATTTAAGTGAAGTACCATAGTGACAACGTACGAAAGGGCTCAAAAATATAAATTGATTTTAGAAATCAAATCATGAAGATACTCATATTTGATATTCCGGTCGATACTCTAGAATAGCTTTTCGTTATTTTGTCCGCTTAAACTAGTTTAATGTGTACTACCGACGACGTTTTTCAACACATTTGCGAGGAATAACTGACTTAAATTAACACTTTTACTAACCCTTGTTGCTAGGTAATAGGTAATTACTACTTACTTAGATATTTACTACCCGAAATTTACGTTCAATCTTTTTATTTTATTCTTGTTCATTACTTTAAGGCCACAATTTACATAAAAGAAATAACAGAAAATACAACAAAATGTAAAGTATGTTTAACTTGGTCGGGTTATGTTATTACCGCACTAGGACAGTAATGTAATGAAAAAGTACGGATATTGGATTATGAGCCATAAAGCGGTTCAATAATAACTACGTTACGAGCAAGCTTGTTGAAAAAATAGTTGTGATTGGTCCATCAAAGTTTTGATTGGCTATATTCTATAAATGTATTCAAGATAAAATAAAGTGCACAAAACCACGATTACCCGAAAGTACGGAATAGCGCCTTTTGTTATTCGTCGTCTGCCTTTGCTGGTAGTATAAATATGTTCCGGTATAAAATGTATGGAACATATTCTACTATATTTGGTAGATGTCCACTCTGGGTCTTTTCTTTGCTTGCGTACGACTGCGATCCACTTATCTTTCCATACTTCGTCGGCAGGAAATCTGCTATGCTATTCTCTTATTGACACATTCGACGCTGCGTTCGTCAACGAGCTCGATGTCGAGACAGCCTTGTCTAAAATCCTAGCTGTTTGATTTGACATTAGGAATCGAGGCTGTGACTGCTGTGAGCGAGGTTGTGGGCGAGTTCGTCGCTGTTTTTGGTTAGAGAATACGAAGTTCATACATTAAACGTCAAACTTTCGACGCAATGTAGTTCCAGCTCACGCCGCATTCGTCGCCGAGCACTAGTGTTGTTTAAAGTACATTAGTGAATACCATTTTTAAGCTCGACGCTGCCGGAGCACTGACACAGCGCTGACAGCAAGGCGGTTTCCTTAGTGAATAACACTACTGTACGTGT
This sequence comes from Thaumatotibia leucotreta, assembly GCA_025490895.1. NCBI lineage: Eukaryota > Metazoa > Arthropoda > Insecta > Lepidoptera > Tortricidae > Thaumatotibia > Thaumatotibia leucotreta. Next base: position 23,878 of record JALPQI010030677.1, on the reverse strand, counting down.
ATTAAATTGTTATGCTACAACCAAACCTAAACATACGTATAAGCTATTAATTTTATGTATAAAATAAATATTGCAAAATAGACTTTGTTACATTTGTTTAACTAGGAGCGCAGGAACTAAAAATACATGTAGATCAAGATTTATTTGCTGACGTTATTGCGTGACGATGTACGTGTTGCTCTCGTATATATTAGATATATATCTGTTTCTCTCACTCAAAAACAAGAATCATTTAAAATTTGAATTGCCTAAAAATATATTATTAAATTATAAACAGTACTTACGCATGAAAAGTGATTCCGTGAGTTTTGTTTTTATGCTTTGAGCTGTTAAAGCACTGAAAAAAGGCACAGCACGGCATGATTATCGCTTTTAAGCCAATATTCGTTACAGAGATTTTGGATCTTGACAAGCTGTTGACACATGGGCTGCCATCACACGACTAATTCAAAACAGGTCCCGGGACCTGTATTCGATGGCACACTTTCGTGCGCCTGGTACCATATCTACCCCTTTTACTTAAATCAATGTTACCATATAATGATAATATCTGTCCTTTCGTATACCCCTTATCCTTTCGTATTTCGTATATTTAATGTTCTATTTTTAATTGTACATAAGTATACAGTGTGTAAGTCTAATACGGGCGATCAATTAAAAGGCATGGGATTCATTAGTGTAATCATAGATTACAAGGTTTTTTTTAAGTTACTCTTAATTATGACCCCACAGATTTTTTTAAAGATTATCGGAGCAGCAATGTAGGTGCGAACATTTGTTACTGTTGACATGGCAGTTATGTCATCTGCTTTTGAAATTAGCTGTCAACGAGTATTTAACTCGTGTATGTTGCTCTACATTGCGCGCCGAATTATTTTGTATGGAAAAATTTATTGCTCTAATTTTAAGTGAAAGTTATTTGAATGTACCTACTTATTATGTCGTAAACTAACACCCGTTAAGAGCTTCGCCCGTATTAGACTTACACCCTGTATTCAGTTTTTAGCATGCAGCTGCAATGCGATAGACATTTAATTAAAACGTTGGAGACGATACTGTTTAATAGTGTTTATGGTATATACAGACAAAATATATCCACATAAAGGATTTCAGGAAACTGATTTCAAAATTGAAAAACGATTATATTTGACAATAATTTACAAAGTTGAAAAAACTGTACTGGTCCCATTTTTATTATAAAAACTTGATTCTGATACGGTGGTATCTACGAAGAAATTAGAAAACTTTCAAATATTATAAAATTGTTGTTGAGCTGGCGACTTCCTCGCACAACGCATCAGCACTGCGATACAACGAGGAAATGCCGACAGCATCCTCGGTACAATGCCAGAAGGGCTAATCTTACATATAGGTTAGTTAGATTAAATTTATGTGTATGAATCGTACAGTTTTGGAAATAAAGAATGATCGAAAAAATTGGTGTTTAATGATGAACAAATCAGTAATTTAGATTTTCGAGGCGAAAATTAATGACATAGAATAATGATAAGATAAAGACCAAAACAAACTGGTCAACGACATTTATTTATATACATTTATATACAAGTATGACGATTCCTTTTGTAGTGCCTTTGAAAGCTATTTGAAGTCAACTTCTTTATCAAAAAATATCAGAATTGTCATTGTCTTACACTTTGCGATTATCCACTTTTGCATTTTTTCCTGTCGCTTACACACTTTACGTGACAATTGCCGGTTTCTTTATAATTGAAATTTTTATTACCATTCATAACCTGAGGTCATTAATTTGAAATAAGTATAATAAATGTTGAATATATGCATATGCAATAAATTTGAAATGTTATTGAACAACTAAGTTTTTAATAATAGTACGAAATTATGTGGTGACAAGGAGAAAGGTGTAGAGGCAAATATTAATACATAAATTACGTTAAGTGGCACATTTTTCGGATTAAGAAAATGCAAACTAAATATAATCTACCTGAGTGCCATCATCACGTTAAAGGGTTCCCTACAAACGACAAAAAAATAAAAATGATATTAAAAATCATGCATATTCGCTCCCCTTTAGCTACACCACCGTTACGTCTGTCTGCAGCATAGCTCAGTGGCCGTTAATACTATAAATCTGCAATGGGTTACGTTACAGGTGTACATATTAACCATGCCAACAAAATGGGCAACTGGTGAAGTGGGGATGTTTTTTTATTTGCTGTAATCCTATAGTGTGGGGTATCATTGAATAAGAATAAGGAAAGAAAGAAAGAAAGAAAGAAAAGAAAAAACATTTATTTCAACAGTAAGGGTCATCAAAGATTTGTTTTTTCTTAAATCAGTGTCTCCCTTCTCTAACATTTGATCCGTAGGTCCAAAAAATATAAAAAAAGTCAAGAATAATGGGCTTATAGCATACTTTAAAATAAAACGTACATATTTCGAACATCATCGGCCCAGCCGTTGTTGAATAACTACGGAACCCTACACTGAGCATGCCCCGACATGCTGTTGGCCGTTTTTAGGGTTCCGTAGCCAAAATGGCAAAAACGGAACCCTTATAGATTCGTCATGTCCGTCTGTCCGTCTGTCACAGCCGATTTACTCGGAAACTATAAATGCTACAGTAACAAAATTTGGTAAGGATATGTGTTGTATGAACCGCTACAGGATTATGATACTAAATTGTAAAAAAATACATTCGGGTGGGGGCCCTCCATACATGTAACTGAGGGATAGAAAAAAAAAATTAGTTGTATATAAGCGTGTGGGGTATAAATAGAAAGGTCTTTGAAAATGATATGAAGGTTTATAAATCTCATTTTTATTTAAGCAAATCGTTTTCGAGATATCAGCTCTCAAAGTCTGAAAAATGTGTCCCCCCCCTCTATTTTTTAAACTACGCGATATAAAATTCTAAAAAAAATATGTGTTATGCACATTAATAAACTTTATCAACGATTTTTGGTTTGATCAAATTATCTCCTATAGTTTTTGAGGTAGGTTGATTTAACTGTATTTTTTAAATAATAAATTGATAATGGTACGGAACCCTTCGCGCGCGAGTCCGACTCGCACTTGGCCGGTTTTTTTTTTGTTATGGCTGCCACCATTTCGACCGCAGTCATAATAGATAGATGCCTGTTCGTATATCTGAGGCTCCGTAATATGTCCGTAAAAGGGTTACGGTACCAAACACTCAAACGCTAGATAGGTACTTAATAGTTTTTAAGCACTCCAAACATCAACATCTACCTATTAGATACGGATCTATTATCACCGGATCAACGAAATAAACTTGTCTCATCTACAAAATCCAGTACGCTCCGGTTAATTCGTTCGCGCGAACCGTTTACGTAAGGTCGGGTGTTAACATAACCGTTATCAGCGACCAGTCCGTCAACTTGTCCGAAGATTCATCACAGTAATTAATCTGCTTCTTATCACTTGAAGCTGGACCACAATATCAATGCACTAGGAGATAACAAGCTGTTGAAAAGTAAGGCTTATGTTCGTGGAAATTAGGCACTCATACAAGCTTTGCAATTTTTCAAGATGCTTCCGTAAATTGGTTTTGTGATTCTTGGAAATTGTCTTTGATACTAACTTAGCCTTTATTTTTTAAACAGTAAGGATGTATGTTGGCTGAAGGTGTTTCGGTACATTGTTATAGATCGCTCGATAGGTAGCCCCATAAAGTAAATTGTTTCACGTTAATACTTTTAAATTTTAGCATCTCGTAAGATTTAGTTGGTTTGATTTGCATTTGAACGATGCGGTGCTTTTGCGAAAAAATGAGTTACGGAGTTTTTTTTAAGAATAAAGTTATTTAAATTCGTCGGGTTAGATCAAAATATAGATGCGTATCATTTACGGCGTTGTAATGTTGTTTGTTTAAAGGCTGAATGTTGGCCGAGATAGATATTGAAATGGTCTATAAGTAATGCAAAATAGTAAGCCACAATTTTTTTATAACACGTTCATCGTCTTCGTTTTGGAATGTATTTTTAAAGTTACTGGGGCAATAACTAAAGTTTCTCTTAAGCTATCCTGATGCATAGCCATCACAGCCACTACAAGTTTTGTATTTATATTTTGATATAGATGATAGCAGGTATATGACAATTTTAAAAACCAAAACAGACAATTTATGGCAAACGAACACACGTTTGTGCACTAGCTCTACGGGTAGATGACATTAAAAAGATCGCAGGTCGTCCATGGATAAGATAAGTGCGAGAGCAGGATAAGTCCGATAGATCTTCAAAGATACACTAATATTCAGCGGCACATAAAGATGATTATGAATGAATCTTCATCTTAATTTTGAGAATCGATACAACTGATTCCGCTGCGGACAGTGAGCGAACAACTTTGTATTCCGATATAGCAAACTATCGTAATCTGGTCTTGATTTTTCCCTGACAACCAATCCAACTACAAATCGAATGCTCCAAGTCCCACTTGCATAATCTCGTGTAAGCAACCAACGCAGGGGTTAACGGTTTAAGTCCATACATTTTCGAGACAGTGGAAGTAGGTTTAAGAAATATCAAAGTTTTTTAGCTGTAAAGTTGGACTTGTTTAACTCGCTAATTGCGCTCGCTATTGCATAATATTTGTATTAATATAGGAAACTTTAGGCCTGTTTTATGTTAATTTCGCATGGACTAATTTGTACACGGCTGTTTGTTTTCTAAATAAATTAAAAAATAATAATAATAAGTGGCTAGTTAAGAGGCATCCAGAACGGCTGTTTACCCATACACGGTAAAAACAGGTCACTTCAACTAAAACAAATTTCTTCAGTGCTAAGCAAATATTTTTAATCTAAGAATATGATCCTCTCCCTATAGCCGTAAAAAAATATTTTCTTAAAAACAGATCAATTTACTCTCAGTATTTGCTTTTTATACCAAGATAGTATAACTTGAATACAAATAAACAAAAATCAAATAAGAATGCTTTATCTAATTGATTTAAAATTAGTTTACTTTACTTCAAGAATCACAATTACTTCAAATAAGAAAACATGAAATACCAAACTAAAACAATGTCACAACAATCAAGAATTTGTATCTTGCAAACAGAACATTTTCTTGAATTAAACATTTTATTACTTTTTGTTATAAGACAAATCAGTGATCTTGGGCATAACGCCCATATATCTTATAATAAGCATTTTACTCTTGAAACCAGAATATAATTGAAGAAAAATGAATTTTTCAACTGAGAAATGCTATAGTCAGACTGGTACAAATATATTTTAAGATAATACGTATTTGATTTGATTCCAGTAAATATGCTAAGAATATATGTTTTCTCAAACAAAGATATCCTTTTTATCTGTGTACAAACGATCTAGATTGTTTTTCAGTGTTGCTTTTTACCTACAACTTACAAACATTATTTTTTCTAAAGTTTCTAACACCATCAATCATCATCAAATTTAATGTCATATAGGACTGTTTTTGATATAATTAATTAATTATTTAAGCCTTTTGAAAAATACCTAAAACGACGATTGAAGACTTGGACCAATTAAGATAATATAATGACTATAAGGTCTATAAGCACTAACATTAGATTTCCAAAGTATCAATACGGTTAGTTTAGAATTGTCCAAAGAAACAGACGAGGGGTGATTTTCGATTGTTATACACTACCATCCTTAAAGCACAAGTTGTGATGTTCAGATGTCCTTAGATCAAAACAGGCTCAGCTTCGGTATGCTCTTAAAAAGCTGTTCGAGTAGCAGCAATGTCAGGCTAGTTAAACTGGCAAGTGTCGACACGGCTGTCGCGTCGCGACACTCGACGTCGTCCAGACACTGGGCCGGACTTTGTAGCTACGGTGTAGATGTACTCCTAATAGATAAACGTAATATTAAAACTATCGTATCGCATTAAGATATAACCTCGAAGCTTCGGAGGGTGGTGTTCGATGCATCACAGTTCAGGATTACAAAATATTTTTTGCTGATAATTACTTGGCCCGAATTTTGAAGTTCGTGGTAGGGCCGAAGGTCGTAATGGAGCATTTCTTGGGCTGTTCCGTATAAACGCGTGTATAGGTATACCAATAATTTGAGTTTTCTTCCGAGTTATTAGTTAATAAATAATTTAATTGGCAATTTTTAATTTCTCTGGTCATGATAACTGCCATAAACCCACAATTTTGAGAAAACCCGTGTTTGTTCGGGACATCGGTGGACTTTTTCATCATCATCATCATCAGTCTACGGTCCACTGCTGGACGTAGGCCTCCCCTATTTACTATGCGTATAGATAAACGCATTTGGAGGTAAATGCCCATAATCGCCAAGCTGCTGCCCATCATCCATCTATTCTTGTAGAATCACCCGCAGCAGTTGGGGGTGGTGACAAATGTATTCTTACTGCCGTTACCACACGGCGGACTTTTTCATGGAATGCACCAATGCGGAATCTACTGATAGGTTATCCACGGCACGAGACCTCTTCAGGCATTTAATTAAGCTCGTTTACAAGCTCGGTTACCGTGAGTGTATCCATCATTCATTTATGATGTGCGCAAATTGCTTCACTGTAGTCTACTAAATATACATATGACTACATATTTGTTACACTAAGTATAAATATATCATAACATTATCGTCAGTATTTTAAATGTGTAATAAAATTAGATGGAACCCGTTACAGGATATATTCAGTAGGTACAGTCAAGGGCATTAATATATATACACTTCTCCATACTGATCCCTTACAAATGTGTCTATATATTAATGCACTCGACTGTACCTAATTATCGGATACGGAATATTCTGATAAGGAAAAAGTGGGGAATTTTTGATGGGTTGTAATTGAAAAAATTGCCAAAAAAACTATTGAAATAAAATGTTCTTTCTACTTTTCATTATCAGAATTAATTAAAGCAAATGCCCATAGATGGTTACTATGGTTTGGGCTTCAACCTGTCGTCATCATTTATTTTTGTAGTGCCTAGAATATAATGCATATTTACGACCAATATTAGACATTAGGTAGGTTTACAAATTGTAAGCTAGACCCACATCTAATTGAAATCGCCTAGTTTTGTAAGAAAGCGTCTTAGGTTTAGTACCTACTTAGCTTTTAGTTTTCAAGATTTCTTTTACTAGTTCTACTCCACCCACTACTTAGCTGAAATCTAAAAGCTACGGGTAAAAAAGTTTAAAGCTTTTACGGACTTTTACAGCCGATGCTTGTGTATTAAATATGCTACTATCGCCACGGAAATAAAACAATTACAAATTTGCCTGTTATCAAAAGATCGTGGGCAATATTTTGCTTCGATAAGTATCGAGTCGATATGAGTCGATAAATATTGTCGATATAACGTGTCGACAGAGGCACGCGGCGCACCACTAATTTAAACACGCACGATTAAAGTTGTTCTTTTTCTTTAAAATCACGAATAATTAGCATATTTACTGAGAAAATTTACAAAAATAAATATGAGAAAGGTGGGTCCGTTCTTAACAATCAAATTTTACTGATTTGTTGTAACTTTTTATAATATGTCTGTGTTAGGTCCCACTGGGGGCATGAATAAAATACCATACCAATGTGTATCAAAATATTTCTACTTTGTGCTATTAATGTAGTGACACAATTACGAATAAAAAAATTATTTATAGTTCTGCCCTAGTAATGACGGGTAGTTACAACTCCCAAAGGCTTGAGAAAAAGGGCAGACGTTTAATACAAGTGCATAGGTTTAATAATTTAATAATTTTGGCTTTGATCACTCAATCTGCGTAAGCATTCACTTATAAAATATATATGTAGGTACTAATACTACATCTATTGAACGTCCAATGATATGATATTGATGACTTATATATGATATGAGATATCACATAAGTAAATCCATTTTTTCCTTAAGATAGTGTTCTACATCATGTAAACAACTGATATTTACTCGATTCTAGTCGATCCGACATACGGATTATATATTTATCAGCATTATCTTTTTATTTTTACCCGAAAATTAATGAGTTTCGATTCCTCAGGGCCTGAGCTAAAATATTGCCAAAAAGCTCTTTCAAGGACTAGGACGAATACCTATACCAATTAGGTACTTAGCTACTTATATAATTAGAAATGAGGTAATAAATAATAGCTTAAATAATCTATCGAAATATTCAAGCCCCTTTTCCACAAAAGGTTTCAAACGCATAAAGGAAATCTATAGAAGTGTGACAGATTTGCCGCTACTGAACACTATATGCCCACTATAAAATATTATACCCCAACGGTTTCTTCTATAACACGTTCGTAATCACTCATATCATAGTCGCTACCGTTCAATGACGTCACACAAGCGAGACAGCAACATACGTCCCACTGAAGCAAGAGCGTGTCACCCGAACGGTAAAAACAAGCTACCTTATTTGGGATCATATGTGACTAAATTTTGCCGTAAAAGTAGCTAGCGTGGTGCTAGGTTGTTCAAAATTCGCGACCATATTGATTTCCGCGCAGGTTTCCTTTTTAAAAGTAGTGGGGGGTGTTATGTGGACCGGGATGCGCGGGAGTGGCGGTTTTGACGACATGTGGTGCGCAGGTGCGATAGAGATGTGATGAAAGTCGTTAACGCATGTTTTTTATAGTTTCTTGGATTGTTAGATAGAGTAAGGTCAGTGGTAATGAGCGTTTTGTTTAAATAAGCTTTTAAAGTCAAGGATGTGTAGGTATAGTGTATATTAAAGTCTGAATTTGTTACCGTCTAATTCGAATAAACGCATTGAATTGGGCAACTGCAAAAAAAAATACTTAGTTAAGGACATTTAATTTAAAACAAAATTTAACGTCATAATGTTTGTGTTACGAAGTTAAATATTGTAACAACTTTTAACAGTGTAAATAGGCTACAATAGTTATTTATTATACAAGGGGGCAAAGTTGTTGTTTAACTGTCGTGCCAATATCGAGACCTGAGCTAGCGAAAGATTCCAAAATTGAGCCACGAGCGTAGCGAGTGGTTCAAAAACTGGAATCTTGAGCATTGCGAAGGTCTCAAGGCACGACAGTTGAACAAACTTTGCCGCCAAGTGTAATACAACTTTTTTCCCCTCACTATCGCGAGGAAATATGATTACAAATCTCATCCAAATGTAAATTAACTTAAAGAAACCATTTAAAACTCAATGACGAAACGTATCGTAGAATAGAGTTACTTCTGGAACTTAAATATAGCCAATGGCTTACAAAGTCACCCATGAGAAACGACCAATTTAACATGTGAGCTCCGATTGCGCATGTTTACTACGGTCATACAGATCCATTTATACTAGGCAGTAGGGGGCTATAGGAATTAGAGAAATGTCAAATTACTTTATTCACATGTTGGTAAAAAGCGTTTTTACCCGCTCGTATTAAAGGATAAATGAGCGCTTTACGAGCTAGTGAGGGGAAAAATATTTTTTTCTATGAGTGATCCATATTACGCACATGCATTTTTTTATTTTTCTACTGCGAAAGGTTGTTGGACAGAGTCCAAGAGTAATATCTCAAGGAACAATTAATGCGTCCGTCATGACAGCTTTAGGCGTTGCGGGCATCGTATAAGAACGATAGCTCATGACGACTTTAATCGTCCTTTTCAGGTTAAGGTTACTTACTCATCAATACAAATGCAACAATGAGATTATTGCTGTGTTTATTTAAAAGGTATGATACATTATAAGTTTATGTCGAGTAATTGACACCTTCCGGCCCATATTCGTCATTCACTCACTATAATTTGTGAGCACGATCTCGATTTATTCGTTTATTCAGCAAATTAATTGCAACGGTGGCGCCGAAAGATCTATAATCGTATATTTGTTGATATATTACTGCGTATATATTTGATTTTATGGGTTTGGTTAGTGTTAAGGAGAGTATAGATAATCCACGACACAGGGAAAAATGGGAAGCTTATAATATTTAGGTCATATATAATTATTTTTTCTAAGAAACTAGTGAACTTATTGAGATATTCAAAAAATAAGTTTAATGACTGAACAAAGTCTAACCCCCTTATTCATAAACGTTTGTTAACTTAACAAGCCGCTAATTATTGTTTGTCCCTTTCAGTCTTAACAATGTGTCCATAAGAGTAAAAGGGACAAACAATTATTAGCGGCTTGTTAAGTTAACAAACGTTTATGAATAAAGGGGTAAGTAAGTTCGCACACTTACCATTTCATTATGTATGAAAGCGAAACATTTTTTTCTTTTACACTATGTGATCAGATAAGTAGGTCAAACAAATTAATATAAACAATGTTCTTTTAGCTTAAATCGTGTTAAGGAGGTCTTCTCAGACAATTTGGTATGGATGTAACTGTCATCCGTTAGTCTGCAAAGCAAAGCATGCACTAAAATTTATCTCAGCCAATACAGAAGTGGCTATTCGGTTTCCAATATTTCATAACTGCAACAGTGTGAACTCGGCCTAACCCCCGCAGCCGCCGGCGCAATCATAAATATCTCTTAAATCTACACACATGCGTACTAGCCAACTTTATTACTCTGCCTCCCGATATCATACTTAGATTTCACTTAACACCTCCTGAAATATACAAAAAACGACCTTACACGCCTCAGAATTAAGTTTTTTTATTATTTTATGACTTACGCCCTTTTGAGTTAAGGTTTAGGTAGTTAGGTTTAACAGATCGGGGGGAAATAGATTTATCTCTTTTCAATATTGTGTTAGATGTTGAGATTAACATTAGTGTGGACAGGCGGTAGCGTTCGGTAATAAATGAACAATTTAGTGGCTTTCAAAGGATATTTCTGTTTTGTAATAAGTGTTTTGACGCTTTAGAGAATAATGGTTGTAATAAGTTATTGTGAAATTTATTGGTTTGCGTTTAATGTAGACACTATAGGAACACGGTAAGCGTGAAAAGAAATAATGGCGTAGCTGAAAATTACGAACCAGTAGCCGTACCATAAGTTGGAAACTAAAGGATTTATTTATTTATTTATTTTATTGAAATAGTACATTACTATAGAGGACGGGAAACGAAGGGTTACAGGCCGAAGGAACTGAGGCCAGATAGGAATACGCGGCCTGTAACCCTGTTTCTCGCCGAGATTTGTATAGTGCTTTTCTCAAACTTGCCATGAAATAAAACTAACTGATTTCGTCGAACCATACTATTTGATTTGTAAATAAACCAATAGTACAGTATCGTACAACATTAAAAAAAAACATTCGCGGAAAACTTTTTTTTTTATCTGTTTGAGGTATCCTTTTACCTGGTGGTATAGACATTCGTTTTTAGGTTATTTTTTTTTCTGTGGCTGAATGTCAAGACATAGTGTCACAATTTGACGTTTCAAAACAAAAGACAGTTTGTTTGCAGTCCTAGGTGTGAAATAAATACATGAAATCTCTTTACATATCATCTTAGCATATGCCACCGGATACATAGTATTTCCGGGTTTAATTTAAAGTAAGTAACATCAACATTCCGTAGCAAGTTTGAGAAAAAAAAGTTTACACGACATTACAGTTTATACACCAATGCCTTATGAAACTAAAATTAAAAGGATACGTAAGATTAAGGATACGTTAGGTTTTACTCGATACGTAATGCATTCTATCTCGCTCGCACTGACATATTGGAATGAGCGCGATGGACTGTTTTACGTATCGAGTAAAACCTACCGTAACCAATACCTATTTGCAAAGTCATCGTACGGCTACTGTTGTTTAATAGGACACAATTACTACACTTAAATTAATATTATAAAAAAATCGATTGTTTTTCATACACAGGTAGTACTTATATGAACTTTCGCCTATAACTTATTCATCGCGTGGGTTTACGTGCTGGAACGCGAGTTTCAATACTTTTAGTAACCGCATTTTTCTCGAACTTAGTCTGGGCGATGTCTGCGTTATTGTAGCTGTATAGTCGAGTTCATAAATAGGTACACCTTTTTACTTATCGTTTTGCACACATATTTATGAACTTGATTGTCCCATAACCCCCTTATTCATAAACGTTTGCTAACTTAACAAACCGCTAATAATTGTGTGTCCCTTTCGGTCTTAACAATGTGTCCATAAGAGCAAAAGGGACAAAAAATTATTAGTGGTTTGTTAAGTTAGCAGACGTTTATGAATAAGGGGGTAAGTTGGCAAGTAACGAAGACGGCTATCACACTCGCTCAAATATCTGATAATTATATTTGAGCAAGTGTGACAGACTGCTTTACGTGTCGAATATACGCTAACGTAAACCTCACTTTGCCAACTCATGGTACGACTATGAAGCTTTGAATCGGTTACGATGCATGATGGGTATTAATTGCCACGCTTATATTTCTTGTCTAATATTTAATTTACTTTATTTATAAGGTTGAAAAAATGTCACATGTAGTTAAAAATGTGCAACCTTTATAATAGGCCAAAATACTTTTTGTTGCCTAATCGCAATTGTGTACAAATTCTCTTTCAACACCCAAATTATCTCAAACAACCAATAATAACCAATTAATTTTATTTATTTGAAATGACAGTGTCCAATATTTTTCCAGTAAGAAATATGGACACATTGCCTACTTTAATATATTTACCATTAAACCAATATAAATACCAGCGAAGATCAATATAACTATAAATTACAGCGAACAAAAAGCGATCGCTCAGCAGGCGTCATTACTCTGCATAAAATGTTCTTAATTAATCAATTTTATTGACATACGTTCGTTTTAATTACTTTTATAGCCATCTAGTAGACAGTGGCGAGGAAAAGTGCTAAGAATTCGGTATACTTAGTATAGATAAATTGTCGATAGCTTGTAAGCAATTAATTTAAATTATCCAATTATGTTACATGTACATATTTTACATACAATTAAATAATTATAAATAGTTCTTTCTCAGTTTTTGCTAGCGTTGAAAATATCGAAAATATTTCGGGAATGTATGAAAATTACGTTTTTTCCGTTTTTTTTTTGTTTTTACCGAAATAATAAATGTCATAATACTCCTTACATCTATTTCAATATACTTTCCTCGCTGATATCGCGTTCTCCTGGTATAAGCGAAAATTAGACCTAATTCACATTGGTTTAGAATTGAAAAGTAAAGTGGAAATTTTCATTGATTTTTTCGAAAAAAATCGGAATAAAACGAGCTGTTTGGTAAGAAACGGGATTTAATCCAGAAATTTTCAACTCTAGTTTTTGTGCCACCGACTGTCAACTTTTACATTCTTCTGTCTTTTACCCAAAGGTGGATGAGATCGCTCTTTAGCGATAAGACCGTCTTTTGTTTCCCTCTTTCTAATATGTACTAAAATGTTGACTATGTATTTGTTCTGTATTTGTCTTTGAGGTTCAATAAAGAGGTATTGTATTGTATAATTTTATTAAGACTGTACGAGTATTAAAAGCACAGGGATAAATTTGGAAATTCACGCGGAGGGAATAACGGAAACTACGGCCACAAATAATAGTTATTTGTTTTACTAGGGAGCAAAGTGATTGTTTAACTCTCGTGCAAATATTGAAACCCGAGCAAGCGAAAGATTCCAGAATTTAAACCACGAGCGCAGCGAGTGGTTCATAAAATGGAATCTTGAGCGATGCGAGGGTTTTAAGGCACGAGAGTTGAACAAGCTTTGCTGCCGAGTGAAACACAACATTTTTAACCTCACTAAAGCGAGGAAACATGCGAAATAAAACTCAAACATAACAAATTAGGTATTTATTTGCAAGTCCTCAACTTCCAAACAATAAACAAATCAACAAATAATAAAACAATAACCTCAAATATTTATCTTGACGTGGCAATGCTTAAAAATTCAGGATAATTCCAAAATGAGACTCGTGTAGTTATTGGCGATTTTTCTGTGATTTTCGGAATTATCCCACTTTCGCATCTCGCAATCACCCGAAAAATTGAAAATTATGAGTGAAAGAAAACAAGACACGATCGAACGCGTTTAGATTTAAAAAAAAAAAAATATTCGGATGCGTTCTGAAATTTGCACAGTGTCAACACTTTTATTTTCCTATTGTTTTTATTTGTCGTATTTTTAGAACTTTTCATTAAAAGCCTTTTACAACAAAATGTGGTATTTAATTTGGATTTTAGCATATTGAATATACACCGTGTCCAATAAATCTGAATACAGAACAAATATAAAATAAAACAAATGAGCAAAAAGATCCTACAGTTATTATTATGTTTTATGAATGGCACACTTATGTACTATATTCACAACAAATATTTTGGAATAACTCCAGCTAAAACTTTTTTACCAGCCTCAAACGCGTTTCAAACGGATCTTACGCGGCACGCACCTATTTCTTCACATTTGACCCCAAATACCCCTGGTAACCTTTTTGAAATGATCTAGTTTCCTGATTTTATAAAAATGTAGTCTTTAAAGCATGTATTACCATTCAATATAATCTAATACGCCTAAACCGGGAAGACTGCATGGCAATTCATGTTTCGGCTAAAAAACTGCCAATTTAGCCAGAAACCACGCTGGAACGCCATTTGCCGTCTGTGCTGGAGCTGCGTCTTGTTAGAACACATGATACTCTTTCCCCAGCACCTTTTAAACTTAGGAGCATTTATCTTCTCCACAAATTCGGTTTTATAGAAAAAAAAAGTTAATTTTTACGCTTTTATCTAAAAGTACTGAAGGCAGCGTAACTCGAAACATACTGCATCCCACGCCATGGTCGATAGTGAGCTCTGGAACCTAGGACCATTTTTCTGATAGCCCGGAATGTGTTCTATACTTGGTACCCACAATCGCCAATTTTGAACATGATAAGTCTGTTCTACCCCATACGGATTCTCGTAATAAAAATTAACTTGTCACCTGCGTGCCGAGCAAGTATTTTGTTGGCACTTTACACTCTTTTCTTCTTAGACACTGCGGATATGACACATTCATTGTGGTTGTATTTTATTAAGATGGAAATACTCTTTACTTTACATTACTATTTGATAACCTGTGATTCCTGTATTTTTAGAACTGAGGTAAAATATGTGTATTCGAACTTATTGGACAGGGTGTAATATTATAAAAGGTTCATGTGTATGAATCTGTTTGAAACTATTGAGTTTTCGAACGTACTGTCTAGTTCAAACATCAAAAAGCTTACTGCACTCTCAGGCCGTATAAGTTATTGCTTTAGTCTAGCCAGAAGATTAAAAAAAAATTACTTTAACCTCTAGAGATTAAAACACAGTTTTGCGCTCTGAAATTGAAGGACAAACAGCGTATTTACGAGCAGTGTGGTGAAAAAATATTTATGCTTAACTAATACATCTTTGTCAAAAATTGCTTATCAGCATCAACTTATCTCAGTCCACTGCTGGACGTAGGCCTCTCCTATTAACTATACGTATAGACACATTAGCAGGTACAATCGCCACGCTGGTCAAGCGGATTGGCTATCGCAGTAGTTTGTCCACTATAATGACGCTGTTACCCAATATCAATCTTCTATCGAAGAATGGTCCTTCGGTCCGTCGACACTCTTACGACACACACGGGAAGAGTTGGAGTGGTGACAAATGTATTCTTACTGCCGTCACCACACGGCACGGTACTTAACACTTTCATTGCGGACGAGTGCTACGCTTTACGCTCGTAGTCGATCCCGTAATTTTTCCGATTTGCAGCGAAAATGGACCTCCCACAGAGAACTCCCCTCGGGAGTTCCCCGCGTTCAATGTGTTAACTATTAAGGTACAATTATGGGATGATTCACGGCGACCATATTATGAAATGTAAATTAATTACACTTTTAAAAACTTTAGTACGTAGGTATAGGTTCATTCAGTTTTAAGAAAATTCCATACGAGTACATTCTTTGAAACACAGTGGTCGCCAACATTGTCCACGTCGACACCTGTTTAGTGTTTAAGCCAGGTTTTAATTAAAGGACCCCTGAGGTCTCATGAATTGTTAATCCATTTTTAATTAGACTTACATTCTGAAATAAAAACTTGGCTCTCGGCAGTCGATGTTTTTAAAATAACCGGGAAATTTGTGAAGTTTCCTTTTTTTTTTGGAAAAGCGGAGCTTCATTTTAAACCTGCTGCGCTAATGTAGATACCTGCTGAGTTTGAAAAATATTAAGTTTTACAATTAAAGTATTTTATTAATGAGCTAAGTTTGCCTGGTAATTACTAATTAATGTGTAACAAATCGATTTTTAGCTCTTTTATGCATAACCAATCATTTGTAATTAGTTGTACATATTTTTGCATAAGTATATTGCGTGCTTATATTTTTAGTATTTTACATTAATTCATAATTTAATTAAAATGATAATTGCCAGGAAATTAATGGATAATGTTTTCAGTATTATATTATACTTGCTCATAGTCCAAATTTATCGATCAGCTTCTTTTTTTTATAATACGTATTACAATTTTGTGTGTTATTTGATTAAGAGCTGAAATGCAAAGCTTTAAACGGGTGTCAATAAAAAACAGTAATATCTCGTTGTTATGTTAACGCTTCCATCAAAGGTGTATTACATGACGCGTCGCGTGCGCATGTCACGCAATCGACACTTCTCAGTACGGTGACTGCAGATTTTTGTGATATATCACCGAATTAAGAGGTGTGCAACCATTTTATTTTATAATTATTTAAATATTTCGCACATTGACGTAACAATATTCAATCTGGTTCACACACATTTATCATCATTATCATTTCATCCATACGACGTTCACTGCTGAAAATAGGCCTACCCATTGGACCTCCACATACACCGGTTGTAAGCGACCTGAAAGCGTCTTCTAGTGATTTTCATAAGGTTGTTTGACCATCTTGTGGGTGGACTTCCTACACTATGTTTGCCAAGCCATGGTCTCCAACTCTCCACTCGAGCACTTTTCGACCCTATCAGCCAACATAAATGTCCGTATTTTCGTACAAAATACCGAAATTTAGATTGAATTAAGTAAAAGTTTTAATGTTTTATGAATAGTAAGTTGTGAATAAATAGGAACTCAAAGCGAACATTAAAAATTGTACAACGGCATGTGCCATAAGGAATTTGCACTTCTTCAACTGTGTAATAAAGGATAAAAAAACATATTCGTATCTTGTATCAACGAGAAGGTTGCCGATCGGCGACAAATCCGAGACCAAATCGACGCTGTGTCGAATGGCATTAAAATCAGCGGTATTATTTCAAAGATATCCGCTTTTGGGGTCACGTCTCCTTTGGATGTCAGCAAGATGTCTAGATTTGGTTTGGTGCTGACTTCTGTGTACCTATACAGATTGCGAATCATATTGGACTTGTATACATTTTGCAACTTATCATTACAATAGAATTATTATTATTTATAGTATAGTTTTACCGCGTTTTGCCGCGTGGTGACGACAGTAAGAATACATTTATCACCACCCCAACTCTTCCCACTGGGTGTCGTAAGAGTCGACTAAGGGATTGAAGTGTCACTGACCATTTTATTGAAGATTGATAGTGGGCAGCAGCGTCATTGTAATGGACACAATACTGCGATCGCCAACCGTCTTGCCCAGCGTGGCGATTATGGGCATTTACCTCCTAGTGTGTCCATATGCGTAAGTAATAGGAGAGGCGTACGTCCAGCAGTGGACTGAGACAGGCTGATGATGGGATGATGATGATGATAGTATTACTTTTTAAGCTAACATAATCAATTACATTATTAATATGACTTAAACAGGATATTTAGCATGCAAATTGTGAATGAGGACGGTGATAGTGGTTGGCACATTGTGCGAAACAAGCGACTTAGAAAGAGGACAGATTGTGACGGTGCGTGGGTAGACCACAATCGTACATCGGACAAAAGGATCCAGTCCACAAAAATCTATTGAAATCTTATGTTTGTGTCAAAAGGAAAAGTCATTTATTTCAGTGAAAAATTTCGGAGTTTGGATTCCTTTCGCTAAACTACGTCCGATTAAACCTGCCTATTTTGCGTGGTCCCAACGCTGGCCCAGTAAAATAAAATAAAATAAAAATAATAAAATAATAATCTTCGGACATCTTACACAAATCGACCTAGTCCCACGGTAAGCTCAATTAAGGCTTGTGATGTGGGTACCAGGCGACGATATATATAATACATAGATACATATAGATACTTAAATACATAGACAGCCATGACCAAGGAACAAACATTTGTGATAAATAAATACACAAAGAATGCCCTCGCCGGGATTCGAACTCGGAACCTCCAGCTTCGTAGGCAGGGTCACCACCAACTAGGTTAGTAAGGTAACTTTATCAGCATAAAAATTCTAGGCAGCAAGGTAGTGACCTTCTGGTAATGAATACCTATCCCATGTCCTGCGTCCGTTGACCCAGTGTGGGGAAACTAGAGCGTGCGCCGGAGTCGGGCGCGCCGTGACGTCACTTCCCTGTGTGCGCGTGCGACTCGCGCGGTCTGAAACACGGGAGTTTAACTGTTATGCTTGCACTTCGTACATTTGGTGAATTGACTCTAAGTAAATTAAGGTAGATTAGATATTTAGGTTATTCCACATATACCGGGTCATGAGTATGCCGACAGAGTTGAAAGTATGAGAACATATGTTAGTTTTTAATAAAACGTCCTACGTTATTTCCTTGTATCTTCATATGAATAAACTGACAAAGCGGCTTTGTGGCAAACGACAAAGTGGAACGTTTCACTAAACTCACTCACATTTATTTTGAGACTATAAATAATATCATATGAACTTTTCTGTTTTCGGCTTAGTTTCAGACAAAAAAAATCATTATAATATAAGTCACTGCATGCATACACGATTAAAATGTTTACACTTTTACACTATAGGTACGTTTCATTTCGATATAGTTTGAGAAAAACCTTTAACTAAAAAACACTTAAAGAAAAAAATCCCTAGGTACGTACGGTCGAGGAAATTGAATGTTTAGCAGTTTATGGCTCACTTTACATTGGACGTCTTAGTACATACATGACAACCAAATTAACTTGAACCGCAAAGTGCTAAACATTCAATTTCCTCGACTGTACAATCTTTTAATCTATTGTAGGTATGTGTATTCATTGTAACTAGCTAACCGCAACATAAGCCTTAATTTTGATCGTGACCTAAAGTCTATTTGAGGATTTATTTTAAAAACCGCTTTAAACTTATAACTTAAAATTAAAATTCAACTAGAGGCCATGCCGCTTCCGTCGCGTGTCACTCCATTTACTCTCAACCTTCCTCTTTGGACATAAGACGCACATTTCTTTCCACGGCACGAGATAAAGATTGTAAGAGTTTTTGTGTCGGCTTCGTAAAAGGGCCCAGGGTGCGTGGAGGAAGTGACCAAGAACGTAACCGTGGAGATCTAGGTTTGATGTCGGGGAATCTTAAGGAGGTCTCTAAGTACATCCGGTACCCATCTACAACAACATTGATGCGGGGTTGGGGTAAATTATGCTGAGATATCATGGATATGTTCAACCAGTTTGTTGTTAAGGGATTGTCATGTGGGGAACCGTATCAAAAAAGTTTTGTTTTGTAACTAAGGTAAACGTTGGAATGCTCGGCGTGTCAAATGAAAATATTCATTTCCTTCACGTTATGTCCAAACAAATTATGTTCATGGCCCACCCTTTAAATTATTTTAAATAACTCGCCAATTTAATCGAAGAGCTGTGTAACTCATAAGAGCATAAGACTTACGTATTATGCACTACTAATTTAATTAAAATATATGTATTTATGAACTGATCACTAATACTCGTATTACTTAAAAGCGACATGGTCATGAATATATTGAAGCCTTTAAGTATTTTAACTCTTAATTAAGATTAATATAGACACGTAATTGATAAGATCATCCTACTATGACACTCCATTAAGCAAATAAGTAAACTTTTAAAGGAAAGTACAAAATGTAATAAACGAAGATAGACTTATAGATCAATTTCAATAAATTATTTGCAAATCATTAGCCAAGCCAACACGATCAAGATGCCAAGTAAATTCTACCCTACTTCAAGTTGTTACGTGTGAATTAAATTGTCCCACGCGGACAGACAGACAGACAGACAGGCAATGCGGGCTCCAATCGCTCGATCAAACAACAGACGTATGAATACCGGTTTATAATGACATTCTATGTTTACAATTACCCAAGAATAAACATGTAAAAACACCTTTACATTTAGACGTAAGGCTTTCACAATCAACAGGTGAAGATAGAAAATGCTAAATATTTAAGTAAAAAAAGAACATTTGAAGTGAATTTTCAAAAGGGCGTATTTCCACTTTGTCAATAGACATTATTTCTCATTGAAAACATAGAAAATACAACCATTGTTGCCAGAGTGGAAATAAACCCCCAGCTTCCACTTCGTCCGGTCTTTTGCATCCTAAATACAGATACCATTGCCACTCATATTCTGTTCCACGATATCAAGCTATCGCTTTTTCGGTTTTCCGCGGGCCCTACACCAGGGACTAATAGGTCGAAATATTTATTCTCAAGATATTCTTTCGGTCTACGAGTGACATGGCCCAGGCCACGTCGACGTGAATTTTACTGTCCTGCATTTTGTATGCATTGTCACAATTTAAAACGTTTTCCAATATTTACGTTTCTCGTCTTAGTAAGGCTCGACTTCTTTTTAAAATACTTAACTTACATACCTAATTTGTTCTACTATTCTGAATTGCGATTGCCTTTGCGAAAAGAATCATGTGTGTGATGACGTGGTGAAAAATGATGCTCGATAACTGTGAAATTGTGTGCTCGTATGTTGTAAATACAATAAATATACGTGTGTAATTATTTATTTAAAAAACACGACGGGACAATGAAGATGTCCGGGTCAGCCCCTCGACACTTCATACTATAGTAAATTATGAAAGCATTTGGTACCAACATTGAGACATAAATATAATCTTATAGAATTAAAATGCCTACTGTTGCATTTTATTAGCACATAATCATACTGGCCTTCAAAGTTAGACGTATTATACTTTTATTTACCACCTAAATAGATAAAACGTCAGTGTCAGAAACGTACCGTCTAATTGTTTATTATGAAAACTGGATCCCGGGTTCATGTTTTATTGTGTTTTATACAAAATATTTAAATGTTTCGTCTAAATGGGGGGCACAACAATAAGGAAATGCGAAGTGTGTTGTGTTCGGCGTGAATTAAAACGAACTTCTGGCGTATTTTTGACAAGATTTCCTCTTGATCCAGACATGTCAGTATCAAATTATTTTATCTTAGTAGCAAATTATTTTTTCATTTCATTATTGAATATATAATTAGTAACTGCAAACGATAACAGTTACTAATTAAATAAGAAATAACTTCAATGGCAAATAAAATCTAAATAAGGCAAGCTAATGCACAAATAGAGTGCAACATAATTTATCGATAATCGCTTTATTTCAGATGGAGATCTTTGGAGAAATTTTATTCGTTCAACGATTCCTTGGCTTTGGACCATGTTTTTGAACTGCTGTATGCCGGAGTTTTAGCTCGGAAACTTAACTCCTCGCCCCTCCATAGTATGATATTTGCGATTGGGCCCATACCCTACTAAGAAAATGAAATAAAAATACCTGTGCAATAAAATATATATTTGTGTTATACTCGTAGCATTATTTTATTTTACCCTTTCATTATTCTTTTGTAATATAAATTCACTATTACGGTAGGTGTAGAACAAAATATTGCACTTTTATCGATATCGACAAACAGCAAGTGTAGTGAGTGTCGAGCTCTAGTGTTGCTTTTTTAAGTTGGTAGTATTGACATATATTTTGTACGTTGGCACAAAGTACCTTCATAACTCGGTTTTGGGCTTGTTCGGGAGTGCCGTCTCTTAAAACGTGGTGATTTTATTCTCTTTGGTCCGGGTATTTGTAAGAATCATCGCATCATCGCAGCTATTATATAAATATTATTACTACTATTATATAATATAATCGCGGATAGGTATCCTGTAAGAACCTTATATCGTGCTCTGTATGAGACTGTAGATATATTCTTAATTACTTAAAAATATTCAGTTTCCGCAAAAATTCTTCTGGCCTATTAGCCATTACCTACATGTCGACACATTTAAATTAATGATATGCTTAAAACCTTTTTAATGGTCATTTGTGAACGTGAAAAGTGGACCAAAATTATCCACTTGTCACTCATACGTCCGGTCTAAAACGAACGGTATACTCTTTAAAGACAATTTAAGTATTCAAGTAAATCAGTAATGAGTCAAAACTGGAGCAAAAGAAAGGGGTCCGATTGAGATATCTCAAAAACCTTTTTTGAAACGGTTTAAAGGCATTGGTACTTTTATTGGGCAAAGCGTGCTTAATTGATTTTGAGAATTTCTCTTTAAACAAGTTTTCCCTGATCGGGCAGTTAAAACTGTATCAAATGTTTTTGGTTAATTACAGCTGATTTTTAGGTCGTTTCGGCCTTTTCCTTCACATTGCTGTCCGTACATAAATCTCTGTAAGAATGGATTCATTAAGCCGAATTGCTTTCAACCAATTGCTGTCATGTAGGTTTTCACCAGCTTGCACGACATTTATGTTAATGATTGTTTTTGGTACAACATCACAAGAAAGCACCTTTTTTCATATTTTAAGTCATCTAAAGTACATCAAACCATTGGTAATGTACATTCTTACAATATCCAATTGCACTATTAAAAAACTCTAATTTGTGTATCTACTAGTTCTAACGTAATTCGTAATGTCATTATGTTCATAACATTTCCAGCGATATAAGAAAGTTAGGGTTGTCGACAAATGTCATAAAATTTTGACATTCGTTTTTTATATAGGTAATTTCACTAAGCTCTGAAATGGAATTCGAGATCAAAAATGTAAACAATCTATGACAATGACATGACATTACAAAATCAATGTTAAAGTGACATTCCAGTGGTATAAAACGTTTTATATCGAATGTAGTTTTTAACACCTTTGTAAATTGACGTCGCATTTTGAGATTGGTTTTTTATTTTATTTTATTTATATCTACACTTACAATTATCCTTACCGGTACTAAACCTAAGACTATGTTTTATGTGTAGATGTAGATGCGCGAAAGTCAAAGTATGTTCGATACACAAAGCATCACAATCGTTAACATATTTTTGGATGGCAATAAAAAACATACGTCTGAGTGTCCACGGTTCCTAATTACAAAAATAAAACCTAGAAAATTTGCTAGAATGATGTAAATAATCAAATGATCAATGTTTGAAAACGAATGTCGTATTACTTTAATATTTAGGATAGTCGGGGAACGAATTCCAGTCTTCATCTAAGTTACGATCGAATCTATTTCGATTAAAATATGAAAATGATTGATTTGTAGGTAAAAATACTAAAATCTGTATTGATGTACTTTGTAGGTAATGCTAAATTTTAGGAGTTTTTAAGAATTTATAAAACAGTCGTTTGGTTCACCCTCTTGTTTTGATTTTTGAAGTACATAGTTATAAAT
Organism: Thaumatotibia leucotreta; assembly: GCA_025490895.1. Taxonomy (NCBI): domain Eukaryota; kingdom Metazoa; phylum Arthropoda; class Insecta; order Lepidoptera; family Tortricidae; genus Thaumatotibia; species Thaumatotibia leucotreta. The sequence continues at coordinate 394 of JALPQI010030677.1, read as the reverse complement.
GCGAACCCTCTTAAATGGTTCTTAGTGTAGCTACCGTATTAAATTACGAATATACTAGTTATTGTTATAACTGCGAACCAAATGTTTAAGATTTCTTATCATTGCCAGCAGTATAAATTAAACACCTTACATTTTATTCAAAGTAGCGAAATATATCATTAAAAAAATTGTATATTTCGCTTAATGTTTTGTATTAAATTTTGTAAAATATTTAAAAATTCTACGTACCGTTTCAAATTCCCCTTGTGTTAACACGACGTGTTGTTGTGTGCGTGACCTCAACTCTCGGTTCCACGAGAGAAACATTAGTAAAATAAATTACAATAACAATCAAACGAAGTTCTTTTCGCCGTTTTACTATTTGGGTAAATAATACACGTGAGATTGTGTAGAG
>JALPQI010030675.1:0-28892 GCA_025490895.1 Thaumatotibia leucotreta | reverse complement strand
GTACGTACGGTCGAGGAAATTGAATGTTTAGCAGTTTATGGCTCACTTTACATTGGACGTCTTAGTACATACATGACAACCAAATTAACTTGAACCGCAAAGTGCTAAACATTCAATTTCCTCGACTGTACAATCTTTTAATCTATTGTAGGTATGTGTATTCATTGTAACTAGCTAACCGCAACATAAGCCTTAATTTTGATCGTGACCTAAAGTCTATTTGAGGATTTATTTTAAAAACCGCTTTAAACTTATAACTTAAAATTAAAATTCAACTAGAGGCCATGCCGCTTCCGTCGCGTGTCACTCCATTTACTCTCAACCTTCCTCTTTGGACATAAGACGCACATTTCTTTCCACGGCACGAGATAAAGATTGTAAGAGTTTTTGTGTCGGCTTCGTAAAAGGGCCCAGGGTGCGTGGAGGAAGTGACCAAGAACGTAACCGTGGAGATCTAGGTTTGATGTCGGGGAATCTTAAGGAGGTCTCTAAGTACATCCGGTACCCATCTACAACAACATTGATGCGGGGTTGGGGTAAATTATGCTGAGATATCATGGATATGTTCAACCAGTTTGTTGTTAAGGGATTGTCATGTGGGGAACCGTATCAAAAAAGTTTTGTTTTGTAACTAAGGTAAACGTTGGAATGCTCGGCGTGTCAAATGAAAATATTCATTTCCTTCACGTTATGTCCAAACAAATTATGTTCATGGCCCACCCTTTAAATTATTTTAAATAACTCGCCAATTTAATCGAAGAGCTGTGTAACTCATAAGAGCATAAGACTTACGTATTATGCACTACTAATTTAATTAAAATATATGTATTTATGAACTGATCACTAATACTCGTATTACTTAAAAGCGACATGGTCATGAATATATTGAAGCCTTTAAGTATTTTAACTCTTAATTAAGATTAATATAGACACGTAATTGATAAGATCATCCTACTATGACACTCCATTAAGCAAATAAGTAAACTTTTAAAGGAAAGTACAAAATGTAATAAACGAAGATAGACTTATAGATCAATTTCAATAAATTATTTGCAAATCATTAGCCAAGCCAACACGATCAAGATGCCAAGTAAATTCTACCCTACTTCAAGTTGTTACGTGTGAATTAAATTGTCCCACGCGGACAGACAGACAGACAGACAGGCAATGCGGGCTCCAATCGCTCGATCAAACAACAGACGTATGAATACCGGTTTATAATGACATTCTATGTTTACAATTACCCAAGAATAAACATGTAAAAACACCTTTACATTTAGACGTAAGGCTTTCACAATCAACAGGTGAAGATAGAAAATGCTAAATATTTAAGTAAAAAAAGAACATTTGAAGTGAATTTTCAAAAGGGCGTATTTCCACTTTGTCAATAGACATTATTTCTCATTGAAAACATAGAAAATACAACCATTGTTGCCAGAGTGGAAATAAACCCCCAGCTTCCACTTCGTCCGGTCTTTTGCATCCTAAATACAGATACCATTGCCACTCATATTCTGTTCCACGATATCAAGCTATCGCTTTTTCGGTTTTCCGCGGGCCCTACACCAGGGACTAATAGGTCGAAATATTTATTCTCAAGATATTCTTTCGGTCTACGAGTGACATGGCCCAGGCCACGTCGACGTGAATTTTACTGTCCTGCATTTTGTATGCATTGTCACAATTTAAAACGTTTTCCAATATTTACGTTTCTCGTCTTAGTAAGGCTCGACTTCTTTTTAAAATACTTAACTTACATACCTAATTTGTTCTACTATTCTGAATTGCGATTGCCTTTGCGAAAAGAATCATGTGTGTGATGACGTGGTGAAAAATGATGCTCGATAACTGTGAAATTGTGTGCTCGTATGTTGTAAATACAATAAATATACGTGTGTAATTATTTATTTAAAAAACACGACGGGACAATGAAGATGTCCGGGTCAGCCCCTCGACACTTCATACTATAGTAAATTATGAAAGCATTTGGTACCAACATTGAGACATAAATATAATCTTATAGAATTAAAATGCCTACTGTTGCATTTTATTAGCACATAATCATACTGGCCTTCAAAGTTAGACGTATTATACTTTTATTTACCACCTAAATAGATAAAACGTCAGTGTCAGAAACGTACCGTCTAATTGTTTATTATGAAAACTGGATCCCGGGTTCATGTTTTATTGTGTTTTATACAAAATATTTAAATGTTTCGTCTAAATGGGGGGCACAACAATAAGGAAATGCGAAGTGTGTTGTGTTCGGCGTGAATTAAAACGAACTTCTGGCGTATTTTTGACAAGATTTCCTCTTGATCCAGACATGTCAGTATCAAATTATTTTATCTTAGTAGCAAATTATTTTTTCATTTCATTATTGAATATATAATTAGTAACTGCAAACGATAACAGTTACTAATTAAATAAGAAATAACTTCAATGGCAAATAAAATCTAAATAAGGCAAGCTAATGCACAAATAGAGTGCAACATAATTTATCGATAATCGCTTTATTTCAGATGGAGATCTTTGGAGAAATTTTATTCGTTCAACGATTCCTTGGCTTTGGACCATGTTTTTGAACTGCTGTATGCCGGAGTTTTAGCTCGGAAACTTAACTCCTCGCCCCTCCATAGTATGATATTTGCGATTGGGCCCATACCCTACTAAGAAAATGAAATAAAAATACCTGTGCAATAAAATATATATTTGTGTTATACTCGTAGCATTATTTTATTTTACCCTTTCATTATTCTTTTGTAATATAAATTCACTATTACGGTAGGTGTAGAACAAAATATTGCACTTTTATCGATATCGACAAACAGCAAGTGTAGTGAGTGTCGAGCTCTAGTGTTGCTTTTTTAAGTTGGTAGTATTGACATATATTTTGTACGTTGGCACAAAGTACCTTCATAACTCGGTTTTGGGCTTGTTCGGGAGTGCCGTCTCTTAAAACGTGGTGATTTTATTCTCTTTGGTCCGGGTATTTGTAAGAATCATCGCATCATCGCAGCTATTATATAAATATTATTACTACTATTATATAATATAATCGCGGATAGGTATCCTGTAAGAACCTTATATCGTGCTCTGTATGAGACTGTAGATATATTCTTAATTACTTAAAAATATTCAGTTTCCGCAAAAATTCTTCTGGCCTATTAGCCATTACCTACATGTCGACACATTTAAATTAATGATATGCTTAAAACCTTTTTAATGGTCATTTGTGAACGTGAAAAGTGGACCAAAATTATCCACTTGTCACTCATACGTCCGGTCTAAAACGAACGGTATACTCTTTAAAGACAATTTAAGTATTCAAGTAAATCAGTAATGAGTCAAAACTGGAGCAAAAGAAAGGGGTCCGATTGAGATATCTCAAAAACCTTTTTTGAAACGGTTTAAAGGCATTGGTACTTTTATTGGGCAAAGCGTGCTTAATTGATTTTGAGAATTTCTCTTTAAACAAGTTTTCCCTGATCGGGCAGTTAAAACTGTATCAAATGTTTTTGGTTAATTACAGCTGATTTTTAGGTCGTTTCGGCCTTTTCCTTCACATTGCTGTCCGTACATAAATCTCTGTAAGAATGGATTCATTAAGCCGAATTGCTTTCAACCAATTGCTGTCATGTAGGTTTTCACCAGCTTGCACGACATTTATGTTAATGATTGTTTTTGGTACAACATCACAAGAAAGCACCTTTTTTCATATTTTAAGTCATCTAAAGTACATCAAACCATTGGTAATGTACATTCTTACAATATCCAATTGCACTATTAAAAAACTCTAATTTGTGTATCTACTAGTTCTAACGTAATTCGTAATGTCATTATGTTCATAACATTTCCAGCGATATAAGAAAGTTAGGGTTGTCGACAAATGTCATAAAATTTTGACATTCGTTTTTTATATAGGTAATTTCACTAAGCTCTGAAATGGAATTCGAGATCAAAAATGTAAACAATCTATGACAATGACATGACATTACAAAATCAATGTTAAAGTGACATTCCAGTGGTATAAAACGTTTTATATCGAATGTAGTTTTTAACACCTTTGTAAATTGACGTCGCATTTTGAGATTGGTTTTTTATTTTATTTTATTTATATCTACACTTACAATTATCCTTACCGGTACTAAACCTAAGACTATGTTTTATGTGTAGATGTAGATGCGCGAAAGTCAAAGTATGTTCGATACACAAAGCATCACAATCGTTAACATATTTTTGGATGGCAATAAAAAACATACGTCTGAGTGTCCACGGTTCCTAATTACAAAAATAAAACCTAGAAAATTTGCTAGAATGATGTAAATAATCAAATGATCAATGTTTGAAAACGAATGTCGTATTACTTTAATATTTAGGATAGTCGGGGAACGAATTCCAGTCTTCATCTAAGTTACGATCGAATCTATTTCGATTAAAATATGAAAATGATTGATTTGTAGGTAAAAATACTAAAATCTGTATTGATGTACTTTGTAGGTAATGCTAAATTTTAGGAGTTTTTAAGAATTTATAAAACAGTCGTTTGGTTCACCCTCTTGTTTTGATTTTTGAAGTACATAGTTATAAATGCGAACCCTCTTAAATGGTTCTTAGTGTAGCTACCGTATTAAATTACGAATATACTAGTTATTGTTATAACTGCGAACCAAATGTTTAAGATTTCTTATCATTGCCAGCAGTATAAATTAAACACCTTACATTTTATTCAAAGTAGCGAAATATATCATTAAAAAAATTGTATATTTCGCTTAATGTTTTGTATTAAATTTTGTAAAATATTTAAAAATTCTACGTACCGTTTCAAATTCCCCTTGTGTTAACACGACGTGTTGTTGTGTGCGTGACCTCAACTCTCGGTTCCACGAGAGAAACATTAGTAAAATAAATTACAATAACAATCAAACGAAGTTCTTTTCGCCGTTTTACTATTTGGGTAAATAATACACGTGAGATTGTGTAGAGGGGAGGGAATAGACCAAAACCTCACCAAATATCACGAGGAGGATCAAAAACGGCCTGTGACGGCCGTGACTAGTGATGTGCCGTTCCCGGTAACTCACCCAAAACTGTATGGGGAATATTCCCAAATGGTAACTCTCCCTATTAACATTGGGAATTTGCCGGGAACGGTCCATCTCTAGCCGTGACCCATCACGACATCAGCTCACCAAACATCACGAGGGGGATCAAAAAGTAGCCGAATAAAACTCGCGTGATTTGTGCAGAAGGCCCGTGACGGCCGTGATTAGTGATGTGGCGTTCCTGGTAACTCACCCAAAACTGTATGGGGAACATTCCCAAATGGTAGCTTTCCCTATTATCGTCTAGCCGTGACCCATCACGACATCAGTCACGGTTGAAAAAACTAAAGACACTGGGGGGGTCTACCACGATGTCTTAGGCACTGGTTTCACCGCGAGCTACTCAGCTATGAGCTATCACCGCCGAGCGAGTATCGCCGTGTCTCTTTTATTTACACGGGAGTGCGTAACTTTTGTTCGTGTGCTTATAGCTGATAGTTCATAGCTTAGTAGCTCGCAGTGAGACCAGTGCCTTAAACGCGATTCAGTTCAGGTTCGTCTTGTCAGTGTTTGCAGTTATTCTATGACACTGACATTATAGCGATTCAGATTCTAAACTGAATCGCATTTGTAGATCGTGGTAGCCGCTCAGAACGCCCGGCTTATATACTCCATTTCAAATACCATAGCCCAATGCCACTGCTAAGTTTTATGTGGCATCCTGCTAAGTTTTATGTGGTTCCCATCTTTAAAATTTAGAAAACAGGACAAGACGCGTGAAAACCCCGGATTTTAGAGGTTTTTTTTTCAATATTTTATATATTTATTTTTTTGAAATTCGGACTACAAATAAAACCTTCCCCGGACGCTCCCCGGATGCTCTCTAAACTAGGACAAATCCGGGGAGACCCGGACGGATGGCTACCCTAAGTATACCTATAACATTCCCTGAACTAACCTTTAAATCGGCACCAACGTCCACCAGCTTCAACAGTAATTTTCGCAAGACAATCGACACACACACAACACGTCCGAACGTGTTCATCTGTCTGTCACGGCGCCTGTTGAATTTTACATGAATTTTGCCGCTCAAGCTTGACAGCTGTGGTGTGAAGACGATTTACAGTTTATTTTCGCAGTTATTCTTGGTCTTATGTAGATCTTTGTTTTACCTAAGCTTTGTTAGCCTTTATAAATCCACGAATTTTGTCGTAAAATAAAGACCTTAACTTATTACCTTATACAGCGTGGGAAGGAGTATACCGACAGACTTTACCAATGCATTTTTGATAACAAAAGTAGTAAAAAAAATATGTGACATATGTCATTATCGAACAAAAAAAAATTTTTTTTGGTTATTCCGTTTTTTGATATTTTGTTTTTTTTTTTTTTGTACATGACCAGTAATAAATTGTAGGGAAAGAATTTTTTTTTCAGGGTTTTTGATATTATTCAATTATTATAGAAAATAATTCTGTATGAAATGTATCATTTTGTATCCCTATGATTTTAATTATACTTATCACATCCGTCAATAACTATCCATTCTTTCATGTGTCAACTTAGTGTTCAAATTAGGGTACATTGCTGCTCGAATTGTTATGTATAATAAATGACGCTAGAACACACACAACTTATTGAATGCCTTTATTGGGTATGTAACTATACTTTTACAAACAAACACAAGTTTAAAATAGTCTATAAACACAAATAAATATATCTCATCCAATATTGAAATAAAAAAACAACTAAAAATCTTTAGAGGAAAACTTATAATTAAATTAAATATTCCTTCATACCCCTAAAATCTATGGCTGGTTGCAACATTGAGTTTCATCGAAAATACAAGTATGTCTTTGGATGTCGAACACTGACTTTGGGGTCTACACATTATCTGATGAACAAGCAACGAAAACTCGCAATAAAAGTCTGAACGATGTTTCCACCAAACAAATTGCCGAGCGATAATGTTGCCATAAATTAGTCATAATCTTATCAAGGTATTTTCTTCACAGTGTCACTTTAAAAACTTCTTCTTCCAAGTCAAACTGAACTCTGTTATTTGCATCAATAGGTTTATTATCAATTTAATTATATATTTCTGTAAAAAATCTATATTAGTCTGTTTTCAACCGTTGCGTCTTGTTTTAAGGTGTACAGTTGTATTTATCTGCCCTTTTCGAATTTCGCTGTTGAATTGAATCAACTACGCTGTCTGCTAGAATCGTAATGACATTTCCCAAATTGGAATGTATGTCACTTACGTCTTTTTTCATTGGACGCGAATTTTTGGTGAAAGCAGATTTATTCGCGGCTGTATCCTTGTGCAAGAGATGCGCAAGCGCACGTGTGGTTAATTAAACAGGTGATTAAGACAGATTGTAATTGGCTACCGGATTAACAAAAATATTAAGGTTTTCAGACCATTGGTGATTTGTTCATTTTGTCATGTTCAACATGTTGAATCGGGATTCTGGTTGGGAAAGAGCTAGCTATTGTTTTGGTGCATGCAACATTTACAGTGGGGTTCTAAATTGCATGGACAGCTTATGAATTAATTAATTCATAAATTATCCATGCGATTCTGAACGCCACTGTAAATATATAGTTAATCTTTTCACTGGGGTGCATAGCTTCATTTGCATGTGTTTCTGCTTAGACGCTACCAGCAAAAGACCAAATAATGAACATTCATTCATGAAAGAAACAGAGTTATGCATATTGCTTTTCGAGTCTTTTTACAACCGTAGGTGAGCTCTTATGATTGAAATTGCATTATTCTTCACTGGTGTCTGCAGCTTCTTAGCTGCACACAGCTATATATTGGCTTTTATTCACCACCTGCGATCGCCAATCCGCTTGCCCAGCGTGGCGATTATGGGCATTTACCTCCTAATGCGTGTAGCATAGTTAATAGGAGAGGCTTACGTCCTGCAGTGGATTATCATAGGCTAATGCATGCATATATAGATATTTGAACTACATAGATGTGTTGGACACAAAGAGTACACTAATAACAATAACTATATCGTCCTCATCAGGTTTTGGCAGAATCAATTTAATTACCGTGATAGTTAATTTATTCATTATCGAATAACATGATACATGCACATAGCTGGTATTTGCAGTAATAGGACGATATTGGCTTTTGTTTCTCCTCTTGCTTAGGTACATCATTTTTATCAAACGAAGTGTATATCATCTACATGGTGTTCTTTTATTCACCGGCCAAACTTCAGGGAGTTAATTTTAAGGTCATATTTATGAACTTTTACTTTGGGATTGACATCTGATTCCATACAAACCCTGAGATATTAGTAGGTTTTACACCTACTAATATCTCAGGGTATGGAATATCAGATATTTTTCGAATTGGATGCCGGTTCCATAGGAAACGTTCATCAATATCCAGCTTCATACAGGTCACTAACGACTGTTATACTGAGGTAATAAATAATATAAGGGCGAAAACAAATTTATCAGCATGCTTACGCATTTTGTCTATAGAAAATATCCGTTTAGTATGGGACCGCGTCCAGCTTTCCGCACGCGTACCTACGCATGCTTACACACTGAGAGAAAAATGCCATGTGAATTTAACAAAGTCGACTTGTTGCGTGGTTATCCGTTTGAAACAAAATTATTTTAGTAAACGGAATCAATCACAATATTGATGACACAACTCGAATTTGTACGAACAACAAGGTGAAACTTGTTGAAAGATATTTGATTGAATCAACCAAACATATGTTCAAAACAATATGAGACATGTTGTTTTTATAAAATCGACTTGTTGATTCAAATAAAACTTAAACTTGTAACTATTACAACCTGGTGTCATGTTGAACTAAAAATATTGTTTGACTATTTCAATAGTATATATTGCTGAAATTACATTACGTAACTTGTTAAATGCTATCTTGTTAAAATAATATAACGGGTTGTTAAAATAAACAGTACATGTAGTTGAAAGTACATTACCTAACTTGTTAAATACTATCTTGTTAAAACAATATTACAGGTTGTTAAAATAAACAGTTACATGTTGCTGAAAGCACATGACTAACTTGTTAAATGCTATCTTGTTAATAGAATATTACAGGTTGTTAAAATAAACAGTTGCGTGTTGCTGAAAGTACATTACATAACTTGTTAAATGCTATCTTGTTAATAGAATATTACAGGTTGTTAAAATAAACAGTTGCGTGTTGCTGAAAGTACGTTACATAATTTGTTAAATGATATCTTGTTAATAGAATATTACAGGTTGTTAAAATAAACATTTGCGTGTTGCTGAAAGTACATTACATAACTTGTTAAATGCTATCTTGTTAATAGAATATTACAGGTTGTTAAAATAAACAGTTCCGTGTTGCTGAAAGTACATTACATAACTTGTTAAATGCTATCTTGTTAATAGAATATTACAGGTTGTTTTTTCTCTCAGTGCACGTTTCATACTAAACCAATTTTATTAGACAAAATGGGTACGCATGCTGATAAATGTGTCTTCACCCTAATTCGTGTGATACTTAAAACACCTATACTTTGTTTCTGATACTGTACTTTTTTCATACGTTGTATGTATGTATTGTGCAGTTAACAGTATTAACGTAATTTATAGCCGTGCATCGCTGCTCCTGGCGTAGGCGCGCTTAACGGTTACGAACACGGCCTGTTTAAAATTTCACTCGGAGAAAAAACAAAAAACTGCGAGCAAAAAAAAACAACGAACATGTAAAAGAAAGCACCATGAAACAATCATTGATGTTTTTAGGGTTCCGTAGCCAAAATGGCAAAACGGAACCCTTATAGATTCGTCATGTCCGTCTGTCCGTCTGTCCGTTTGTCACAGCCGATTTACTCGGAAACTATAAATGCTACAGTAATGAAATTTGGTTAGGATATGTGTTGTATGAACCGGTACAGGATTATGATACTAAATTGTAAAAAAAACCATTGGGGTGGGGGCCCTCCATACATGTAACTGAAGGATAGAAAAAAAAATTTAGTTGTATATAAGCGTGTGGGGTATTAATAGAAAGGTCTTTAAAAATGGTATGAAGTTTTATAAATCTTATTGTTATTTAAGCAAATCGTTTTCGAGATATCAGCTCTCAAAGTCTGAAAAATGTGTCCCCCCCCTCTATTTTTAAAACTACGCGATATAAAATTCTAAAAAAAAAATATGTTACGCACATTAATAAACTCTATCAACGATTTTTAGTTTGATTAAATTATCTCTTATGGTTTTTGAGGTAGGTTGATTTAACTGTATTTTTTTAATAATAAATTGATATTCGTACGGAACCCTTCGTGCGCGAGTCCGACTCGCACTTGGCCGGTTTTTTTTCTTTTTGTACATACTCAATAGTTACTACTTATTTGCCTTGCCTACGAAGCTAGAGGTTCGGGGTTTAAATCCCGGCGAGGGCATTGTTTTTGTATTTATTTGTCACAAATATTTGTTCTTTGGTCATGGCTGTCAATGTATTTAAGTGTCTATATATATGTCTAGTATCTATCTATTATACATACCGTCGCTAGGTACCCACATCACAAGCCTTAATTGAGCTTAAAGTGGGACTAGATTTTACTTTTAGAAATCAGAATGAATTATATTTCTCCCCTTGTATGATCAATGACCATAGGGCGCGTATTAGGTAAAACATTGAAGCACCTACCCGCACTTGGTCTTAATTATTCACTTCTAGGCTAGGGTTGTTACTAGGCCTACACACAACACTCACAACATCCAATGGCTTTTAACGTCAAATCAAATGGTGTAACATCATGCCCGAAACGTCAGGATATAATTAAACGTAAGTTTACGCGATGAAGACCCGTTTGTCTTTAAAATATGAATGAAAATCGTGAAAGTTTAAATCAATATACTTCAGATTTAATCCTATTAGAGATGCAACTGACACAAGCTCATCAAGATCACGTTTCGAAAACCCTACAATCATCTTTTAAACTATGGCATAAATTAACCAATGAAGTAAACCCGTGCAGCACAACTAGTAAACAATGGAACTATCCTATCGTACGTGAGTTGTATGTAAATACGAGAGTGACTCAGTTTCTAAGTAGAGATTGTGTCGTTTGTTTTTGTTAGAGGATTCTGTGTAATGTATCAAGGTTTCTTTTGTATGCCTTGATTTTTATTGATGTCACACCAGATGAAAGCTTTGGAAGACAGCGTAACGAGAAAGCTATCGAGGACTGCGTAATGAAAGTAATGAATTAGTACATTATGCATCAAGGGAGGTAAGTACGGAATTACTAACGAGAGTGTTATAAGCCCGACGCCGTAGGGGGGCTTTTAATGACACGAGTTATTATTAAGCTTTCCGATCGTGATGCATAGGTACAATGTTTTTCATCACACTTGCCGACAAAAAAATAAGTTTTAAGACAAAATATTAATAAATGACGTACTTAATTGTAATTTTACTTCGCGGCGAATGTTTAATAATAAAAAGCCTATATAGGTACTAACACTAATTACCCATGCATACTGTGGTCGAATTTTTATAGTTTTTATCAGTAGATGTTTCAAATGAGAAAACTGTCATTTATTATTAATTTATTTAAGCGAGTATGGTGTGTATCTTGTTGCATCTAAAACATCGTTGCGTCATATTTTGACCCTAAGTAGGTACTGGATCTTGATATCACGATATTGTAGCTTGTCAGTCGCAAGTCATCTTGATAGAATATCAGATACTGAGTCATACTAGTTATTTTATTCTTACACCTATTTGAGACGTTTTTTTAATGTTTCTAAAATTATAAGTTATTGTTAAGTTTTAAGTTTTAAACTAATTAATAGTAACGAAAATTATAATAAAAAGAAATGTTTTTTTATTACAATTTAAGTATAATTGTTGATAAGCTTAATAAATACACCTTTTGAATTTTCACTCCTGTTGTAGGCCACTGTATATTACACATTATTTGAAGATATCAGGAAGTAGGAAGACACAAAACCAAAATAAGGAAGATATACCATTAAGTCTTCATCAGCCTAAGATATCAGTCCACCCAGCAGTGACCTCTCTTTAGCCTATATTAAGGAGGTAATTGCCCATAATCGCCACGCTGGGCAAGCGTATTGGCGATCACAGTAGTGTCTCCACTGTGATTCATGATGCTGCTGCCCATCATCAATCTTCAATAAATAATTGGTCAGTGACACTTCAATCTCTTAGCCGACTCGTACGTCCCACCACGGGAAGAGTTAGGATGCGGCTCTAGGAGCTGTGCAAAATTTACCAATTACATTCTTCACGTGGACACTGACGGTACGGCTGGTCCACAAGTTTAAGGTCGCTCAGCGAGCTATGGAAAGGGCTATGCTCGGCGTCTCTCTGCGGGATCGAATCAGAAATGAGGTTATCCGGCAGAGAACCAAAGTGATCGACATAGCCCACCGTATTAGCAAGCTGAAGTGGCAGTGGGCTGGCCATATTAGCCGTAGAACCGACAACCGTTGGGGTAAACAAGTTCGTGAGTGGAGACCGCGTCTCGGCAAGCGTAGTGTAGGACGCCCTCAGGCAAGGTGGAGCGACGATTTGCGCAGGATGGCTGGCAGGAGCTGGATGCGAGCAGCCGAAGATCGAGAACGGTGGCGTGAAATTGGGGAGGCCTATGTCCAGCAGTGGACCGCGATAGGCTGATGATGATGATGATGACATTCTTCAAATTCGAATTCGGAACACTGTGATGCGGTCTCATTGGCCGAGCTCCCACAGCTCCGCTCCGCTCCGCGTCTATGGAGCCGCACCTGTAGGGTGGTGATAAATAATATTCAAATCGTTTAATTATATTTCTAAGTTACCGTTATATTTTAGTGTTAATCGTTATGTTTTAGTGTTAATCTGTCTCACGACAGTTGTAACCTTGTAACGGTCAAAGGATAAAGGAAAATACTGCGATTGGCTTTCGTGCTAATGGAGAGTGCACACTGTTTTTGAGTAGGCGGGGCATGGGAACCGCGGAGCTACCGTTCTTCACACTTGGATTTGAGGAGTGCAAGTTCGAGCGGTTAGCGATTTTGACTAAAGGTGCATTCAGACTAATCGAGCATTCGCTATTCTAACCCCCTACTCTACGAAATTCGATCGTTACACAAAACGTGATTTGTTGATCTCGTAGAGTAGGGGATCGAACAGCGAATGCTCGTTTGGTCTGAATGCACCTTTATACTTTCTGGGTGCTTAGACAAGTTGCCAATCGCTAACGGTTAATCGTCAATCGTAAGCGAAAGGCAGCTAACTGTCTTTGTCGCATTAATATGAAAGAGTGACAGAGGGAAAACTACGATACGCTACTAAGCGCTACCGATTGGCAACTTGGCTAAGCATCCTGAGCACATCGGAGCTGAATCTATTATCAGATTCAAGGAGAATTTTAAAAGTTGGCCGTGAAATGAGTGCATTCCCGTTGTGTGTGAGGTTTTGGGACTCGGAATAGGTCTAGTAGGTTTTTGGAAGTTTCTGACAGTTTGTAATTTCAAATTCAAATTCATTTATTGGTAAAAATGTGATAACAATTTTAAGTAAAGGATACTTTAGGTCTTCAAATTTGATTTTTTTTTGAAAATTTATGAAACTATTTCTTTGTTACCTAGTAAGTAGTTACTTAAAACAGTGCTTCTGAAATCCTGGGATTATTCTCCTTCCCAAAACCTTACTGTCAGCGGGAATGTACTTATTTTTAGGCCATCCTGTTTATTGCCGAAAGAGTAAAACGTCCAAAAATCTAAGTTTCATTCTCAACTCTGTCCTCCTTAAAATTAAACCAATCATAACGAAATTTTGGACACCCCAGGTTGATATAAAGTCGAGCCAGTTTATAGTTTTAGGCTTTTGCTTTTGCTAGACATTTTTATGTCTGAGAATAACCTAAAATAAAACGCTATAAAATTAAACGTCGGATGTAATCCACGGCCATAGATATAAATCTATCATGAATAACTACCGCAGTAACTGAAGAAAATATTATAAAACGTCTTGTTAAATAATCCAAGGCGTACCTACCGTATTCGTATGGGAATAAAAATAAGAATTGTTGCAAGCGTCCTATAGGCTGCGATATCTGCTTAATATCATACAAACGATATATGTATTACTTCGTCACTGTAAAAAAAAACAGTTTTCTACCTCGCTGTCGCTCCTTACACGGGCCACCGCCGCAGGTTAAACTCTAATTGCACTGTAAACCTAAGTAAGTGGCAAACGAGAGGTAATTGTTTTATGTACCATCGCCAACACAGTTACCTGAACATTCGTGCACTCTATGCAGATTGCAATAAGGGCCAATAGTCATTTACCTGTATCAGTTACGGAGTTTACTATTTGTCCATTTAAACGATGTGTGGCTTAACGTTGTTTTCTTTTCCAGGTAAATTGGTGTGGGTTATAGGAAGTACAGGAAGGTACAGTTTGGTTTGAGCCTGTATTACTATGCTTTGTTGATTTGTATTGTGTGTTTTAAATCGGGATAATCAGTTAGGTACTCAATCATGGCTTGGTAGATGTAAGTTTAAAAGGAAAGTCGGTTTTTCCGATCTACAACGAAGCCCCGCTAAATTAAAATTATGTTTTTTATGTCGTACCTAGTACCTAACTCGTGCTAATGGTTCATGGCCTTAGCTGACAGAAGGAAAAAGTGCACCTTAGCGACAAAGTTTGCCGCTTTTGCATAGGTCTAATTAGCCACCAAAAGCGATGTACCTATTTAGGACATTTATGGGTGAATCAACTTTTTTCTGTCTGTTATTGCCATCCATGGTTACGGTCGCCTGAGTTACGCTGGTTTTATGCAAAATGATGCTACTTAAACTGTGCAAACATGTATTTTTCGGGGGTTAATAAGTCCCTTCCTTAATGGGCCACCAACAAACAGAGACTACATGCATGTCTGCGTAGTTAAGTAGCATAATTTTATCCTAGTGCAATTCCCGGTTGCGTTCGGGGCCTGCACCTCGAAGTCCGGGGTCCGCTTTCCGGCTTTTCCTCCTCCACTTCGCACGGTCTTCCGCATACCTTTGTGTGAGACCATTGGTACGCATGTCATCCCGTACGACATCATGCCAGCCCTTCTTGGGTCTCCCCCTTCTTCGTCTGAAATAGACGCTATGGACAGTTAAGTAGCTGTATCATGAGTTGGAAAGTAAAGGATACGTTATGTTACACTCAATACGTAAAGCATTCTTTCACGCTCGCGCTGATATATAGGGTGATTGCTTGCTTTACGTAGCGTAAAACTATGGTTCAATACTGCAACTATGGTCCACAATTTCAACTTCTAAATAGCATCAGACCCAATCTTGTTTTGGGCTTTATCCATTTTTTATTTTGAATTAGAAATTTTTGCCTAAAAATAGCACGATTAATATAACAATTATACCTAATGGAAAATATTCGATTAAGTTTCAGGCCATTGTTTAGACCGTTTGGACTATAGTTAGGTGGTTTTATTATTGAGAAAAACCTAACGTTACTGATACTTGCAAAGTCATGGTACGGCTACAGTAGTAGTACCTAATCACTTGTGTGACGTGTCCCGACAACATGTGCAGGCGCACCTTTGACAATGAATCATGCGCAAGCCGTTCTCATTCATGTGTTTTGATGTGTTTTTCCCTTTAGATTAGAACATTAGATAGCACATAACAGATCTAGTGAATAATTTCCCATCGTATTTTCACGGAAACGTCCGAAAGGATCGTTCTGTCTCAATTAGCTTCTGTGCAATTGAACTGAAGTTTATTGTAACAGGAATATGAATTCGAACGTTTTGTGAAATTCGAAGGGAAAGGATTTCAATTAAATTGTACCCTATTCTGTCAATGATCGAAATTATTGGTTCAAAAGTTTAAGAAATCATAGCCGAGATAAAGGAACATTTTGGTACATTTTACAACCAAAAGATTTACGTATTTTATTGGTAAATTAGTATCAAATTTAATTGTACATCCCAATATTTGGCTGTGTGGCACACTACCATAAAAATATCATAATCAGCTTGAAAAAAATTGCAAGTATCCGTCGAAAAAAAACGAAATAAAATTAATCATGACACACTGTGACTTTATGTAGAATTAAGTTTAGATGGCGCCATTTCTTTCACATTACTGTGTTTTATTGAGAAAAGAAAAAGATACGAGGGAGATATTTCGACGGCTCCTACGTAAGTTGTCGTAACTTGAAATTTGGGATTTTTATTTTATTTCATAAAACATCATATATTTTAGCTATGTTTCCATTCCACGAAGAAAAAATTAAAAAAACGTATTACAAGTAGGTTTTTGACACCCGAAAACTATCGTATCTTAAAAAAGCACCGTCGTATACTGTAGTAAGTGTACTAACGACAGTTAATACGGAGCGGCCACTCGCGCTCGCGCAGCGTAAGTGCCAGTTACGATCTTATACGCGGTGGAGCAGAGGTTTTTCGTAAGTGGTCATTTTTTTACCAAAAACTAACAACTACTAGAGACAAAAATGGATAAACGATATATTTTATTCGATAAAAGTAAGACACTGCATCGGGAACAAACTCAAACTACCTGCAAGACCAAAATTAATTTTCGAAACGGCCGTTGGAGTTAAAAGAAAAAGTGGCCCGAGATGAAATAAAAGACGCTTCAGAAATAAAAATGATTTAAACCCACTAAGCAAAGTTGGGAATCTGTTGGATTTCACTCAGAAATCAGGTGCGAATTAATAGGTATGGATTTTGATTTTTTTTAATAATACCAGTGAATACTGTAGTATGTTACCACTTACCACAACTTACTTCGGAGTTTAAGATCGGTGTTTTGTCTTAAGTTTAACATACTACTATTTACGTTGGATTTTATTTATTTTTTTGTGTTGTATGTGTACTTGAGACATTTTTCGTTGGAAATTGTTTTTAAATTTCTATTGTAAGTGATATTTAAGACAGTATGCGCCGGATCAAATACAGAGTTACTACACTTTACAATTATAATGTTGGCGTATTTCAATAATTTCTGCTCATTATACAGGTTCACCACTTCCTTTTGAACCAAACGATAAAGAAATGCAGAATTCATTGTTATAAACTGGCATTTTTTGTGATAGTGTCGAATACAAAACAATCATATCACTTTCATTATTAAATATTGCAGCAGTTGGTGGGTTCAGTTACGAGTATTTAGACATCAGTGAAATCATCGTCTGCAGATCGCCGATTTGACTGATGACTAAATGAAATCGCCAACAGCTGCAGTATCTAATCATGAAAGCAATATGACTGTTCTTTAAGAGTATAATTACGTTGGAAAACACTTAATATTGATCTCATATGATGTAGTTGAAGTTGAAGGCATTTTTGTTAACTGATTTTTTTTATGTCTTTGCACTGTGAGAGAAGTCATTAATCTGCCATGTTTATGATTGTAATTTCAAAATTACGTTTCTAATGCTAAATGACAGAAATGTTTTTATGTACTAAGTGTACAAAGTTATAATTAAACGGTTAAACTTGGTAAATGGTGATCTTGCGCCGGCACTGATGACATGTCCGACTGCAGGTTTGTGTCACTGAACACTACGACGATAAGCATACAAAGTCACTGTGTGCACAAAACAATCATTTTTAGCTCGGAGATTACCGGCTTGCATGCCGTCGGCTCTGTCCAGCCCCCACCCCGATTGAAATTAATCTTTATCGCTCTGTATATCTTCGGTGGCAGGTAGCATCTTTACCGTACCAGCATCCTCGCTTTATCAAAGCGTTTAAGAAATGCAACGCCTGTATCGTACCACAGCCAAGTTGTCTATCTCCCTTTCCTTGACACTCCATATTTGATCCGAATCTAGACTCATTACGTCGTTCCTTACCGAAGTCGTACGGTATCTCATAAACACGCGAGCTGCCAAGTGAATTCCCGTCCTTTGGAGAGCATAAGAAATACTCATATTGGTATGAGGACGCAAAATGGTCTTAATGCTAAACCTCCGGCGTAATAGGCGTGCAATTTCGTTTGTCACTCCTTTAATATGAGGCAAGAATACTGGTGCCCTCTCTACTGTGTGGTGATTTCGAAACGTCCCTGAGCTCCTTGTACGCTGACTTTGTCACCAACCATATCTGTTCCTCTCCAAGCTCTCCAACGTCTCGTCTCGTCTGACATGTTGCAACATTTGTAATAATTTAGATAACAGGAGGTAATAGGAGATACCTGTGTCCAGCAGTGAACTGAAATAGGCGAATGATGTGATGTGAATAAACGATATAAACTCATTTCGCATGTATTGTGAATCAAAGAACCGCGAGAAAAGGTTTCGAGATAATGATATAAGCCAGTTAGCAAGTAGCTTGTCTATAGACTTTTTGTGACAGACGGTCATTCTGACCTAGCATTACTAACCTATCAAGAAAACGAAATGTGCCATCCACCTATCTCTTAAATGTGAAATTTATTCTGGGATGCAATTATTAAGATCGGTAAGTAACACATCAACAACTCTATCAGGAATTATAGCAAAAACGTCATCCACATTTCGTAACCAGCATCTCGGCCTATTCGGACAACTCTCGAATGCCCTCTGCTCGAATTTATCCATGAAAATATTGACCAGTACCAGAACTACAACATTATAAGAGAACTCTTTGCTTCAATCTACGAATAATGCTCCCCTCGCCAAACGAAATAGCAACTATTCAGGAAATGTTCGATGAATTTCATGTACACATAGGTAGGTCGTTACGAGCTAAAATATCTTTAGTTAGTTTTATGGGTGAATGAACTTTTTTCTGTCTGTTATTGTCATGGTTGCGGTTGCCTGAGTCACGCTGGTTTTATGCAAAATTATGACACTTAAATCATGCAGACATGCATGTAGTACACGTTTGTAGGTGACCGTGATTAAGGAACGGACTTACCAACACCAGAATAATGTATGTTTCCATAGTTCAAACAGCATCAGCGTGACTCAGGCGACCGTAACCATGGCAATAACATACAGAAAAAGTTGATACACCCTTATAGTTTCCAGTAGGTACTCGCAAACAATGAAGCTACATCAAACTCAACTACATAATCTCGTCTTCATTGAACACGACATTTTCCAGAAAATGTACAAAAATACTGTACCTGATCTATTTTTCATAATAAAACACCCAAAAAACTATTCACCTGCTTAATTTTCTCAAAATATTCCATCAGGGTTCCATAAAATTCCTATTAAATTGTTTGTTAAATGGCATAATATAGTAACTAACAAAAAGTTTTTATAACGTTTCCGCAAAATAATGTAGTAAATAACAGATACGACAAAACTTACACGCATAATTTCGACGTATCTCGTAGTATGTATAACTTACGATCAAAAACCATTTATGACCACCAGCGTAAAGTGAAGTTAGTAATACATACCACAATTTTTAGATTCTTTTCTCCGTCATATACTGTCGTAAGTGCAATTCCGGCATAAATATGAAATATATCAAAAAAATAATTATATCTCTATAAAGACAGTATCTTTATTAATGTGTATGCCAATTTTCAAAGCAATCCGTTGAACTATGTGACCACCATACACATTTAAAACTTTAAAGTGCTCTCCTGTAAACTTGCCATTTTCAACTTACGACAACTTACGTAGGGGCCGTCGATTTCATTACATACATTATCAGCCTATGATAGTCCAGTGCTGAATGTAGGCCTCTCCTATTAACTATGCGCATAGACGTATTTGGAGGTAAATGCCCATAATCACCACGCTGGGCAAGCGGATTGGCGATCGCAGTAATGTGTCCACTATGATGACGCTGCTGCCCATCATCAATCTTTTATCATATAATGGTCAGTGACACTTCAATCCTTTAGTCGACTCTTACGACACCCGCAGGAGGAGTTGTGGTGGTGACAAATGTATTCTTACTGCCATCACCACACCAGCCAGGATATTTCATGATTTAACAGTTTTTTTAGGAATCAACTCTACTTATAGGGTTTTCCATAAATTACCTACAATTTAAATTTACCTGGAAGTCTGGTATCCTAAAGATGTTAAAACGGTCGTATACTTAAGCGTCATTACACGCACGCACTTTTTGCCACACTTATGTAATAATACACATTTTATCACTTCTGATGTTAAAGACTATTTAAATTTCTGGGCGTGAGTTGGAAATACTTTAGCGCTGTTGAACGTTCATGGATATCGTTTTTTGATGTCTGTTCTGAAACGAATCTTCAAAAGCTCTTCAAGACTATGATTTATACTGTGTTTGGTTAGGTATTTTTTATACTCCCTTATTTTTATTTGTCATTTACAGGGTCGTGAATACACCTTTAAACCCCTATCTAATAGATGACAAGACAAGTCTATATTGTCTATTCCCTATAAACGCACAGTGAAATCAAAATGTTTATTTCTAAAATAGTAATTTACATAAATCATTAAAAACTAAAGATAAATACGAAAAACTACAAAATGTTGAATACTAAATCAAATAAAAAAATCAAATGTCACATTAAATTGTGTTTTTCGTAGACTCACATATTTATTTCTTTAAGCAACCATTACGACGGCTTATAATATCACCGTTGCGTAATTTACTAAGCGATCCTTAAAATCGTATGAAAAATGAGATATTGTAGCCGTAATATCAGCTGCCGCCGCGTTATTAACGCATACTTACTTTCTATTTGGCTCCCTCGCACCAATAAGCGAGTACGAGCGGGATGGATAGAACGTCCGCGTCTACAGTGTGCTTACTCATGGTAAGCACACTGTAGAGACCCTACCGCTAACCAACACGAAGTGTTGCCTCTCTCTCATACTTGTGAATTTGTTCGTAAGTATGACAGGGAGGCATTTCGTTCGTGGTTTGCGCTAGGGCCTTATCACTTTAATTTGTCCTAACGAGGTGAAACAAACGAACACGTGTCCAGTGCGCCTACGCACGCTATCTCACCGCGGGGTAATTGTTTAGTTAACCATGGACGTTGTTGGGTCATTGTCAGATTTAGGTTATCGTCTTTTCGGTGGACATGCCTAAAGTTAAGGAATTCCTGTACTACTCGTAATTTTGGGATGAAACAATTGACGGTACAACTAGGTTCCCCGGTCTATATCCCTATGCAATCAAATCGTAACATAGATTTATAAAAGCTGTTAACTTTTGACCACCGAGTGGACAACTTTTGTTTTTCGGTTTGACAATGACCCTGTTCTTTACAACATTTTACTAACTAACCGTAACTAATTTTATAAAAAAAAGTTTGCTTGACGTAACTCCTGAACTGTTGAATTAAAAAAAAATCATCTAACGTATTAGGATTTCGATACAGTGAGGAAATGCCGCCAGACTTCTCGATATCAAGGTGCATTCAGACCAAATAAGCATTTGCTGCCCCTGCTCTACGAAATCGACCAATCACGTTTTGTGTAACGATCGAATTTCGTAGAGTGGGGGGTTAGAATAGCGAATGTTCGTTTGATCTGAATGCACCATAATAGGTACCACAAGGTCCTGTTTTATTTTTGTTTTAGGTGCATTTCAAGAAAAAGTCCGACGATGTCCCGTACAAACACGGTTTTTCCCAAAATTGTATGTTTATCGAAGTTCTCTTTCGTGACCGTGAGTCGAAAGTTGCTCAAAAAAATAAAAATTAACTAATAAATAGGAAGAAAACTCAAATTACCGGAAAATAGTGCGTTTGTACGGGACTACCCATGGAATGCTCCTTTAGCATTATACAATTTGCTTTTTAAATTGCAGATTATTAAATGAGACACAAATGAATGAAATAGAATTATGGTGGCTAACAATTATACGACCTACCTGAAGGTCATGCGGTCACCATACCCAAACCCTGTAACTCCAAGTCACATAAGCGATGCCAAGCTTACAGAAACAGGAGAATTAGCCGTAACTAATACGAGTATATTTATATAAACCGGCAAACATTATGCTTAGCACATGATTGGTAATTGGTATTTCAGTAGGTATGTCGCTTCGAGATACACTGAAAAAAATGCTAAGTTGGATTTATCAGATCTTGCGTAATTCTAACCGCAAAAGAAGGTTGATTGGGTCCTATCACAAATATTTTTTCGATTTTACCAAACTTTTTATGTTGGCATTTTACTAAATTTATTTGGTTGATTACACCAGTTTTTTTGTTGATTTCACCAGTTGTTTGGTATAATGTACAATGTTCTTTGTTGATTTAACCAGAACTCTGGTATAGACTTCAACCTTTTTAGTTTTGTAAATTTGATAGCAAGGATTTGTTATACGTATCCAAGTTTCCTCGTAAAATAGCCAACCTAAGTCACTTTGGTAAATATTTTTTTTCAGTGTAGATTTTCCATCTTTTACTAACTATATGAAAAGAGGGATGGATAGTCTATCTCGCAGCGACATATTGTTGCACTAATCCTGTGCTAAGCCTACAGGACACTTAAATGAGAGGATCGCCCCGTTTCTGTCCGTCTGTCATGTCACATACTGTTTTAACGCGGAACAAGCTTAAACATTTAGTAGCTACCCACACGGAATAAGCCTACAAGTTATTACAACATATGATATGACAAAAACAAACTTAATACATATTTAAAGCACATATTTCACACACGCCTGTCTACCTCGTAACCCTAATATCTGTGATCTGCCACGTAATTAAACAAAAGGTTATACAAATAAGAGTGATAGTGACAAACGACGTATTGTACTAACAGCAACACTTTTTAGCTAAAATTCGTGGACCGTATGTCATTGAAATAAGGTTCATTTGCCGGTTAAAGTGTGCTTACACTTTCGCTGATGTACGGACAGACAAACAGACAAAGACACCTACAAGTACAGATAGCATCGACAGTGGAATTAATTATATGAATTCGGCCGACTACTGTTCGGGCGCGTCACGAGAAGAACGATGCAAGTGATTTTTTACTACGATTTTGGGACCATCTAAGTAGATACTTATTTATTGAAACTTATTCAGTTCAAAGATTGCAACAGAAGGAACTTGGTAGATTGTTTAGGTATATTTAAATTTTAGTATAAGTTTTATCTTTATTTTTTAATTTTACTTTAATTTCTAATTAATTTAAATTATAGAAACTTGGTATATGGTTTATGTTTTAGTTTGATTTTGACGGTATGCTTAGCATATGATGGGTAGGTATGTTAGCATGTCACCGTGAGATAGATTTTCCATCTTTTACTAACTATATGAATAAAAGAGGGATGGATAGTCTATCTCGTGGCGAAATATTGTCGCACTAATCTTGTATGCGTCTTATTTTTTATTTATTTAGTTATGTAACAAACGGTCACCCATAAACAAATTGTTACGATCCCTTTACTTAATTATAGACATGTAGTTTCCATATTTGAACATAAATGAAAAAATAAACAAAGGGATGCTCCCCCAAGGTAAGTAGGTAGAAGTAAGGTTATTTATAAACAAACTATACAGGTGTTAGGATCTTTCTTGCTTGCTTAAATTTGAGATTGATGAATCGCAAGGTTTTTTTAAGAGCCTCAGGAACAATTGAATTATTATCTTTGTATGTACATATTTAAACCTTAAAAATCTGCGTCTTGGCACAGTCATGTCACAATTATTTTATGAAACATTTGGATTATTGTTTTAAGTAGTCACACTACTGTCGGCTCATATTCATAATTTATTCTAAAGCGTTTACCTACTTACTTAAATGAGTGTCAAAAACTCAGTTACCGCCTTATTCGCGTCGCGCCACCGCCCACGCGCGCGGTAATACCGGCTCTAATGTGACGTTATTTATTGTTGCAGTGCGGCGGCCCTTATCCGGCCGCTTTGTACTACAAACAAATAAATATCAACTCGAATTAGTTAATATGACTCTACGGCTCAATTGTTGCACCGATCATAATTCTAAAGGTTCATATCCTACCTTAGTTTTGTTAGGGTTGTATCAAACCGTTGGTCACCGTTAACCGTTAAAGTTTATAATGTAGTATGGAAAATCTCATTGTAATCTGCTGGGTGACGTTGATCGGCTGTCATACTACTGTCACGTATCGTTGCTGCAATGACCTCTTAGATTTGCCGTTCATTATGTTCGATATGTTTCCGCGAGTGAATTTCCTTTTTATAGGATAATTTTAGTTTCATAAGGAATCCGCGGGGCTTGGGGCTAATAATGTCTGTTGGCGTGTAATAAATTGACTTTGCGGTTCCAAACTTTTATCAAAAGGTACAAGACATCCAATCGCTATTTTTGTATTCAATTTACTTTAAGTTATATAAGATTGTTTTACTACCAGCCTTCCTACCTAATAATATTTGGGTCGAAATTCTTTTCGTTGTCTTATTTTGTGTCCCTAAAAAACGTGACGCAGTGGTGATTTTTGTATGAGATGATGTTTTGTTTTCAATTTCTGATGTATGGATTCAAATCTAGCGTGAGAAGGAAATACAAGTCCACAGGATTTTTTATACATATGTACTGAGGCGAAGCAACAACTAAAACCGTGACAGAGTGGCATGAAACAAGACAACAAAAATAATTTTGACCCATTTATACTACTGTTGTGTGTCCATATAATAAATATCATAATCATTAATAGTCGTAGACTTCGTTGATATATAAGAAGAAAAGTAATAAAAACATTACTTAGGTCTTCGTTTTTAAATATATACTCTAAAGACTTTACTGCGTCGAATAATAATATAAAGCAAATAGTAAGTAAATTTTCAGAAAATAAACTTGGTTAATACCTACATATTAAGTTTGAAAAGGCTAAAACTGTATAATAAGATAAATATTTGAAGAAAATGCCAGAGCTCTCATTTCAAACGAATATGTAATTTGTGATTCACTAAAAATAACAGATCCTTTGAGTTATCACAAAAACAGTAATTTAAAAGTTGGGACCTTTTTGCGACTCCCACGTCCTCCTACGCTTCACTTGTTCTTTACCAAGTAAAAAAACCAGTTCAAATGTTCCAATTTCTGAATTAAAAGGCGCAAGATTAATGTTATTAGAAATGTATCTACTTACGCCATTTTGCCCGTTTACGGCGTTTGTAAATGGTTTTGATCTGATTAACTAAATTGAGTTTCAAGTTCATAGTAGTTTTTGCACAAATCAAGTGAATTATGAATATATAATACGGTGAACTTGTCCTTTTAAGGGATTCCTTATAGCCAACCGTCATCATCATTTGATCAGTAGGTAGATAGGCACTATATTGGAAGAATTTGAAACATTAATCACCTGAACTTTGCAGAATTAGGTATCCTGGTAGTACCAGTTACGTCCCGATATTATTTGGTAGGTAGTAATGGATCTTGATAGGGACGAATGGCGGAAGAGAAAGTAGACTTTTGCCATATCTCCTTTTTGGTTTGCCTCTGCTTCGATGGTCCCCAAGCCTTAAGGATTAGGATAAGGATTCAAGGAAGGATAAGTATTTTAGCCCTTGTTTGGGTGATTTCCTGGTGAGAATATTTTGGACTTTATGTTTCAATAAGGACAGTCTTCCAGATTAGATCCCGATTACTGTGATAGCATCAGTGAAATGAATTATTTAAAAGCTACAAGCCCTGGTAATACATCAGAACAATCATATGCGATGGTATCGCGACACGATGTTCACCGCACGCCTGTCGCCTCTCCGTATTGTACTGTCATAATAATTATGTATCGCGAGCGTTAAAGAGTTTGCAGTTACGGTCGTATGCAGGGCGGGCGTGCGTTAGTACTCATTACAGAAATTGTAATGTTGTTGTTAATTTATTAGGTAGTAGCTTTTACCCGTGATTAAACCCAGCACTGACAAACGCTGGCAACATGCTGAGATGAGGCTATTTCGTAGCATGCACTTTTTTATTTCTATTTTTTTTCGTTCTGCATATTGTGCTTTTTGTATTTGTTACTAATAAACTTAATTCTATTATGTTAGCGTCTATAGTCTGTACACATTATTCCGATACACGACAAGAAATAATGTGCGCGGGATCACGTTTATGTTTGACAACAACTCTCGGTATTGTCGCGGCTACCAATATCCATTTAACCAATGGAAAAGAGACTGTTAACCGTCGGCGGCAGCTCGTGATAAACACACTGCTCAAATTATCAACAGACAGGGAAGAGTTATTACATAAAATGTTTTGCGAATGTATACGTATGCAGGTACATATGAATCAAACAAATAAATAGTCTTCGAAGATGAGCACAATTAGGTCGTCTTATTTGTGGTTTTTAAGGGTTAAACAATGGTTTAACCAGAAACATATTTCACAAGAAATAATACGCTCAGCTTTACCGGCGCTTCAAAAGTGTGGCCACGTAATATCAGCTTGACACAAACACAAGTTTGCGTAGGAAAAATCAAAAACTACAAAGAACAAGACAATAGTAAAACAAGTTTAAACCCAAGCGCCGGTGACTAATCTTTCAACTTTAACTTATTTAACCAGCCAGACGATAATAGGCACTATGGCATTGACTTAGTTGTCAGTTTTGTGTCAAGAGGAGACAGGAAGAGGACGGAGGATGTCAAATATTGGTCGAGACAGTGTATACAGCGGAGCAAATAGGGCGAGTTAATGAGACGAGCGAATTGGCGGTCGAGTTTAAGTTTTCAATCTAGACTCAACAGGTTGGTTATTACATTAATTTTGTGAGTTTAATGTAGCGTGAGTCGCCTCATAACGGTGGACTGATGAGACCTGGTAAAAGCCGCAGAAGTCCGCTAGATGCGAGTGGCGCAGATCCGGCCATAGTAGTCATGTCATTTGTAGGAATTGTAGGTGCGGCCTATGATGATGAATGTAGCTATGCAAAACTCACTGTTGTCTTGTCTCCATCTGCGTAGCATATGATTCGGGTAGAATCGAAATATCGGGAGGTCATTAAAACTCACATCGTAAATACCGTTTTAAATAATTCTAATAAAGAAATGGATTAATCTAACATTTGCATACAACTACTACCATCATCAACATAAGCCGGAGAAACCTACCGAAGTATAAAATCATTAAACCTATGCATCTGTTGCATTTCGTTCCAAAAAGTCCTGCATGTGGTGATGACCGATCGCAACGGATGCCATTAATCCTAGGATTTCACTACTGATTCTGTTGTCCTATTCTCAACCACAACTTCCAACCCGTTTTCGTGAATACCCAATAATAGATTGAGTAAGTTACATCAGAATATCTGAATATGCACTCTAATGTCATGACAATAGACGCCTGCTCAGATATTTGTGATAGCGACTGCATAGCCCTTTATGTAAAAAACGATATTTAGGGCGCGCATTCACTATGAATCATTTAGCTTGAAACAGTAACCACTGTTTCAAACTGTTCTGTTTGTTTTTTTTGGAAACACTACTGCTGACCAGCAGTAGTGTTTCCAAAAAAAAAAAACGGTATTCATTATGAAACATTGCTTATAAACAAAATCGTTTCTAGTAAATCCGCGTCGTTGCTCCTCTTCCTGTCACCGATCGGCGAAAGTGGCCAATAAAGTAGTTTTTCGGTATCTTTAAAAAGCTATCGAAGGACATTCGTAAATACGATTTCGGATATTATAGATAGTAGCCCTACTTTCGACACATATACGTTACAAAAACCTTTGACCCCGCTAAAACTAAAGAATGCACCTCACATAGCTGCACCTCGAGGGAAAGCAAGCGCTATCGCTGCATCGCGCGATGGCATCGCAAAGGTGCCGCGAGCGAGCGGGCGACTCGCACGACAATTAGGTTGTCCTAACAATCAGAGGATCAAAGGATACAAGCGGTAGATGTAGCTGGGTGTTTGATAGTCTACGTGAGTCTGTTTGTAGTCAAATTTTGATAATTTTAGCTAAACAAATGAAAATGATGCGCGCCTGGTCTCTCGCACGACAATTAGGTTGTCCTAACAATCAGAGGATCAAAGGATACAAGCGGTAGATGTAGCCGGGTGTTTGATAGTCTACGTGAGTCTGTTTGTAGTGAAATTTTAATCATTTTAGCTAAAGCAAATGAGAACGGCTCGCGCCATGTCACTCGCTCGACAATTAGGTTGTCCCAATGTTGGGACAATTGTGCAATTAGTGGATCAACAGTGGTTGTTCTTCTTCATCGGTACACTCTAGCCAGAGTGGTCGTGGCCATTATGCAGGTTTCTGAGTGACCCGCTTCACAATACGTCGCCATTCCTCTCAGACAGTGGTTGTAGTCGGGTGTTTGATAGTCTATACGTGAACCTAGTGTATCTAATAAAATTTTATAATTTTAGCTAAAAAACATGAGCGTGCAAGACGACTAGGACAATTTAGTTTATTCGAAGTAGGTATCAGTAGATCAAAGGATACAATCAGAAGATGCAACAACACATGCTAGGTACATATCTCACAGTCAAGGAGTCTTTAGCAATTGTAAGTTAGTTATCCAAAAATATATTCAGAAATTCTTAATTAATTGCTGTCCTTCACTCACATAGTTGATGACAGGAATGAGAGATGACTGAATCAGTAAAACTGTAAGTATTCCAAAATCATACTTACTTGTTTATCTACTTATTAATCAGAAATCAGTTTCACGATCAAAAAGTCTATTTTACGTCATCACTGTCGGAACAATCCGGTTATCCGGCAATATTCACGTTCGCAGTCGGTTAAAAGAAGCGCCACAAATTGCTAAAATGCCACTGTCACTGACATTAAAGTTAACAATGATTAAAACCGATGATTATTTATAAAGGTTCGAGCGAAACGATTAAACGTAATCAGTCCATCCTTACATTACATACCGTGAACTTTAGTACTTGCATAAGACCACCTACGAAATATATCCAGAAAACC
>JALPQI010030674.1:0-78068 GCA_025490895.1 Thaumatotibia leucotreta | reverse complement strand
TTATGTTTCCTCTCTCAAGCGGGGTTTCTCTGGATATCCCTCAACGATGTTCTATGAAGATAGGGCGTCCTCTGGAGGTGAGGACATTGCCAACACGTTCTCTAAATTCTTTTTCTCCGTTTTTGAGCCTAAATGTAGAATAGTGGTAAGCGACCTCTTGAACTATCCAATGTGTGCCAACGCTCCAAATCTATCCAATATTAACATTAATAAAACTGATATATTAAAAAAACTGCAAAATGTTGATATAAACAAGGGTACTGGCCCTGACAAGATTAGTCCCATATTTATAAAGAAAACTGCATCGGCGCTTGTAACGCCGTTGTATTTAATATTTAATAAGTGCTTGACGATGGGTATTTTTCCTGATAAATGGAAAGTGTCACATGTTACTCCGATACATAAATCTGGCACACGATCCCAAATCACTAATTATCGTCCAATTTCTGTGCAGTCATGTATTCCAAAAATATTAGAAGCGCTTGTACATGAACAAATGTTTGCTGCTCTTGAGAGAACCATCTTATCTGAACAACATGGCTTTATGAGACACAAGTCAACCATAACTAACCTTCTACTCTATACTAACCATTTATTCGAGTCCATGGATAAAAGAGAGCAAGTTGATGTGATATTCACTGATTTTAGGAAGGCGTTTGACAAAGTAGATCACCTACTCCTCCTTGAGAAGCTTGCTTACAATGGTATCCGCGGAAATCTACTCCGGTGGTTTGTGTCGTACCTCTCGAATAGATCTCAAATAGTAGTTATCAATGGTTTTGTATCAGATCGGTCAATAGTCACCTCGGGTGTAATTCAAGGATCTATTCTAGGGCCTCTCCTATACACATTATTTATAAACGATATTAAAAATTGTTTTAAAAATTGTAACTTCCTTATGTTTGCCGACGATTTAAAAATATTTAAAAACGTTAAGACTATTAATGACAGCATTTTACTTCAAAATGACCTTAATGAATTTTATGAATACTGTACTAAAAACAAATTACAATTGGCCAGCGACAAATGCTTACAAATGACTTTCACAAAGAATAAAAAACGTATAAATATTGCAACATACAAATTAGGCAACGCCCACATTCAAAAAGTTTCTAAGGCACGGGATCTAGGAATCTTGTTTGATGAAAAATTAGACTTTAACCAGCATATAGAACGCATTATTTCTAAAGCATACCAAATGCTAGGTTTTATATTGAGGACGGCAAAATTTTTTAAAAAGCCGTTGAGTTACCTCCAGCTTTATAAAGCGCTCGTTAGACCACACTTAGAATATGGAGCAGTAATTTGGAACCCATTGTACAAAAAATATACAAATGCAATAGAAATGATACAAAAAAAGTTTTTGCGGGTGCTGCATAGGCGCCTGACTGGAAAACGCATGTCTTATATCAACTTACTTCATTATTACAAGCTGAACACATTAGAATCAAGACGCAAATGCACCGATGCAACTACTCTGTACAATATATGCAGGGGTCATTTTAACAGTATTGAGCTCCTAGAAAGAATTCGATTTAGGGTCCCAGCCCGATATAGCTCTCGCTCTAATGCCTTATTTGCTGTCCCCACCGCCTCTAGCAACGCTGGTCTGCGAGCACCCTTACGTCGTATTTGTAACAGCTATAATAAGGAATTTACCTCTATAGATATCTTTCAGGTCACAAGACCAAAATTTAAAAAACTTGTTTTAAATGTTCTCGACAGTGTTCGTTAGTGTTCTGTCGTAATGATCGCCTCTTCTTCATTCTTAGTACATCTATAGTAATTGTTTTTTTTTTCACGGCATTATTATCAAGCTTCACGTGAGTTTATTGTATTGTATAATTGTGTACTCTCTGTCCAATAATGTTAAAGGATACTTCATCTTTAGTCCGTTTATCTAATGTCGATAATATGTTTCAGTGAGAGCGTTATAGGAAGTGTGTGAACATTTGATGTTGTTTATTTAATAGTTTATATGTATTTTATTGTCACTTACTTCTGTTGTTTCTCCAATAAATAAAATAAAAAAATTACTTAATTATTTATAGTTTAAAACTAATAGCTTTAAATCTTCTTCTTTGGCTTCTCCTTTTCCCGTTACGTGGGTTCGACTTTAATTGTAACTTAGAAGTACTACTCAAAGGTATTTTACACATCCAAGTATACATATTATGTATGCGCCCTATAATAGGGATCCACACTTTAAAGAACACAGTCCAGGTATCGCATCGTATCCTAGATCTCATAAGATAACGAGGTGTTCTACTTACGCGGCCGGCAGCGATTACAGGGTTGTCTTCGCCCAGCAGCATGGACACTGAGGCGTTGGAGAATTGGTCCAAGCCTGTGAACAAAGTTGATTCAAGTTTTAAACATAACCAATTAACCATATTATCAAAATACTCATCATCATTCATCATTTCAGCCAAAAGACGTCCACTGCTGGACATAGGCCTCCCCCAATGATCGCCAATATGACCGGTTCTGCGCTGCTTGCCTCCAGCGGGTTCCCGCGACCTTGACCAGGTCGTCGGACCATCTTGTGGGAGGTCTGCCCACACTGCGTTTTCCGGTACGTGGTCGCCAGTCCAGCAGTTTCGGGCCCCATCGGCCATCTGATCTTCTGGCGATGTGCCCAGCCCACTGCCACTTGAGTCTGGCAATTCTGCGAGCAATGTCGGTTACTTTGGTCCTCTTGCGGATCTCCTCGTTTTTGATTCGATCACGCAAGGAAACTCCGAGCATTGCTCTCTCCATTGCCCTTTGAGTGACTTTGAGCTTTTTGATCAGGCCCATAGTGAGCGCCCACGTCTCCGTACCGTAAGTCATCACTGGCAACACACACTGGTCAAAGACTTTTGACTTAAGACACTGCGGTAAATTCGATGAGAAGATTTTTTGCAACTTCCCGAACGCTGCCCAGCCAAGTCGGATTCGACGATTTACCTCTTTCTCAAAGTTGGACCTACCTAACTGAACAGTTTGTCCCAGGTAGACATACTCGTCAACAACTTCGAGAGTAGAGCCTCCAACTGTAACGGGAGATGGTACTACTTGAGCATTGAACATGACTTTCGTCTTGTCCAAATTCATCTTCATACCAACTAGTCCGGAGGCTCTACTGAGGTCATCGAGCATTGTTCTGAGGTCTTCAACGGTCTCAGCCATAACGACTATGTCATCGGCAAATCGAAGGTGCGTGATGTACTCGCCGTTTATATTGATGCCGCGTCTTTCCCACTCCATAACCTTAAAAACATCTTCCAGTGCAGCGGTGAACAGTTTTGGGGATATTACATCTCCTTGTCTGACACCCCGTCGCACTGGAATCGGTTTCGAGTTCTGGTCTTGGAGGCGGACCGACATTGTGGCGTTTCCGTACAAGCACTTCAATACTTCGATGTACCGATAGTCGACTTGGCACCGCTGAAGAGACTGCAGCACAGCCCATATTTCGATCGAATCGAAGGCCTTTTCGTAGTCCACGAATGCTAGGCACAGGGGCAGGTTATATTCTTCCGTTTTCTGTATAACCTGCCGCAACGCATGTATGTGGTCCACGGTGCTGAAACCTTTCCGGAAACCAGCTTGTTCGGGAGGTTGAAAGTCATCCAGCCTACGTGCGAGACGGTTCGTGATGACTCTCGAGAACAACTTGTACACATGGCTCAGGAGTGAGATGGGCCTGTAATTTTTCAGTAGAGTGGTGTCACCCTTTTTGAAAAATAGCACC
The DNA here is from genome assembly GCA_025490895.1 of Thaumatotibia leucotreta. Classification (NCBI taxonomy): domain Eukaryota; kingdom Metazoa; phylum Arthropoda; class Insecta; order Lepidoptera; family Tortricidae; genus Thaumatotibia; species Thaumatotibia leucotreta. The sequence goes on along the minus strand of JALPQI010030674.1, from coordinate 74,332 downwards.
ACCACACTCCTGCTCCAAGCTTTTGGCGTTATCCCTTCGTGAATGACAGAATTGAACAGCTTCTGAAGGGTTTTGAGAACCGGTTTACCACCTGCCTTCAGGAGTTCGGCTGTGATTCCGTCATCGCCCGGGGCCTTGCCATGTTCAAATCAAAATACTAAGTTAAACTATTACTACCTGAAAAAACCTTTTCTAGTTTGTAAGGTATTTCAATACGTATTTGCAATTATTGCCAGTCCCTAAAATTTGAAGTTTATAAGGAATACCTCATAATTACGACGACCCCAAATACCTACAATAGGAGCATGGAAACATTGCATCACATTATTTTCAAGTATCCCATTAATGTTTTATCGTAATGTTCGTAATCATACCACCAACATATCAACGTATTTATGCTCATTATCAACATGGTTTTGATTATATGTAGTTGCGTTATCTTCAATTACCATGGTCAAGACAATATCCTATTACATAACCCTTGTTTTGCAGTACTAAGCCAGCCTTATCAAAACACGAGTTTCATGGTGATTTCGTCATCATATCATGGTTTTGGAAGGCATCACTCTCATGTGACTTAATTGGCCTTGACATTTCACACAAGATACGGATATTTAGTAATGATATCAGAATATGAATATAAAATTATAATTTTGTATAAATACAATATAATACAGATAAGATACGACTATAAACAATGCTCGTATAGTTTATATTATACCACAATTACGTAGACTAACGGATTACGATGTCTATATGGAAGTTGTGAAATGATTGATTGAGTACAAGCTAAGCCAAAGGTTTGTGTGCACCAATACGAGTAGGTACACGGTTTCTACAGAAGATTAAGAAGATAACTTTCACATTGACCTATTTTTGATTTTAAAAATGTCAAATTGGTACTTCTTTATGTAGGTAACGTAGGTTATTCACTTCATCTGATATAAGAAGTACCCAAACTTTTTTATTACGTGCCCTGTTCGCAAACACATCATAATGCGGCATCTGGTACATATTAGTATTAGTCTGTGGTACTAGAAAACCACTGGTCTACATATTCAATTTAGAATTATTTATAATTTATTCCATTAGAAAATGGCTTAGTTGAAAATTAATAATGGCATGGAACAAATTTTACATAAATCAATGTGATTGTGTATTGGTACAGTGACATTTTCATTAAAAGACTTTGATCGCCTATTGTTACGATCTTACGATTTAATAAAAATGCACAGTCATCATTAGTTGTCTTACTTAGTAAACAACTTCCGAACCTCCAAACAATTTTTGCAATAAATCTACCATGTTTGCCTACATATACCAGATTCTGTATTTTAGTCACACGTAAATTTAACCCATGGGATTGTTTTATATTTAATCAAGGCTAGCAGTTTACGACTGTAAAAGTGCACTAGGTTAGAAAGTTGTATAATAGATAAGACAACTAAGGATGAAAGTGCCTTAAATCTGCATAATTCAAAAAATAAATACAGTAATACCCCGATTTACGCGAGTGGTATATTCCGTAAAAAATCGCGATAACTTTATGTTAAGGTTTATGAATAACCTGCTTCACGCGAAGGATATGTCCACAAAAAACTGATATACATGTACATAGTGCGAAATTTGTAATTGGCATTAAAAGTAAAGTGCATAACAAGGTTGCGTAAAGCGGGGTATTACTGTATGCAGCTATTTATTTCTTTGGTACCTATAGTGTCTTAGTTTGGGTGTTTTCAGTCAGTATGAAATTATTTGTAGCATCAGTTAGCTTAACAATTAGGTACACCATACCAAGCTATTTGGCTACTTTGGATGCTACAATGTTTTTTATGCTAATAGTACTACTACTATTATTACTAAAAACTGTTACTATTATTACTAAAAGTAAAATTGTTACTAGTTGTAATTTTGTGGTTTGGTTTGCCAACTATAATTAGGTAACCAAACAAAATAGCAATGTAACTAAAAAAATATTAGCAATTGGCATTTTCCCAAAACAGTTTCTACTATCACAGTAACATGTAGCAAAACATTTAACTTTATAAAACTTGCACATCATGTAATATATGAACATAACACATGACCCATAATCGTCTAATACAAATTGGCAGGATGGAACTAATTGCACTAATTGATAATAACTGTCTCACATAAGTATTACATTGTCCTATTACTGCAAACACCAGCTATGTGCACATATCATGTTATTTGATAATGAATTTAATTATCATGATAATTAATTTCATTTGAAAGAATCAATTTAATTATCATGATAATTAAATTGATTCTATCAAATTCTGATTTGAGCAGATAGCAGGTATTTGAAGTAATAGGATAAACTAGTACAAAATGAGTACTCACCAAGCACTGGCAGGTATTCATGCAGCAGGGTCTCATCAGCTGCCATCTGTTTCTCCACCTTGCGTACGACAGGGAGTACCCATGGCTTTCCATTTTCATCCCTGTATGCTGAAAATGCAGGACCAAGTGCACACATAATATACAATCAATTTCCTAGTTTAACTCTCAAAGAGAAAAACCCACTGCCAAAAATCAACTGTGTAATCTAATTTATTACAATTCGTGAAATACAGCCTGGAAAAAGGTATACAAACTGTGAATACTGTTTTACAGAATGTAAGTTATGTACCTAATTCACTAATTAGAAATAGGCCCTGGTTTAGTACCAAAAAAGTACCTGGGACAGATAATACATAATATTATATTAAATATATAAAGTAACTTATCAAAAAATAGGAATAGATTGACTCTACTCACACTACCTACAGTTAGTCAAAGAAGACTTTCATGTACCTAAATGGTTCAGTTAAGTTTTTGCTCTTAGATTCATGAAATCCTAAATCTGTATAGTTGCAAATTTCTAAATGTATAATTGCATAATAGCTCTGGGTGGTTTAACTGACAAATATAATAGTTGTCTCTATATTTTGTGGTTGGCAAGGACTTTTCAATATCACTAATAAATCAATTGTTTCTTATTCTGACAATTTATTTCAATCAATATAATGCAAATCGTGTGCACATACCTCCTATTGTCAGGTTCACCTTGTTTTTGAATGTGTCGTCAATAAACAATTTATTTTTCTGAAAAACTTCAATTGGTGGCCCCTGCTCTACCACTTGGAAGCGGGAAGTCATGTTTTGTGTTTTGTATTTAAAGATATAGTTAGTAAAAAACGGTCACCGAAGCTACCGGTGATACGATAATGAAGTGGGACTGGACTGACTTCCCAAGGCATATATTGCAGAATATTTCTCGTGTAAATTATTGTGTAAGTGTTATCAATTGACCTCTGTCAATGTCATTTACGTCAAAAAATATTTTTTAATGACGTTCATGGCGCGGCCCAGGGATGTTCTGCCAAAAAAGTAACCACGTTTTTTTTTATTTTCGGGATGTAGTGCCCCCACAGCAAGCTCCGAAATCCGCAAATTTCGAAGATTTTTCTCTATCACTCTAATAATGCCTTCGTTGGAGTGAATAAGACAAATCTTCGAAATTTGCGGATTTCGGAGTTCACGGTAGTAGTCATAGGTTTCGTCATAGGCGGCCAGTAAGTATGCCTCCCGCGAATATTGAAATTCTCAAATTTCGAGGATGTGTCCAACGAAACGCGTTATTAAAGAGATATAATATTCTATAATACCTCCATGTTAGAGAGTGACAGCGCGATACCCGAAAATTGTGAATTTCGAAGTTCCGGTAGACCCACCGTAGGCTAGCACATCTTTCAGAGTCGCCTGTCAGTTCAAAAGACCGTGCTTCATTCGTGGAATAGATGCCGCAGTGCGCTCGAGTAAAGCAACGTTTTCACTTACTGTTCTGAGCGAGCATTCGTTCGTTCTTGGGCTGATGAAAACAGGATTACACATAGCAATGTTCGTTCGTCAGCCCACGAACAAGCGAATGTTCGCTCAGAAAACTAAGTGAAAACGCGGCTTTAAGCTGCACATTCACGTTCACGGCATTGCGCCGCAAGTCGCTCAGGAGTGGGCAGCAGCCTTTAGTATGCTCCCTCTACTTGTATTCGCTCAACTCAACTCCCTGTGTCCCTTTTTGTGTCTAATCAAGGAGTCTAAGGGTCTCACCAAACCAATCGACGCGGAGTCGGCTTTCGCCGAGTGTTTTACACCACACTATTCGCATTTAGCCGATCGACCGTCTCCGCGGTTGAACACCTGCGTTAAGCAGTCTCACCCTCCTTACGGCCGTCGAAACGCTCGATCGGCTGCGATTTGCTACCGCAACAGTTGTAAAGCGGCGGTCGGCTCTCCCGTGCTCCGTCCTGCCGTCGAGACGTCAGACAGCACGCGTACAGCCGCTGAGTCCGACGAACAGATAGATAGGACAGCGGGTGATCGGCAATCGTAAATCTCATTTTTGAAGACGTGTAAGATTACGACAGTATTACTTCGTGTTATCAGATCTATTGCAGATTTTAATGTGGGTAATAATTCAAATTAATAAATACAAACGCATCAGTAGCTACTTCGGCCGTCATCGGCTCTTTTCGGCCGTCGTCAGCTATGTTCGGCCGTCGAAGACGCTGAACGGCTTCCGCCAGCTCTGACCGGTCCTTATCGTAGGTACTCGGCCGTGATCGGAGCCGTTCAACTCTTTCCGGCACCGTACGGCGGTATTAGGAGATTTAGGAATGCGAACGTGTGCGTTAGGCTGCAAACGGGGCCGTACGAATGCGAAAACTTTTTCCCGTCGAAAGACGTCGTTTCGCGTGGGCCGAGCCGATTTACGATGTCCTCGCTCTTATTGCGTTGACATAAAGCTTTTTCCGTACGCGATTAGCCGAAACGGCGTCGACTAGTTTGGTGAGACCCTAATGCAAGTTACATGCTGCCTCTTCCTGTCTTGGCTCGACTTCCTAATTGAGCCAAGGCTAATTATTGAAGGAACCAGACAAGAGCCGTTCGTCCTAAAAAAGGAAGTGAACTGCTCTCTCTAATCAAATAATGTATGTAGAGGAACAGAAACAAAAGGTAGTAGGTTCTGGAAAGGAATCTGACAATATTTATCAAATCAACATCGAACAAAGGTCAAGATGTACAATTTTGTGTCATAAAGCAATCTTTATGAATTATTTGCGCGTTCGAGCCAGAATCTGAGGCCCAATGGTCAGAAACATGCAGAGTGAAAACTTTTAGATGATACATAATTATATTTTCTGGATCTACTCATGATTGCGATCAACTTTTACTATGGGACTTATATCGAATTAATATGTACATAGGTACACACATTTTGAAAGAGATCAGGGTCGCATTTTATAAAGTTACAATTTACAATTTCGCTGTTTGCCTCTCTAACGCACGTACATATTGGCTAGAAAGAGAGGCAAACAGCGAAATTGTAAATTGTAACTTTATAAAACGCGACCCTGATAGATAATTGTGGATACATATTAATGACAACTCGAATGTAACTAGCAACAGCTGGTTTCGCAATTTGTATGGAGAAGTAAAAGTTAGCTGTAATCACGAGTAGTTCCAGAATAGTACATTTCGATGCAAGTGCAAAAAAAAAAATTTCGACGAGGGTGAAAGTTGGAGCCCGAGTGAAACGAGGGCGACAATCACCCGAGTTAGAAAGAAGTTTTTACACGTGCATCGAACGACTTTTTTCATAAAAAAGTGCCTTTAAATGAGAAGTTTACTTTTCCGCACTGGTTAGGAAAAATATGATTTAGTATCATGTAAAAGATTTCACCCAGACCCAGTATACATATAATAAGGGAGGCCTGTCACATTGGCTTGGCTTGGACACATCTATGTGAAATAAATATAAAAAGACACTCTGTCACGTCACAAAGAGTAAATCGCATGTGTAGCGAGTATAGAAATCTCTTGGGAGTTCTGTTATACATATAAGTGTTATCTAGTATGGTGACTAACCCCCTTATTCATAAACGTCTGCTAACTTAACACGTTCGCCTCCGGTACTGTTTCACTAAGTGCTTATACTATGCCGATCGAAATTATCTGATAGAAATCCTATGCCAGTGACACGCATGTGTGACCGAAAAAATTGTACTCCTATGCCGGTGACACAGCACTGTGTCAAAAACGTTCGTATTTCGATGCCACTGGCATAGGAGTGAGAACTTGATTAATGCTAGTGGCATAAGAATAAGATTACTTTGATCACGTATGTGTGTCACTGGCATAGGTGTACAGTTTTTTCGGTCACATATGTGTGTCACCGGCCTCGAACGTGTTAATAAGCCGCTAATAATTGTTTGACCCTTTTGCTCTTATGGACACATTGGTAAAGACCGAAAGGGACAAACAATTATTATCGGCTTGTTAAGTTAGCAGACGTTTATGAATAAGGGGGTTAATCTATAACGTCTCTTTTACAATAGGGGCCCGTAAAACGAAAGCCTATATTTGGAATGCCTGCTTGCCTACCTAGTAAAAATTGAACAGAATGTGCTTAGTATGTGTAGGCAAACGAAATTTACAATCTTAAAATGAAATAACCGTTTATTAAAAGAAACTACTGACTACTAAGCGACAGTAACAAACGTTAACAGTCGAACTTTGTATAAACTGGATTTTTCAGACGACATTCCCTGGGGTCACCAGGCCGGATAATGGTGTACATCTTCTTGTATTCGGGGTTAGAACCATCGTTTTGTATATAATTACTGATACCGTAAACGGCTAAACCCATTCCCACGAGTGCTAGACCTGTAGAGGCCATTATTTCCGGTATTTCCCACCACCCTCTTTTAAAAAGTCCAAATAAGGTTTTCGCAAATCTCACTTGAGGCCCAATTTCTTTCGGCTCTGGCATTATGAAATTACTCGTAGATTAGCACCTACTAATATAGCTGAGTACATACAATTATGGCCGATTTCTTTATTGACACAAAGACACAACACTATTATTTTGACATATTATTACCTAAAACTATGGTTTTTAATAGATGCCAGTCCCATAACGCAGTTCTTAACGTAGATTCTAGAGTATTATAATTATTCTTTGGTATACTTAACACTCTAGCTTAACTCGTAAATTACGCACACTTTGTAAGGGGTCGAAAGACCTCCTACCGTGCACGTGTTAAACTAACTTTTGGAAAAAGGCTTCATTTTTCTAAGGAGTTGATTTCTTCTCTTTAGAGTATTATATGAATTCTTTGCAACTTTCAGGGTCGAAGGTTATTGGCGTACGGGATACGACGAAACTTGAAATACATTGATCGCACGCCGTTTAATACGGCTTTTAATCTGTTATTTCTAAACGTATATCTTGTGTCAAATCTAAATTAAGAAAAATACTATTTTAGCCTATGGTACTGATTGCAAGGCTATGGTTCATATGGTTCGACTGACGTTTTGTTTTATGGAGTTTCCGGACTTCGGATTATAAATTTCCGTAAATTGGTCGCAAAACCACAAATGGCTGCTGCCGCATCTAGACGTTCACTTGGGCAATTACTACAGCAGGGATGGAACGAGATTCCAGAGATCTTGGCTTCTACTGGAGTGGCCTTAGTCGGAATGGGTTTGGCTACGATAGGATGCTACAATTATTTGAAAAATGATGGAGATAACCGAAGATACAAGAGTACCTACGTAGTGATGAGGCCTGATGACCCCAAAGCTAAATTAATTCGCAAGGATTGAGTGTAACAACAGAACTTCGTGAATGCTATAGTGTCGGACTAGCTGCAATTATGTAATAAAGTTTCCTAACGTAAAATTATGGTTTTATTGCATTATCATCTTTAACAGTTCTGCAAATTCCATGGAGAAGTTAGCAAAGAATGAGTATTGACCCATTGGATTACTCCTAAAAACATTGAAAGTATATATTTTATAAAAATTATATTAACAACATCTAGAACTTGATTTTTGCCTTAGAAATTTAAATAATTAAGTCTGGACACTGTATTTTACCATGAAACAGTTAACCTTTGCCTCTATTGTCACGTGAGTTTTAATACAGTAATACATAAAATGGGAAAGTAAGCGATCTCCAAATCTGTGCCTCTGATACTATGTGGAGTTCTCATTAAGATCGCCAGTTTCATATTTGTGCTCTTAATTGTGTGTAAAATGAAGTTGGAAATGTACCTATTTATATTTGTATACTTTGTCTTACCATATGTTAATAAGAGTTGAATTATTGTATTTTTAAATTGTTCCTATAATTAAATGAAGGTCATCTTTTAAGCAGTCTATTTTGTTTGAAAGAAATATTTTGATTAACAAGATAAAATGTTTTTTTTTACAGATTAAACTAATTGTGGCTGACTCTGACTAATGATTTTACAACATTAAACATAATTTTTTTGAAACTAAACAATTATGGTCAAGTTCTTTTACTAATGAAATCAGAATATTTGAATAGTTAGTTTACATCTAAAACTGCATAATGCAAGGCAAATGACTAGTTCTATTTTTGCTTGTGGTAGTTCATGTTTTGAGCATGAACTTCAAAAGTTGAACATTATTTCATTACTTCATTAACAGTACTATTATAGTGAAATAAATTTCCTGCAAAAATAGCAGTTTTGTTCAAATGAACAATAAGTTTTACACTAAAAATAGGGAGGAACATAAAAAACAACCTGTCAAGTGAGAGTATTTGACTAGCGCACAGAGGGTTCCATATAAAATGTACTGGGCATTTTCACTCTTAAGCATATTCAATTAGCGTGAGATTAAAAAGCCTTCATTGCAGTCTGGTTTGTAATAACTAAATAATATTGCTTATCACTATCACTACATAGTACAAAATAAAGTCACTTTTTCTGTCCCTATGTCCCTTTGTATGCTTAAATCTTTAAAAATACGCAACGGATTTTGGTGAGATTTTTTTAATAGGTAGAGTAATTCAAGAGGAAGGTTTTTATGTAGGTGCAAAGCCGGGGTGGGTCGCTAGTAGTTTTTAAAATGAACACCAAAACAACCGAGATTTTATTGAAATTTAGTGCATAATTGTCATTACAAATCTGACTGCAACTAAGCTTTTTTTTAACCTGACGCTAATGGAGTGACCCTAAAAGTGAAAAAGCCAACTATCAAAACTAAAATCAGCATCTTGAACCTGAAGTAATGTGTAACTTTGGATATGTATTTAATTAATAAAATACAGAGTTATAAATATTAGATGTCATATACCAAAGAAAAACGACCAAGATCACCTATGTCCGAGGTGGGGATCGAACCCACATACTCAGCTTTCGCGGCTGATGCCTGTACCCCTCGGCCACTCGGTCTTAGCAACCACCGGTCAAATTTCTCGGGTATATGCAATCCCTTACAAGGCTAGGCGCCTTTGACCATTCTCTAAGGGCAAGCACTAACTACATGCCTGCACCTCCTATTTAGAATACTTTACAGTTTTCTAGAATAGCTAGAGAGAGATGGTGCTGCCATCTATTGAACATATTGTGAAAACACAAATCACATTATTTATTAACTAAATATTTTGATTTGTACTTTTAATTTTTCTCCAGTAGTCACACTACTTAATACTATATAAATTATAAATATTAGATGTCATATACCAAAGAAAAACGACCAAGATCACCTATGTCCGAGGTGGGGATCGAACCCACGTACTCAGCTTTCGCGGCTGATGCCTGTACCCCTCGGCCACTCGGTCTTAGCAACCACCGGTCAAATTTCTCGGGTATATGCAATCCCTTACAAGGCTAGGCGCCTTTGACCATTCTCTAAGGGCAAGCACTAACTACATGCCTGCACCTCCTATTTAGAATACTTTACAGTTTTCTAGAATAGCTAGAGAGAGATGGTGCTGCCATCTATTGAACATATTGTGAAAACACAAATCAAATTATTTATTAACTAAATATTTTGATTTGTACTTTTAATTTTTCTCCAGTAGTCACACTACTTAATACTATATAAATTATAAATATTAGATGTCATATACCAAAGAAAAACGACCAAGATCACCTATGTCCGAGGTGGGGATCGAACCCACGTACTCAGCTTTCGCGGCTGATGCCTGTACCCCTCGGCCACTCGGTCTTAGCAACCACCGGTCAAATTTCTCGGGTATATGCAATCCCTTACAGGGCTAGGCGCCTTTGACCATTCTTGTAAGGGATTGCATATACCCGAGAAATTTGACCGGTGGTTGCTAAGACCGAGTGGCCGAGGGGTACAGGCATCAGCCGCGAAAGCTGAGTACGTGGGTTCGATCCCCACCTCGGACGTAGGTGATCTTGGTCGTTTTTATATGGTATATGACATCTAATATTTATAATTTATATAGTATTAAGTAGTGTGACTACTAGAGAAAAATTAAAAGTACAAATCAAAATATTTAGTTAATAAATAATTTGATTTGTGTTTTCACAATATGTTCAATAGATGGCAGCACCATCTCTCTCTAGCTATTCTAGAAAACTGTAAAGTATTCTAAATAGGAGGTGCAGGCATGTAGTTAGTGCTTGCCCTTAGAGAATGGTCAAAGGCGCCTAGCCTTGTAAGGGATTGCATATACCCGAGAAATTTGACCGGTGGTTGCTAAGACCGAGTGGCCGAGGGGTACAGGCATCAGCCGCGAAACTTTTACTATGGGGGCAAAGTCGAAATCGCGAAAAAAAAGTCAGCTGTTTCATACATTTCGGCCGGCGTAATACCGCCAATTTGTATGAAACAGCTGATTTTTTTTTCGCGAAAGCGAAAGTTGGAGCTCGAGTGAAACGAGGGCGACAATCACCTGAGTAAAAAAAAAGTTTTTGCACGTGTAAGGGACGATTCTTTTCATAACAAAGAGAAATTACCGCGCCCAAGCGTGTGCAAAGTTCGTTTTTGCGCACTATGTAGGAAAATATTTTTTCTAACTAGTGCGGAAAAGTAAACTTTGCTTCTTTTTCTTTTTAAGGCACTTGTTATGAAAAAAGTCGTTCGATACACGTGTAAAAACATATTTTTAACTCGTATTTTTTGCACTTGTATCGAAATGTACTATTGCTAAATAACTAAAATAACACATGCTTAGAAAACATCAATTTATTTTTATAATTAAACAAATTGATATTGAAGATACTTTTTTACAATGCGGATTACAGGCATCAGCCATGAAAGCTGAGTACGTGGGTTCGATCCCCACCTCCGACATAGGTGATCTTGGTCGTTTTTCTTTGGTATATGACATCTAATATTTATAATTTATATAGTATTAAGTAGTGTGACTACTGGGGAAAATTAAAAGTACAAATCAAAATATTTAGTTAATAAATAATTTGATTTGTGTTTTCACAATATGTTCAAAATACAGAGTTTTCAAGAAAGGGGTGTTATTATATTTTTCCTGTGTTTTTGATAATTTGGAAGATATGTAAAAAGTTTAGGCAATTTTTCGTTGTTTCACAGAGATAAGGTTTCTTGGTAACTCAATTTTGTGGAGTGAAAAAATAATTAAAAAAATGTTAGAATTTCATCTATTCCAAATTATATCCCCCTCAACCTAGTAGCTACACTTTGAAATTATGTCCACTTCTCTAATCGGGCATTTTCGGTAGTTATTATAATACCGTCAATATGTTGTGGCTAGCGTTTTTCAGAACTATTTTAAATCGATAGCTTCAGTGGTTCTTGAGATATTTAACAACAATACAGACAGACAGACAGACAAGCAGAGTAGCTTTTGTACCCTAATAATCATATGTTAATTATCTCCAACATCATTAATTTCATTATACCTATACAATTATCAACTTGACCTCTGACAGTAAATAAATACAGGGTGTTTTTTTTTCGACCGTTCAAATTCTACGTAGTGAATGTGTAGGTCATACTGACCAACTTTTACTATGGGGGCAAAGTCGAAATCGCGAAAAAAAAGTCAGCTGTTTCATACATTTCGGCCGGCGTAATACCGCCAATTTGTATGAAACAGCTGATTTTTTCTTCGCGAAAGCGAAAGTTGGAGCTCGAGTGAAACGAGGGCGACAATCACCTGAGTAAAAAAAAAGTTTTTGCACGTGTAAGGGACGATTCTTTTCATAACAAAGAGAAATTACCGCGCCCAAGCGTGTGCAAAGTTCGTTTTTGCGCACTATGTAGGAAAATATTTTTTTTCTAACTAGTGCGGAAAAGTAAACTTTGCTCCTTTTTCTTTTTAAGGCACTTGTTATGAAAAAAGTCGTTCGATACACGTGTAAAAACATATTTTTAACTCGTATTTTTTGCACTTGTATCGAAATGTACTATTGCTAAATAACTAAAATAACACATGCTTAGAAAACATCAATTTATTTTTATAATTAAACAAATTGATATTGAAGATACTTTTTTACAATGCGGATTATCCCACAATGTCGTAACAGCGCTACGCGTATATAATTTTTTTACTTTCAACTGAAAACTGGTATACATCAGTGCAGTTCATAAGACTTGTACTGTCAGATTATAACATTTATAACGCATATAATAAAATAAGCTATCTATCAAAAAAAAAGTCATGTACGAAAGAAAACTCATAATCAATTAAATATAATTTAATTGTTCCCAAACAGAGGGGTTAGGTAACATTATTTTTATAGAAAGGGGAATATTTATTTAATTGCTGCTTGCCACTTGGCTAAGGGCAGGTTCTCCACACTTCTGTTCAAGGTGCGCACGATGATCCTGTTGATTTCCCGGACAAAAGCCGGCTTCAAGTCGCGTATCAAATCATTTACGTTACGATTTAAGGACTCATTGATAGACTCACCTGAAAATAAATAGAATTTCATTAAAACTTTATCGCCGCCCATAATTCTTTAGATAATTCATATAGGTCCTACAGACATACAGAAACTTCTCCACCTTATTTTTTAATTGATTGTTTTCTATGTATTTGAGTATTGTATCTATCAATCTATTATATTATTATATCGTCGCTAAGTACCCACCACACAAGTCTTAAAATGAACTCGGTGGGGACAGGTTGATTTGCGTAAGATTGGCCCATGATATTTATTTATTTCTCCTGATAGCGTGGAGATATATATGTATATTGCTGGCTCCAGTTTGTTAGGAAATAATTAATGTGTTTATTTATTTTTCGTTCAAATTAAGTACCTAATTTAAACCATATGGAGTTGACTATGATTTCTGAATTGGATTTTCTACATTTTATGTGATTGCTCTTATTACAGCAACATTCGAGATACTACTCTGATTAAAAACTGTATTCGTTACCAAATAGTGTTAAAAAAATCGAATACATGAATCTCACATATACATTGACTGAGGTTTCTCATTCGATCCAAAAGGGATTCTGATTGTGAAAAAGAGGAACTCAAAAAGTAAAATCCTGTGAATGTATTGATGTATAAGTAGTATTCGTCTTTGATGAATATCAGAGAATATGAGTACGTACCAACGGCAGATCCTTTAAAAAGATTTTCTAAGTGAAATTTCAGGCTTTTTACTGCAAAATCTGTTTTCGATTCCGAAAGAAGAAGATGACCATTTTTTACAGAAAATTTGTTTTCGACAATAGCGTCAACGTCAGCTGTAATAAATAAATATGGATTAGGTATTTTTCGTATTACTGCTTATAATGAACAGATAAATATTAAAGCGCATTGTAACCATATGTTTCTTAAAAATACCTATGGTCAAGTAAACAAACAGGACGAAATTCCAGGGGCCCAATTCTCAAAAGCTTGTAACTTGTAATACAAGTAGAAGTCTCTTTTTGACACTATTAATTAGATAAGGGGCCTATTGCATAACAAATTACAACTAATATTACAAGCGGTAGTCTCTTTTCTATCCCTCATACTAGAAAGAGACTTTCGCTTGTATTATTAGTTGTTATTTGTTATGCAATAGGCCTAAGGACTTCCGCTTGTATTACAACTTACAAGCCTTCGAGAAATGGGCCCCTTAGCTGAATAAACTAGTCTGCCTCGATGGGAAATTACAACATAACAATTAATTTAGCACTAATTTGTTATATCTAGAACTAGCGAGTCTATATTATCTGTACCTATAATAATAGTACTATTAACACTACTAACTAGTTACTAGTAACACTTTTACAGGTCTTGCAGTCGACGAGTCCTCAGTATTACTAAATGCGTTAATTTCCCTGCCGACATGTCACAAATAAGTTCTAAAAAAGCAGTATATAGGTAATACATTAAAAAAATATATCGTTTTCTCATCCATATGTATATGTTATCATACAACATATAATTATTTGCATACAAGGTAACGCTGGTACTGGAAAATACAAATATTATAAAACTAGAGTAACGAGACTATATCTATGCTTGGAAAACAAAAACTTCAAAATAAACGCTACGATGATGATGATAAACATAAATAATGAATGTACGGTAACTTACTCAAATTAGCGGTAAACGGACCATGATCCTTCAAGTCTAGAATAAGTACTTTGCCATCTATATCGTAATTTCCTAACATTTTCAAATTTGGAAACTTAAGCTTCATATCAAAGGAGTACTTATTAGGATGTGACCTGAAAAATAAGAGCGTTATTATAATTTACAATAGTAGATTGTGTCACAAGGGATCAAAATGGTATATTTCCGTCGTGGGCGTATATTGAATCCTGAATTGAGCGACGGATTCCACAATTGAATCCCGACTGTAGGGAGGGATTCTAAAGTGGAATCCTGAGCGTAATGAAGGATTCAAATGTTAACGCCCAAGACGAAATAATTTTGATATCGTGTGACACATACTGCTTTTATGAGAAAAATGAAAGATATATCACATATTTAATATTATTGCAAATAATCGATTCTGAAGAAATTTTTATCAATTTACATTCATAGCGTACCTACTGTTATTTTCATATTTCATTGTAATTTTTTAGGCTGGCAATAGAAAGTCCTTGAACAGAAAAGTGCCACTTTGATCCCTCCAAGCAGGGAAGAAAAGACCCGTATTCGAATAAGTAGTGTGAAAAATTTTTTGAATGTTATAGGACTATTTGTATTTACATTGTCAGCTAATAATTCGAAAAGCTTCTAGTAATTACGTGAATCAAATCGATAGCAATTTAAAAGTATTCATTCTTGCCAGCACTAACAAACAAGTGATGGGGATATTGGTGATGCAATGTTATGTATACAGCTACATATACAGGATGTTACAAGATAAATTATTAATGAACAACTTTTACTACGAGACAAAATATGAAATTCAAGAAAAAAAAACGACGCTATAATCGTGGTCTTATCATCAACAAACGTTAGCCGTAGTGATTGCTTTTGTCGTCAAAATGTTGTGTATTGTTTGTCAATAGTCAGACATTTTACTTACCGAATGTACTCTAAGGTGTAGTCTGATAAACCATATACCCATACAGAATTAAATTCAGCTTTAAAATTGTTACCACCTTCATTTTGGTTTATCTTTACTGTTTTCAAAAATAATGGGTCCAGTACAGGTATACTCCATAATTTTATACCTGAAAGTAACAAAAAATTAGCACATACTTCTATAAAAGTGCTTGTTGTGAAAATTGTATGCAAAACTATATTAAGACGAATAATTAACTAGTACAGTTCAATTGAATATGGCGATTTATGAGAATAAATTCGATAACTATTATTAGGTTATTTATTTCTATTATAATATTTTATGTACAGAACTGAATCATTTATTATTGTTCCATAACATTTTTTAAGTCTCACAACATACGTTTTCATCACACTTGTTGTCTAAGCGCGCCATTGCTTGCGCGCGTAGCGGGAGTAATAGAAAAGTGATATTCCCTAGGGAGTAATAGAAATATCAGTACGTCATTTAATAATATTATGTCTTAAAACTTATTTTTTGTCGGCAAGTGTGATGAAAAACATTGTATGCATCACGGTAGGTAAGCGGAGTACTAACTCGAGTCATAAAAGCCCTCCGCCTAACGGCGTCGGGCTTCTAACACTCTCGTTAGTAATTCCGTACTTACCTCCCTTGATACGATGATGCACAATGTACTATATTTACAAAAAATTATATAATAAAATTGTAATAACTAATAATAGTGTGGCAGTCATATCCCTATACACGAGCACAATGGATTGAGTCGTCTGCGCCCTTACGCATACAAGATTTCCGTGAAACCGAATTTTCTAATAACCACCACGCCTTTGTGCGTGTCCGTGGTCGAGCAATTGTGCTTTTACACCAGAGCAGCCCAGCGCTATATGATGTGTTACGCTACGAGAATGTGTGACTGGCACATCCACATAGCTTAACTCTGGTGGAAAGGCATCCTATTATAGTTCGCAATTCGCTACCCTACGTCACGTTGGTCTGCCTCAGCACTACCTGCAGTGGTCCTGACGTCCCACCCGCAACTCCCCTGTTCGTGGTACTCGTATAATTTGGTACGTCACTCGCCACGCGCCATAGGGCATGGAAAGGACAGGGTGAACACGCGTATCGCTACCACGACACTATACGACGTCTCTACCTATTTCAACCATTGTCCACACTATTCGAATAATAAAGTCGCCCCCAATAGAAATTGCAAACAATGTGAACAAAATGTCTTTAATTTCCATTCTATCTCATCTCTTACCATATCGTTATTTTAAACCATTGAAACGATAAAATAAATAGTGCTGGAATATGGTTAATGGGTATTTCTTTGAACGGTTTGCTTAAATTGTTCGCAATGTCTATCTATTGGCAGCGAATTTAAGTGATAAAATATGATATTTAACAGATAAGGACTACAAGCATGCGCAACTCTGATACTCCAGATCAGCCATATAAGGGACATAGGTACTTAAAAAAATATGCATTAAACACACTTTAGGACTTCTCATTAACCCATTCAGGGCGACGCTCGAACTCTCGATCCAAGTACGGCGCGCTACCATACATTCAAACTTGCCATTACAGAGTCACGCACAAGTGGCGTTACTCAGTGGCTCGGCGGCGCACAGTATCGCGCGCCCGTGACGTTGTACATATTGGATGGCGTTATGCCGGAAATTACTTTAACCAATGAAATTATTTACTACTATTGTAAGATATTTATTTGTGGAAATAAATATCTGAATATTTATTTGTTGAAATAAATAACTGACGGGTGAAATTTTATTTGCTATTTACACTCGTAAGTTGTCATCGCGAAACAATGTCTGCTGTTTTATAAATTTCATAGAATCATATCTGCACAATTTATACTTAACATTTATGATTTATTTTTGTGATATCGGGGTTGGTACTCACAAAAAAGTTCCTAATTATAACCAACATAAGTACGTCTCAGAGTATAAATGGTCAACACAATTTCACTTCTAATGTAGTTAACTTTATACAGGGTGTTTGGTTAGCGGTGTCGGATATTTATGTTGTTATTTTTTAGCTATCATCAAGTACTAACAAATAACAAGACCAAAAACCTATCTTCACGACCTAGTATTCATGCAAAATTAAATTAATTGAAAAATGAAGGTGAATTTGTTAATATTTTTAGTTAAAAAAAATTTTTTTGACATTGTTGTTGAAATAGTAGAGTCAAATGATTAGCTTTATTAGTTTGCTTATCTAATGACTTCTCTAACGAGATTTTTTTTGCAAGGATAGGACCGATAACAAACGAATTATTCCAGAAATACCACGTGCACCCGTAATCATCTGTTTGAAATTTTAAAATTGCCGCCATTTAATTAACGTTGGTACAAAAAAATTGTATGGTAATTTATCGATGAAATTGATTGTAGTTTAAGCCCTTAAAAGCTCCGACAGCGCTAACCAAACAGAACTTGAAAATGAAATAATAAACTATTAATTTGCTAACATTGCATTTATTCATAATATATTCACTTTTACACATTTTACATGAAATGTAAAACATAACTTTCACTTAACCTAAAAGTAAAGTTGATCATTATTATCGCACCATCAAATAAACAAAATATTTTTTTGTCACAAAAAACTGCACTGCGCTTGCAGTCAATATAATATTATGTATATTGTTCGTCGAAGATTCGGAATTATTTAGTTAACTTAGTTGGATTACTCCATATTTACGCAGTTTTCATGATAATTTGACTGCGAAAAGAAGGAACCCCGAAGCAACACATTTTACGATATTGAATTATTTATATTATTCATTTGCGTTTTTTCTGAATTGAACAATTCCAAATGGAGGACTTCATTGCCTTTGAGGCGTTATCAGCTAATTAACTATAGGCTACAGAAACAGTTACTTTGGTGAAAGATTGTAATGCTATTTTTAATGTTTTAATGCCATAATTTTGATACTCACTATTATATCCTGATAAATTTTCTTCATCAGTGAGCTCCAATCCTAGAGCAGTCAAATCGGTGTCCATGTTCAAAATTGGGTAGTTCATTTCAAGTGCAGTTGGAGATAAAGAGTTCACAGCTAAATCAATCGTGGAAAGCGTGTTCGGGTTATCAGCGTTCATAGCCAGGTCAGTAGGTGAATGCAGGTTCGGGGTCAGAAAATCGACAGGCAGGTCAAAAGAGAATCACAATACACACGACACACAAGATCACGAAACAAAGATGCGCTATAGTCAAAGGACGAGCCAAGACTAATCTATATAAATAACAAATAAATAAATAATGTCAACTTAGTCTACCGAAATCGTTAGGTTATGCCGATAAAAACTTTTGCGTGTGAATTTCATTTATCTGTTGAAAGGGGCATCGTCATTAGAAGTAGCCGCCATCCATTGTTTCCATTGTCTTGGTTCATTCAGGTACCAGTTGTCAACTTTAACTGCCTACATCGGATGGTTATACTGATAAGGATCTTTTGTGTAAATTCCACTAATTCGCCATTGAAGTCGCCGCAAATTTCTATCTTTAAATTTACGCCGTCAACAAAGTCACCGCCATCCATTGTATCTATTTTGTTTTCATACAGATAAGGATATTTGGGTGTGTTTATCGACTGAAGCATACATCTAAATTTGCATCATCAAACAAATGCAATTACATCGGTATTTTACTATTTTCTTCGGTTACCGCGAGGATTACACATGAAATAAAACGATGAAAACGGATAAACTCGCGTATATTAACTAATTTTAACTTCATTCCGACGGTAAAATTAGAAGATTAGTTAGATGAAGTTAAAATTAGTTAATATACGCGAGTTTATCCGTTTTCATAGTTTTATTTCATCGGTATTTTTATTTATTGCATTTTTTCTAACCCGGTCCTTTTCACTGTACCTACCTAACTAACTGTGTAAATAATGTACGCTGAAAAAGTTTCCGTTTTTCCAAGTATAAAAACTTTATTTGAAGTATTTTCATAGTATCTGTACGTGTACATGTACTTACCTACATCTAAATAAATGCACTAGATCTGTCTGTCCACTAAAACTCAAAAACCATCAAACATTTGTATACCTTATTACACATACTCTTTATATAATTTACGAACTTAAATATTTCGGTATAACATACATGTAATTTCGCTGGTTAGAAACAAATGCTGCATATCGCCATCCATTACCCCTGTAAAGTCTTTATAATCTTACAAAGAATATAAACACCATTTTGAATCGCGCCAAAATAAACCGTACATACGCGGGCTAAGGTGCATATTAAATATGTATATTTTGCTGAGTTTCGTTATTCTAGTAGAGCTCAAAATGCAACACGCTTCGCCCACTGAATCACAACACGTTGGCGTGATTCTCAAAAGTACCGTAAATAGTAATATTTTGTCTGGAAATGCTAATATTGTATTTGAATATTTATTTACATTTCATTACACTTGTTAGATAATGAAAAAATATTTACGATCCCCTGAATTCTCTATTTATTGTTTAGCGTTAAAAAAAAGTAGAATACAGGGATAATATACTAAACATATGTATAAAGTATTTTAGCCTTATGTTTTAACTATATCAAATGGACAATATTAAGTCCATAAGTTTAAAAATGATGGAGATAAACGACTCAACAAAATAACGCAACAGGTGCGTGATCAGTGGCTAAGCGGCGTTGCAAAATCACGCATACGCTGCGTGATTAGCGCTGAATGGGTTAATTGATACATTTGCAAGTTAATTACTAGGCGTCTAAATAGAAACCTGGGTTCTTTATTAACGATGATCGTGTCATACTGTATAAGAAAAACGCATGCGATATGATTGTATTTAATTTTACCTACGTTTACTTACCATGCTTCAAGTAAGGTTTAAACAAATCCGATATCTTGTATAGAGCTTTATTAAGGCTATCTTCATCGTGGACGTCTAAGTGGTTTATCTCGTTTTCTGGTAAAATTGAATAGTATCAATTAATTAAATATTATATGTATTTATTACATTCAGTTACGCGAAAATGTATACACATAATGCACAAAAACAGTTTCACTATAATAAGCCAAAAACAAATTAACTGTTTATCTAATATTGGCTTACCGATATATATTATAATGTCTTGTTCCTGTTTTGCTGACAATGATTCGGCAGAACAGTGTGTGATGCTGATACCAAAAAGAGCAATGACCACGAGGCCGACCCGGAAGTTCATCTTGGATAAAATGAAGAAAGCGGCACTGACCGCCTCAATATGTATGTTTACTAGACAAGATGCACGGTCATTATGATTCGATTAAGTACGATTCATAAACTCGTTGATGCGTCTGTATTTGAAACATTTGTGGTCGCATTGATGGCGATATTTAATTTATTTTTAATAGTTCCGTGTCGGTGCGAACGATCCCTTACGCCCGCCTTCCATTACGAGCAGAGCGGACTCATTAATGGCTCCGTTTTATGTTCATGCTGGCGAAATGTTATAATAGTAAGTATGTAGCTTACGGTTGCGAGGTTCACCAGCGGTAAACTTTAAACAGAGCTATTAATGAGTTTGCTCCGCTCGCAGTGGGAGGCGGGCATTAAAACTACAAACCATTCTACGTATTGTGGAAAAAAATCATAACTCAATAAGTGCTTTGAGGGTCGATCGTAACCTGAATCTCAAGATAAGGAGTAAATTATTGTATCATGAAAATATTTCATAGATTAATTATCTATAGATTTATTATAGTTTATAGTATCATGGTTCAAGGTTTCAGAAACGGGTATTGGCATTATTATGTTTTACTTCAATTAAATATAATCATTTACGAAAATGTATGGATCATATTTTTTCTATTAATTAATGGAAGATTGTCACGATAAAATTCAGATATATGTATACCATATATTGTATGGCTCTTCTAAGATGAGCCATTTCATTTCAGATCATAAAAAAAGTAATGTGAAAATCACGTTTTTACAACCAACATTTTTGTTAATAGGCAGTGCCTTCATACGTATAAAAAATATATTTTAGTGCAGATGGCCCTCCGAAGTTTTGGACCTGACGTAAAATGACACACTTCTCGCACTAGAGCTTAAAAAAGGCACCATCTGTACCAAAAAATATATTAATATCTGACTTGAAAATATTAAATCATACACTATGAAAAAAAAATATAATGGGCCTATTGCATTCATTAGTGGACACATAAAAGCAACATTCATAAGGAGGACCATATACACCGTGGGCTGTAAAACCCGACCGATTTTAATAGTATATTCGGTTTACTAATGTTTGGCAAATAATTATTCCCAAAGTATCACATCGCAAACTATTTTTCCCAAATTTTCATTTGGCAAAAATTCAATTGTCAAAACAACTTATCGCAATTTTACAGTTAGCAAGCCTTTTTGTTGGCAAGCGATTGTTTAGCAAAGAATCACTTGGTCGCTTTTATTTTCCCAAAATATTTTTTGGCAAATGCATCGTTTGGCGTAACATACTAATCCCAAAATATTGTATGGCATACGATTTATACCGCATATACAATATTACATCGCAACCAATTTTTCGCATAAAGTCATTTCGCCGAAAGATCATATTCCAATTGAATCTTATGAAATCGTTTTATTTCCCAACTAAATGGTTGGAAATTCTATCTTTGGGCTTGGTTTTTAATTGGAACTTTTTATAATACATATTTTCATGTAGTTGATGGTTTTGCTGGCATTTAGTTAACTAAATAATTACCAATTTTTATTTTAGATAAGATTTGTTTGTTTGTTTGTTTATATCATAATTCAGAATAAGTTTATAGGTACAATAAAGGTAATGATTCCATTACCAATGTTTTTGGGTATAGTTTGAGGCGAATTTTATATAGGTATGTTTGTTTTTTTTAATAAAAGCTCACACGGGGTTTTATATGTATTATGTTGATAAACAATTAAAAGTCGGGTTCTAAACAGTAATTTAGATGAAACTGATGAGGGAACACAATGCCGAGGGAATAACAAAACAGTCGGTTCTGGCACTCGCCGGCCGCTGCCGCGGCACGCTCGCTTCGCTCGCTCGGCTCGTGCGCTGTATGGTCGCATTTTCACCTAACACTCCTCCTCGCTTCGCTCGTCGTCGTACCTAACGGTGGCTCTGGGATAGTTTTTTTATGAAAATGAAAATAAAAATATAATTGTTTTATCCGTGGCTATGTGTACCAATAAAAAATATGAATAATGATCATTATGATGGATTTTATTTTCTCACTTCATTCATTATGATACCAATTATTCATGAAATACGTTTTTTGTTCCAGGCAAGTTCAAGCCAAGGGTTGTGCAAAAAAGTACGAAATTCCTGTATAGACCTACGAACTTTAAAATAATATTATCATTTGCCAGGCTTTTGCTATAAGTAGAGCTTGCTAAGTATCAAATTTGGGAATTTTTTTTTTGGATTTCAACTTATGACAAAATAAAACATTTGCTTAATAAGCATTTGCTTAATAAAATCTTGACGAAGTGAAACTTTGCAAAATAATAATTTGACCAAATGAATAAAATGAGAAATGTAACTTTGCTAAAGATTTGTTTGGGAAATGAGACTATTGCGATAAGTTATTTGGGAAGTCATATTTGGGAAACATAATTTGCCAAATGGCAGTACACCAGTATATTCCTGACCACATTTAGAAACTATAATGTCATATAAAGATTTCTGGATATCGCCTAGTTTCAGTTATTTTATTACCAATAAAAAAAAAATCATTTTTTCTAATTGTAACTCGCTGCAAAAGGCCTTATTAACGGCGTTGGTGCCATTAAGGAGAATAGTCTCACTAACCTCATTAATAGATGTCAAAAAGTGAGAAATAAAACCTTTAAAAAATGAGGTTTATGTAAATAAAAAAAACGTCAAAACTCATTTACAAGTTAGTTTTATGTATAACATTTACTTTTGATGTTAAAATACATACAATAATAGTAAAAAAAAAAATTCTTTTAGCCATAAATGACAAAACTCATTTAATATTTTTGTTTGTTTTTACATCAAAAATGCGTGGTTAAAATCTTTCGGGTTATAAGAGCCTACGGTGTATACACATCATAAGCAAGTTTATTTGACTAAGGGCTGATTTTTCAATCCCCAAATTAACCTATCCATTAGCTAAAATTAACACCATCCTTTTCTAAAATCATCAGTCAAAAAAGGACAGGGCTAAAATTTATTTGGCAGGTACTGTTAATAAGATTTGGTATTGAAAAGTCAGTCCTAAATGTCAAATGATAACAGTACAGGAGACAAGGAAAATTCTTACGAACAAATAAAACATGGAAGCCGCACGCCATTCTAAATTGCCTATCAAAAACGGGCCTGAATTTTAGTTGACAACTGTCACCCCCTCTTCAATGCATCACGGTAATGAATTTCAATATCAACCTATAAAAACTTAAATCGCCATTTAAAAATAGTTGTGGTTGGTCCATCAAAGTTTTGATTGGCTATATTCTATAAACGTTTGTCAAAGATGTTGCGCCGAAATATGCGCGGCGTTAAGAAAAGCGATATGTCCTGCCCATCTTGGCACAATTGAACAATTGGTTTTGGGGGCATTTTTGAGCTGGCGTTAGACGTCCATGTTATATATGGTCGCAGGAAAATTCAAATAGAATATTTTGAGGTTTTATACAAACAATACCACACCAAAAAAGATGAAATTTTATGCTCTCGGTAATTTATCCATGTATACGATACCTCAGTAATTAACTTCTAATAAATAATACTACGCGTACTTTAAAAATAGTATAATGAATAAGTAACAGTACACATACACAATTACAGTTAGGATTGGCAACATTGTTTTCATTAGGACAAATCATAACCAAATACCACACACAGTTGTCGCATGTTAAATTGATTATAATTTAAAATACTACTTCAAGATTAGTGACTTAATAAAATGCGCCTTTAGGGATAAGTATACTCGTCATCAAAAACCGATCGCGTGTGCTGTCTACACTCTCGGTCAAAGAATACGGGTCGGGCATAAAATTTCATAGAAAATACTGTAAGTACACTGATTTCAAATAGATTCATAAAATGTTTACAGTATAAGTGGAATCCAACTAATATCCAATTTGATTGGATTTTCCCTGTTTTTTTTTCATAGAATCAAAAAAAATAATTTATCGTCAGAAACTCCGTGGATATAAAAATAGCAACACATGATTAAAAAGTTCCTTTTTACACATCTTTTTGGCGTTTTTTAAATAATCTAAAATTTTGCTTGCACAAATCAGTGTAACGAACGACACTAATGACCATTTTAATTTTTTTTCCCCTCACTAGCTCGTAAAGTGATACGAACGTGTAAAAACGCATATTATTCACTTGTGTGGCAAAGTAATGACCTTGGTTTTGGAATAACAAAACGTAAAATGCTCATGGAAATTGTTCCATATTAATGATAATTAAATAATTTGTTTGAGAATTTAGTGTAAAATACAAACCTTTATATAATATGATGATTTTAACATATAAATCCTAAAATTCCATAAGTAACAATTGTTTTAGTGAATGATGATAAGATGACTAGATGCAATCATAAAACGCAGAAAATGTCAACGTCAACATTGTCAAAGAATATTATAGGTTATAATCTTTATTTACCGACTCGAACACGCATAAAAATAGTAAACTAAACAACTTTCAGGGTGTTCTGTTATAATTTTGTAAAAATAATGAATGAGAATGATTTAATAATGCATTGGCGTTGGTGTGCAACTACAGGAATGTGTTAAAATCGTGCTGCGTTTACTGTTTCGTGGTAAGTTTACTGCGACAAAATCTTGCATTAAATACAGTCATGATGCATTTGGAAAATTATTATTATCACTAACCCGATGATGATTGTAATGTGAACAAATAATTACCTTTTTTGAGTTTCCTCGCTATAGTGAGGGGAAAAGTTTTGTGTTACACACGGGTGCAAATGTATTTTACTTCTCGTATGTTAAAACACTCGCTGCGCTCAGGATTCTATTTTAGAACCACTCGCTTCGCTCGTGGTTCAACTATCAATACATTTTTGAAAACTCTTTGATATCAGCCCATTTGCAGTATTTTCTATGAAAAATTGCTCGACTCGTATTATTTCACCGCGAGTGTAAATCGTTATTTTTGTATAAAAAATACTTAGCCGTCAAATTTGTTCTACAGTTTTAGCGAATGCTGCTAATATATAGATGGCTAGTGTCGGTAAATGAGAGGTTAAATCATATTGCCACAATTTATCAGATTTTTTTTCATGATTTATAAAAACACATTTCTACCGCTATGTCTAAACGATTTCAGATTAAGTCTAAAATAGTTGTATTTGTGATGTATGCGATTTGTTTCATTAAGAAACATTTATCGTAAAATAAATATAGTCAAGTGAACAGCGGGTAAACTGAAACAATCCACTTTGTAAAAGTATCGGGACCGGGAAAGAGACACTTGTGATTTGAACCCGAACCTTTACCATACAGAGTTAACAGACGGATTTTTATTATGTTGTCGTTTTTTAAATTTTCCAAATTTGGGTTTTTTATATTTTTTCTACTCAGAATCGCGAGCTCTTTTGATCTTTATTAGCAGAAAAAAGTGTCCCAAAAATTCCATAATTTTTTTACAGACTTACGGCCGAAAAAAGTGTATGAAAAATAGTAACTCAATGGATTTTTTTGGGACACATTTTTATTTCTATATGACAGGAGAGGGGGATTATAATCCCTTAACGATATCATCGATTATTTCCCTCATTTTAAGTGAAGTATAGTATATGTATAATAGTGTACATAACCGCGATCCGAGTTTGACTTGAAATTGAAGTGATTTTTTTTTAGATTTGGAGTGCCCGCAGCTAGCTCGTTATACCATACTAACGTGCCTCAGAGTTTTGAAATGTAATGAAAAATAAAATAGAACGAGTACCAGTTCTGCATTTTTGACCTCCAAAACATGTTGTGTGCACGGCCAAAATATAATTTACACACAGTTATTTTCTTACAACCCTCGACTATTGTGACTGATTTCGCAAAAAAAAATTCAAAACAATTATGTGGTTTACCAAAGAACAAAACTACGAAAACTAAAAATTAAAAACTATTTTTTTTTATGCGTGTCTACTGCAAATCACTGGAGCGGGGGGACGGTGAACGGGTGAAGAGCTAGCGCACTCTCATTTTATTCCTAGCGCTATATCTTACTCTAGGTAAAGCAACAACGTCCAATAACTGTTAATAGCGGGTCTCACCGCGGAGTTGAACGTTGCTTGCGGCGGACTGTTCATTAACTAATTGGGGTCGTAATTCCGCATGTAATTTAGCTCATAAAATAAACATAACATCTTAAGCTTTAGAGCTATTATCCATATTGTTGCCGTAAGGAAAAAGTGTCCAAAGTACGTGACATGATAAATTAAAATTGATTAAAGGAATGGTAGACTTCGTAGCCGGCGGGATTGGTCTGCTGCTGGTGTCGCAACATTCATTACTTCTTCTTCGCCTTGCCTTTGCTTGAGCTAGGCTTGTCTTTACTAGTGCCAGCTTCATCTTTTTTTACCCCCGATTTTTCATTGCTTTTTTTTTTCTGAAATCAATGAACAAAATATCTCATCAGTAAATCTTACTGGATTTTCTGTACATATCAAGTATTAATCTAGGTATATCTGCTCCTACATGCTTTATAATATCATGTGGTCATTAGGTATAGGTATGTACAACCTGGATAAGTGGGAGCAGTCTATGTTTTGTTAGGAAGTTTGCAGCAATACGAACTCCATTACCAAAACCTCCAAGGATTTTAAATATTGGGTACCTATGAAATTGGCGTTTTTGGTCATAGTTGGTCACTAAAGTGTCACAACAGAACTATTAAATTTTACCATGCTTTGACAGATGCAAAAGTTGTCACTACCACGTCGTGTCTAATAGCAATGTCAAATTAAATTAACCTTACACAAGTAAACTAAACACTCTTCGTACTTCAAACCTTAAAATTCACTTAAATTCAGAAACAAAAAATACTAAAACAATGTACCTACTATATTGACACTGTTATGTTATCATGATTTTATAAATATTGGCCGTCTCAAGTGTCAATAAAATATCCGTGACCTTTACTAACGAGGCCAATAAGTTGTTAGTGATTTATGGTTATCTATCATCTAGATAAAAACACTCTGTATGCAATCGCTACGTCATACGTCTGTCATCGGCACCAAAGTTTCGCTGCCTGCTCATCAGCTGGTTCGAGAGCGCCCAACTCCCTTACATTTGGAAACCGTGGGGAACACGTGGGTTGTTTGTAACAGGGCTGTTCTCATCCCCATTAGATAACATTGAATCTTATAACCATACCTGGGATAAGTCGGGGCATTTATACGAAAGTGATGTAGCCAAACATTTTATCGACTAAAAATATATCGATGTTACTGTGAATGACAACATCAAAATGTTATTCGGCATAAATAAATATTAGATACTAACTCCTCAATTAAAATAAAAAATAAATTCAAACGGGTATTTACCCGTTTATTTTATACTAGTTTTCAAAATATACAATCAATATTAAAATACCAATATTTTAAATTGTCATTTTGATTAAAATTACATCTGCATACTTTTAGGTACTATCTGAAGAGGGCCGATATCAGATTTTACATCGAACCTCTGTACTGTAACCGAGAATGTTCAATAAGCACGTATTTTATTATAATTATATCGACATCTTTTTAATCGATATCAAATCCCTATAACTTGCCCCCAGTTATCCCAGGTATGCTTATAACTAAGGATATATGTACAGTAGCTTCTACAATGTCCTAACAATAGACCAAGAACACTGTCAGTTCAAAACTGAAAAACCATACCTTAATAAGGAGGTCGTTCTCAGGATCGCTGTCGTCCGGGTCGGGCTCGTCGTCGTCCGCGGCGTCGTCAGTGCCGTCGTCGGCGGCGCCGGCCGCGCGCGCGCGCCGCACCGCGCCCGGCGCGTACGGCAGCGCCATTGCTTTCTTGTTGTACGTGCGCGTCATTGCCGCTTTCACCTGATATAACCATTGCAGGTGTAGTGAGAAATTACTTGCCTTCGGAAACGTTCGTAAACACATGCTGTTTCAGGCAGTGTCACCGAGTCTGACTGAAGTAGCATGACAGCTATTACTGTCAGTCTCAGTGAGATAGACGTTGACGAACGTTTCCGAAGGCAAGTCATTTCTCACTACATCTGTACATGTAAAGAGGTGATTAACACTCCTTTCAGTCGTGGTTAAATCAACACTCAGTCTAAGGCCTGAGTAGACGCTCGAGCGAAGCGTCCCCGGCGGGACATCCATGTTAACCCTTAAATGCATGGTGTACGATGTATCGTACATAAAAAAAACGTAGTTGGTATTTGAAAACTAGATATGTATATCTTAAGGTTAATTTTGCAAGGAAATTTAATGAACTTTCAAACTGATTACTGATTCGTTGGCGTAACTGTATTTTAAAAAACTTACATGTGTTTATAAGCAAGATGGCGGAAAATTTTTTTTGTTCGCGGTCGTTTAGCCGTTTTAACTAAGTAAGAAATTATTTTTTAATGGAATTTTGTAATTCATACCATAACGATTTTACAATTACTGAACTTAATATACTTTCTAATTTAAAAGTAAATAATATTCGCATGTTTTATCATGCATGATTTTCCAAAAAATATATAATGAATGATGTATCGAAATTTTGATTAGTACTTAGTACAAATTCCACCCAAAATATGTCCACAGATTTTTTTTCTATTTTTCTCGTGCTTGCGACGCCATTAGGTATGCACATTTTGTTATTGGAACGAAAAGAAAAAGTCATGCATTTAAGGGTTAAACAAATGCAAACGTGCATGGCCCGAGTGCACGCTGTCGCAATCCCTTGGGCGCTCGACGCGCCGGTGGCCGCGCCGGTGGCCGCCCCGCCGGCCGCGCCGCTCGACGCTTGCCACTCAGGCCCTACACTCAGATGAAACATCCTACTGCCCCTGGTTGTATCATATCGTGATGCATCATTATCATCGAAGTTAACTGACCATTCGTGCACTTTACAACCATTTTAATACAGGGTCACGATTTATGTAATTTATAATATCATATTTTTATAACTCAATTAACTAAGAACTTATATACCGAAGAACAAAAAAGAACGATAAAAGAACCGTTATTTTTGTATGAAGTAAGGTTCCGGTCCCTGGCCTGGACACAGAGATGCGTGACGTCGGCAGCGTCAGTGGAACAACGGCGCGTTGTGTGTCCCGACCGCGCAATGAACAGATAAACGTACCACACCACTACAAATATACATACAACAGTAATTTAATATACCTATAGTCGCGTGAAATTGGTCTGTAAAGCATCATGCAATTTTTCTTACGAAATTCTACTCAGTTGGAAAGAACTCCCGAACGAGAGGGAGTTACAAATCAATGCCCATGATTAAACTTTTTAACAGGTATATTGTATATTACCTTTGAATCTATTAGAATCATTGGATTCCTCTGGCCAGGCCATAGCGATAATTCTGTCAACGATTCCAGATCGTCTCGCAGAAGATGATACGACTCGAGAACCTCCAAGGATTGCGTAATGCCGTCATTTTTGTCTCTGATGAGCGGCGTCACTATAGCGTCGCGCAAGTACGTGCAGTAGTCCAGGAAAATAGACGACTTGGAACCTGATGTGCTGGAATAAAAAATATAAGTCAATGTCTTAACTAATATACATAGATAATTCATGTGTATAAAAAGAGTAAATAATTATCATATACTAGCTAAGCTATAAGCTAAAACTTAAGACTTTTTAAGATCGAATATTTCCTCAGAACAATGTATCTACGGGGGCGTTCAAGTATTACGTAACGCAATTTTTGAAGATTTAAAAAAAAATCATGATCAATAGTACATTACTATAGAGGACGGGAAACGAAGGGTTACAGGCCAAGTAGATATATCTGGCCGAAGGAACTGACGCCAGATAGGAATACGCGGCTTGTAACCCTGTTTGTCGCCGAGATTTGTATACCTAGTGCTTTTCTCAAACTTGCCATGAAATAAAACTAACTGATTTCGCCGAACCATACTATTTGACTTGTAAATAAACCAATAGTACAGTATCGTACAACATTAAAAAAAAACATTCGCGCCTAACTTTTTTTTTAAATCTGTTTGAGGTGTCCTTTTACCTGGTGGTATAGACATTAGTTTTTAGGTTTTTTTTTTTCTGTGGCTGAATGTCAAGACATAGTGTCACAATTTGACGTTTCAAAACAAGACAGTTTGTTTGCAGTCCTAGGTGTGAAATAAATACATGAAATCTCTTTACATATCATCTTAGCATATGCCACCGGATACATAGTATTTCCGGGTTTAATTTAAAGTAAGTAACATCAACATTCCGTAGCAAGTTTGAGAAAATTAATTTTTGATACTTTGTTGAAGTGGCATCTGAGTGATAGCTTTTCTATTTGACATGGCGTTGATAAAGCATAGATGTTTATAAGCATCATATTTTGTTCCTGAATGAAGAATTTAAACAAGGTTAAGTTTGTGATACAATATATAGGAAAAGATCGCTGGTTAAAACACAAGCGACAGGAGAGGCGTGTCCCATATTTACGAAATAGTTCGACTGGCAGATCGTTCCAGGTTAACTGTCAGCTATCATTTTTTTTGTTGCATTATTCCTTTACTATAATGGATTGTAAGCCTTCAGTATTAAAGTTACCTCAGTCTCGTGTGTGCATGGATCTCCTGGCAGAGGCGGTGCATCTTGGTCCGGCGCGAGTTCTTGCCGAGCCAGCCCGGGAACTGGATCTGGCCGGCCACGTGGCCCGCCATCGCGTGCCCCGGGATCACAGAGCTGTACATTGCCTGCACACACATCACGGCTGTAGTCGGCACTTCACAGCAAGTATACAATCATGAACAGAGATGGAGAGATTGAGTAGTGGAGTCAAGACAATACATTCTTTAAAAAAGAAGTATATACTCGTAACCGAGTGGTGACGGCAGAAGAAATACATTTGTCACCACCCCAACTCCCCCTGCGGGTGTCGTAAGAGTCGACTAAGGGATTGAAGTGTCACTGACCATATTTGATTAAAGATTGATGATGGGCAGCAGCGTCATCATAGTGGACACATTACTGCGATCGCCAATCCGCTTTCCCAGCGTGGCAATTATGGGCATTTACCTCCTAATGCGTCTATACGCATAGTTAATAGGAGAGGCCTACGTCCAGCAGTGGACTATCATAGGCTGATGATGATGATATACTCGTAGAGGCATTATTGCAAGCTAAACCTTTTGTCAGCCATTAACGGCTATACACGACAACAGATAGTTGTGCCATGGGCGCCCGTGACCGTGCAGCGGCCAAATTCGCTAATTGAGTATGGATTTCCGCGGAACTAAGTAAAGTTTGATTAAATCGATTCTTTGGTGTGAGTAATCAATCTCTAATTCGGTCTATTCATTCAACACTGGCTCAGTGTATTCGGGGTTTACTGCGGGCTAACTGATAGAAGTTACGTAAATTAAAATTGTCTATCTAATGCAAGCATCGCGTAGAATACACACCGAGATACCTTAAATTGTACAATGTTTTTAAACAAAATGAAACTACAAAGGCATATGCCAAGGCCACTGGACCCTGTCACATCCTGTATCCCACTATGCCCAGTAGAATGCGACCACATCCGTCATCACCATTTCAGTTCGCCAGTACTTTATGGTGGCCGACATTGCCGGTCTACCTGGCGCATATTGTAACAGTATGCTCACCTGCACAGGCAGCAGGCTCCAAGCCTGCCCGCCGCGGATCCGGGCGTCAACCAGGTCTCCGGCGCTGATGCTGTCGGCGGCACGGCTCACTCGCTCCAGCACCTCGTGTCTGGACCATACACGCTTATTCAATTTACATTTAACTGACGACAATGACTAATAAAATCATAGGACAATCTTACACGAAACGACTGAATAACTGAATGTTTAGGTACGCTGAATTAAAGCACATGTTGTGGATAATACAACGGCAAATGGGATGTTCCATTTAAATCGGTCAGTTTAAGCAATTCAAAGTTTAAATATTATGATATGATATTTTCTTGTGACCGCGAGGATTACACATGAAATAAAACTATGAAAACGGATAAACTCGCGTATATTAACTAATTTTAACTTCATTCCGACGTTTCGAACACTTTACAGGGATCGTGGTCTGCAGATGACTGACCTGTAAAGTGTTCGAAACGTCGGAATGAAGTTAAAATTAGTTGATATACGCGTGTTTATCCGTTTTCATAGTTTTATTTCATTATGATATGATTTAATTGTACTGAGAAAATACCTATAAATAAAGTTTTCGCCAAACTAGACATAAGACATTTATTGTATGCATGTAGTAACTAAATACAGTGGTTATAAAATAAAATCGTACAAGTCGCGACAGGACGCGTGAAAGCGTCCGCGCTTCTCATGATGTGGTATACTGTTACGTTCGTGGGGTGGGTTTTCTATAGAAAATGTATAAATAAGCCACTAATTAAAACTGAGACTTTAATTACTAATTAAAAGAACAAACACCAAACTAAAACACTGATCACACACTTAACAAGTCACACTGTTTCACTTTTACTCTCTCAAACTCGCCGTTAGATCGCAGTTTTCGCTCTTGATGTTATCTCTTAGCTGTCTCAATTGAAACTACTCCTCGGCCGGGTCATGCTGTGTATTTATACCAGCCACTCAAATCTACAAAGTACGAGAAGATTCGACTCTAGAAAGTTCCCGAGTTAGGTGCGCGAACATTCTAGAGTATCGCTGTCTCTTTCTACAGGTTTCTCTTTCACACCCGTCCAGAATGTTCTCTCTATAGCTGTCTCGTTCACATCCTTCCAGAACATTCTCTCGTGCTGTCTCTATCTAATAGTGCTTTCTCTTTCACTCCTATGGGGAATTTAGCTATATACCGATTTGTACTTGAGAGGCCCAAAAGGGGTCCTGAAAACGCCTGAAAACGGGTTTTCAGGTTATTGCGCCATCGGATAGAGGGTATCCTGAAACGGCCTGAAAACATGTTTCAGGCGCCTGAAAACGACGGTATCTGGGGTGAATATTTGATTTTGTAGTATGTGAAAGAGGACCTTCTGAAACGGCCTGAAAACGCATTTCAGCCTGCTGAAAACGCTTCTAACGTGTCTAAAATCATATTTGTAGTTTTTATCATGCCACCGGCGTAACACTACCCCCTCCTAAGACATGCTCGTCCCGAGCATCATTATTTCCGTGGTATTTGGCGAGCCGGTCTACGTGAACAATCTTGCATGGGCTTCGTAAATTCCTCCGTATCCGATACGTAACGTCATTGATCTTCGTAACCACTCTGTACGGCCCGTCCCAATTCGGGGATAGTTTCGGAGACTTTCCTTTCTTTCTCATAGGGTTATGTAGCCACACCAATGAGCCTTCCTCGTACCCAATTTGGTTGGACTTCCTGTCATACCTGGTCTTCATCCTCGTGCTAGCTTGAAGCCCGTGCTCGCGAACTAGACTATAAACGTCATCCATCCGGTCTCTTAGATCGCACACATACTCTGTTATAGACCTCGGAGCATCTGGTGGTCGTCCTGTTAAGAGGTCAGCAGGTAAACGAAGCTCTCTTCCGAAATTGGCATATGCGGGAGTAACTGCAGTGCTTTCATGGGTGGCGGACCTGTATGACATCAAAAAGAGAGGTATATGCCGGTCCCAATCTTTTTGGTGACTTTCGACTACCTTGGCAAGATGTCTCTCCAGGGTCTGATTGAATCTCTCAACCATTCCATCGGACTGAGGATGATATGACGTAGTTCTTGTCTTATGCAATCCCATGATTCGACAGGTCTCTTGGAATACCGCAGATTCAAAGTTCCTGCCTTGATCGCTGTGTATCTCCAGGGGTACTCCAAAACGGCAAATTACTTCATTGACTAACTTTTCCGCTATTGTGACTGCTTCCTGATTGGGAATAGCAAACACTTCAGGCCACTTGGTGAAATAGTCCATCACAACAAGAATGTACTTATTTCCAGAGTCTGATGTAGGGAACGGGCCTGCGACATCTAACGCAATCCTTTCCCAAGGTGCTCCAACATTGTAGATCTTGAGCGCCCCTCTGCTTCGGGTATGCGGTCCTTTAACTGATGCACAGCTTACACACTTTCTACACCAATCATCGACATCCTCGCGGCAGTGGATCCAATAAAATCGTTGTCGAATTTTCATTAAAGTCCTTTTAACTCCAAGGTGTCCACCAGAAGTACCGTTGTGGTAGCTTTCTAAAACGTCTTTCACTCTTTTCCTTGGGACAACAACTTGTAGGTGGACATCTTTCCCATTCGCTGACTCCCATTTCCTGCATAATACGCCATTATGCATGACCAAACTATCCCATTGCGCCCAGTAGCTTTTTGTAACTGTCCCCATCGGAGCTACTTCACACCATTTAGGTTTAGGTACTCCTGCATTAACCCAGTCAAAAATGGGCTTTATGTCGGGGTCTTCTTTTTGTGCACGTTGCATGGATTCATCGCTCCATTCCTTACTAACTGTGTCTGTTCGCAACATCCTCAAGCATTCCTTGCCCTCTTGTCTAAGACAATGCTTGCAGTCATCAGGGCAAGGCTTCCGAGAAGCTCCGGTGTCGATAGTAAGGTTACATGGTATTCCACCCATTTCTCCCTTGACGACCAGACTATTCCCGTCGTTGACTTGCGAGATCACTACTGGGACATTTCGACCATCAGCCAGCACTCGTCCCTTAGTCCTGGCTCTTACTCGTTTCCCTGCTGCGGCTCTGGTCGTACAGAGCCCTTATTCCTGGTCACGGGGGATTCATCTCGTTCTCTCCTGCTGCTTCTTTTCGGGCAACTAGTTTGTATGTGGCCACGTTCTCCACAATGGTAACATCGTGGCCCAAACTCCCGACGTGGTGCAATCGGCTCCCTAGCAGATACCTCACGTAGCTTATAGGATCTTGATGGATCTTGGCGTACAGCTTCAACTTCTAGGGCATGAGCTACGGCATCCTTAAGGCTTTCGTGGTGCCCTAGTCGTACTGCCGCCCTTACTTCCAAATCCCGAATCCCATCAACAAATGCCTGCACCAGCATGGTTTTTACTAAAGAGTCAGCTGAACGTTGGTATGCCTTTCTGACCAGCTTTTCAATTTCCAGGGCCCATTGTTGCAATGTCTCATTACGTCCCTGCGTTCTGTCTTTCAGCTGAGCTCGATAGACATGTTCTAGATGACTGTCTCCGTAACGGGCTTCTAATGCTTCTAGAAGCCGGTCATAAGTTTGTTCTTTTCCAAGAGCTTCTAGAATTGTAAGAGCCTCGTCACGAAGTGCCAGCGTCAGAGCCGTCATCGCTTGCTCCTTGCTCCAACCGTTTGCTTTGGACACGGACTCAAACTGTAGCTTGTACGCCGCCCACGAAGATGTTCCATCAAAAGGAGGTGCCTTAAATTTTCCACCTCCCGGCACAGATATCTCAGGTGTGCAGGGACTGATGCCACTAGCTACTTTTAATTCAAGCTTCTGGAGGCGACGCTCAACCGCTTCCTCTACAACATGAATCTTGTTCTCCATGTCACTGAGCTTCCCTTGGACTTCGTACATTTCTTGCTTCCATTCAGTAGCAGCCTTGTGCAACTCTTGAAGAATCAATTTCGACTGTTCTTCTTGTTTCCGCGACTGTTCTTCTTGTTTCCGTGACTGTTCTTCTTGTTTCCGCGACTGTTCATCTTGTTTGCGTGACTGCTCCTTCAGGAGAATCAGAATAGTTCTGAGGTCTACGTCTTGAGTACTCTTAGCCTGCAAACCAGACGGACCGGGCTTGGATGCAGTATCCTCACATGCTGGAGGCTCTTCACGTACTGCAATATCCTCCTGCGCTGCAGGTTCCTCACGTGCAGTTTGGCTCCGGGTCACAACTCCTTTTGGCTCGGTCTCGTTGTCACGTGGCGTTATACCCATTTTCTATCCCACTTCTGACACCAAATGTTACGTTCGTGGGGTGGGTTTTCTATAGAAAATGTATAAATAAGCCACTAATTAAAACTGAGACTTTAATTACTAATTAAAAGAACAAACACCAAACTAAAACACTGATCACACACTTAACAAGTCACACTGTTTCACTTTTACTCTCTCAAACTCGCCGTTAGATCGCAGTTTTCGCTCTTGATGTTATCTCTTCGCTGTCTCAATTGAAACTACTCCTCGGCCGGGTCATGCTGTGTATTTATACCAGCCACTCAAATCTACAAAGTACGAGAAGATTCGACTCTAGAAAGTTCCCGAGTTAGGTGCGCGAACATTCTAGAGTATCGCTGTCTCTTTCTACAGGTTTCTCTTTCACACCCGTCCAGAATGTTCTCTCTATAGCTGTCTCGTTCACATCCTTCCAGAACATTCTCTCGTGCTGTCTCTATCTAATAGTGCTTTCTCTTTCACTCCTATGGGGAATTTAGCTATATACCGATTTGTACTTGAGAGGCCCAAAAGGGGTCCTGAAAACTCCTGAAAACGGGTTTTCAGGTTATTGCGCCATCGGATAGAGGGTATCCTGAAACGGCCTGAAAACATGTTTCAGGCGCCTGAAAACGACGGTATCTGGGGTGAATATTTGATTTTGTAGTATGTGAAAGAGGACCTTCTGAAACGGCCTGAAAACGCATTTCAGCCTGCTGAAAACGCTTCTAACGTGTCTAAAATCATATTTGTAGTTTTTATCATGCCACCGGCGTAACAATACGTACATAGGAGAGTTGAAAGTCAGCAATATGGGATTATGAACTGAAGACGACTTACTTGGGACAGTGCGGCGCCACCTGGAGGTAGTTCTCCTGCACGAACAGCGGCGCAAGACTGTAGTCGTAGAAGAACAAATCGCTCTTGTCGTGAATGCTCATTTTCTTGTGTTCTTCTTCAGAAAACACTTTGCGTATGGCTTCCCATGGGCCCTGTGGAAATGACGGTCAGTCTGATTGTTTTCCATAATTATGATAAATACATACATTTTATTTTTTATTTACCACTACCAAAGTGCGCTCTTAAGTTACCAATAAATTTGCGAAATATCTAACGAAAAACAAGGGATGCCATTTGGGCATAATAGAAAATTGTGTAATAATTCACACCAGTGGTGTAGGTAGTCATAAAATGTATATTATACCATTTATAACAAACTAGCGTCCAGCCCCGGCTTCGCACGAATACAATATTGATACTAAAATTGTCCTCTTCAATTTTTGTTTCCACTGTCTATTAAAAAACTGCATCAAAATACGTTGCGTATTTTTATCATGCGACATTCGCGCTCTCTCGTTTTTATGCATATTTGCCAAAATAACTATGTATATGGTGCTACCCCTATCACATGAGGTGGCAAAGCTATTGACATCTACGTAGAAAAATGTGATCAAAGACTATGTACAATCGTTCTCCCTAACAGAACTAGTCATTTCGTTGGTACCAACTTACCTTTATTCATTTATTTTAATAGTTCCTATAAGACACTATTTGTAGGTGCATATCTACATGTAGGTATTATAATATTTATAATGATACGACAATGCTTGAGCATAAAATAGAATTGAAAGTGCAGTGCTAAAATTGAGTTTTCCCTATAAATGGAAAGGCATTCAAAATATACGGATTAGAATAATATATGAATAAAACAATTGCAAATGATGACTAATAATTAAAAGCAAAAGGCGCTCCATGATACACAAGGAAAATGTATTCATATATATTTTAAGCTATGCAGCTATTTCATTGCCCACATTCATAATTACGTATAAAAATTGGTGGCATTAAATATCGATAAAACTAATACATTTACGCATAAACACCGCAAATTTTTATAGTCATTAACTAAGAGTAGTCCCATTAACAAGATACAAACGAGATATGCTATATAGGTAATGTTCGAGAATAATCTTGGTGGTTGTAGAAATGCTAACATCTTTCACAATTATTATTGTATTTCAGCAAAGCTTTCAGCTGAATACAAAATCACAACTAAATTAACTACGCAGACAAACTGTGGCCGTAGTCGAGATCACTTGGATTATGCGGCCCGTTGGCCGTGATCGATCACATCACCAAAATTTCATAAAATTGAACAAGTTAGACAATGATAAAACATCGCAAGGCTTCTTTGCGTGACAAAAATTTGCGTTTCTCATCGGTTTATACGACGGCGAATCCAGCATTTCTAGATTACGCTTATTCTGGGCATTTCAGCCAACATCAAAAAGCCGACGCTTTAGCTAGAATATGCGAGAACGATAAAGAGGTAAATAGACGCTTGAGCGATAGAAATGGTTCGCCGTGTGGGGGTATTTAATTATTTTATTTTCAATTACAAATTGTAATTACAACTTGCGCCAAAACAATACAAACGTAATTCTAGAGTAACCTAGATTTAAACACTACAAATATTAAGTACAGAGTTTTAAAAACTGGTTTACATCCTTTCAGAAGCTGCGGCCAATCGGGTGCAAATACGTCAGTATGCGGTGCCGCTTTGAGCACGGAGTTGAGCAGTTTAATGTATCTGGCCAGGCCGTGCCTGCTATTCAGAACACTTTGGCAGTATTACGAGTATACACGTATGTACAACTTGTACATACGTGTTGGCGTTTCGCATTTAAGTTATGATTCTTATGATTTATGAGCTAGGTACATATATGTCAATTGTGTATTACAGAACCTTGTTTTGGAATAGGGATATAAAAGTTGCATTCGCTGAAGCGATTTAGGCATTACATATTATAAACATAGATAATACGTGTGGTTATGTTAATAAAAATTCATAGACCGTGTATATGCAAACAATTCGCAGAGCCAAATATAAAACAGTCAACGGTAGGTATAAGATAATAGATACATATAATTTTCACCGTGATTCAAAATAAAATACGCAAGATTTTTTCGCATTAGCACAACAAATAAAACAATTCTGCACAAACAATTCCCAATATTTGAATAAAATAATAACCTACACCTCTGAGAGCAGAGCTTTTTGTTGTATATTCAAATTCAAACTTAAAAGTTGACATTAGATTTGATTCAAGTATGAATTAATTCAGTTGTAACCTAGAAAAGTTACTACTCAATATACTATTATTAATTATTCATATTGCGGGTTGAAATTGTTTGCGGTCCCAATATAAAATTGTTAAAAGCTTAAAAGCATAAGATACACCGTTTAATGTTAGACATATGTGAGCGAGTTTAGTAAAACGTCCCACTTTGTCGTTTGCCCAAGAGCCGCTTTATCAGTTTATTCATGTGAAGATACAAGGAAATCTTGTCTTAATGGTAAGCGACAAAGTGGGACGTTTTACTAAAAACTAACACATATTATGCAGTAACAAATAATACAATTCGCATATTTCTTTGAAATCGTTCATTCGCAACAATGAAATAAGCTTTAAAAGTTAGATTCATAAGGCGACTCTGTTTCTTATCCGGTTGTGTTATACGGTTGCTCAACAATACCATTAACATTTTGAATATTTGTGACAAACCGCACTGCTCTATGAAAATTAGAATTTTGTGGTAACCTTTAGGACACCTTTTTGATTAGCTATGCGGGATTCGAGAGCTATGATTGATATTATGATATACGTCAAAGGCGATCAACAAATAAGATTTTTTATCAGATAGTAATACATACATCCCCGATGCCCGAAACGTCAGGATATAATTAAACGTAAGTTTACGCGATTAAGACCCGTTTGTCTTTAAAATATAGTAATACATACTTCTCAATAATATATGTTAGCACAATTATGTATATAAGAACATTAAATATATCCCTATTTTATTTTATGTAGCCCTTACCAGTTTGATATCTTTTTTGGTGGTGGCGGCGTCACGCGACAAGCGTTCGGCGTCGGCGCGGTCGCGGTCCACCGCCCACATGGACAGCAGGTTGAGCGTCTGCCGCACGTCCTGGTTGGCGGCCGCGATCAGCTGGCCCAGCGCCTCTCCCGGCACCTTGATGCCCTCCTTGCAGCACACCGACATCATCGCCGCCTGCGCAACCACACACCACACGTGTACTAATGTTGCTGGGGTAAAACCTTATTCATTAACGTCTCCTGACTTAGTAAGCCGATAAATATTGTGTTCCATTCGGTCTTATCAATATGTATGTAAGATTGAAAGGGAAGGGCTTGCATTTATAAATAAGGGAGAAAATTATTATCCTTACTCAACATAGTACTAATTACGGTTTAAGTGCCAAAAATATATTTATAGTTCGAGAAATATAAATTGAACGTTTATTTTTACTATAATGTAGGTAGAAAGTTACCAATTTATATTTCACGAAATATACACGGCCTTAATGTTAAGGCAATAAAGTCGTGTAAATATATTTTTGGCACCTAAACCGTAACGATATCTTTGACGTCGACTGTACAAACCTTGGTCAATACTAGTTAACCACGCAACCCAAATAAGGACTCCC
The DNA here is from genome assembly GCA_025490895.1 of Thaumatotibia leucotreta. Taxonomy (NCBI): domain Eukaryota; kingdom Metazoa; phylum Arthropoda; class Insecta; order Lepidoptera; family Tortricidae; genus Thaumatotibia; species Thaumatotibia leucotreta. Next base: position 33,443 of record JALPQI010030674.1, on the reverse strand, counting down.
ACCTCGGACGGGTGATCTTGGTCGTTTTTTCTTTGGTATATGACACCCAATATTTGTAATTGTACTCTTCTTGTATTTGTATTAATACAAAAAATAATGAAGTACCTTTATTTGGTCCACTCGAGGTCTAGTAAATCTCAGGTCGTAGCAATAATTCACGAGGGATCTCATTTTTTGACTATTTCTATCGTTGCACATGCAGATTATAGGTACCGATGCCGATTTTATAAGGCTTATCAACTCTTGGAGACCACCTGTAAATATAATAAGACACAAAATTTACTTTAATGACAAGTTATTTTTAAATAGTGACAAATCAAATACCTACAACCTAAACGAGGCCATGAAGCTGTGTAAGATATATTGTTATTACAATTCAGGCAGCTTAATTATAAGGTTGTATAATGTATCTAATTTAGATGACAGACGCTAACAATCAGGTGATGCATATTATTATAAACTCATCTTAATACATACCTCTATCTTCGTTTCCTGCCATGCCATCAACTTCATCCATAACCAAAACATGTTTCTTTGATACAGCTTGTTTTCCCGTCATTCCTGTAAAGTAATAATTTTAATCACTACGTCGTTGAAAGCTAAGAATGGCCAAGTGTAATTGTATCACAATCACAACTACCTATTCACTGTGTTGAGTCAAGATATCGAAGTGAATATGTAGCGTAGGCACGTGATTTATATCTGATGAGAGTGATGAGACGACAAATATTTTGATAAGTACATGCAGGCTCATTTGAGAGAAAGTCCATTTAATACATACCCTTGGCATATCCAGAAAGAGAAGTGGTGGTCAACAACTCGCCGATCTGTTCCTTGATGAGCGACTTGCTTCTGGTGTCGGACGCGTTGAACTCCACCATGTCGAAACCAAGTTCTTTGCACACTAATGTCACCGTCGTCGTCTTTCCTGTGAAACATTGCGATAGTTTTTTAGTGTCATCTAGTGACTCTGGTCAATCACGTGCAGTATTAGTTATGCAATTTATGCATCTATCATGTCATACATATGTACAGTCACCATCAGGCCCCGATTTCACCACATTGACAATTGCTATAATTGTAAATTTACTATTTCTCCAATAGGGAGCGTCTATAGGCTACAGTTACCGCTTACCATCGGAAGGGCTGTGCGTTTGTTTGCCACCAACATAAAATGTGGAGGAGGAACTTTAATAAATCGGCCGTAAATAACTACTTTTTTGCGAAGCAAAATTACAATTGTCACAAAAAACACGACAATTGTAGCGAAATTCCAACATAAGCCGAACCTCATGTCAAGATTTAATGAAAATTGTACTAAACCTTGTGACAATTGTCACGGGTTTCGGAAAATAAAAAGTAGTTTATTAACGATATAATAACGTTATTAGTAATAATTTTATGTTGGTGGGAAACGATAGTAAGCGGAAGCCGTAGTCTACGGAGGCCTGTGACGTCAGTAACAGTGATATTTTACAATTGGCACACTTGTAATTATGGTGAAATAGGTCACAGATATATCGTAGCGTCCCGAGCTATCAATTTTTTTTTATTGCCTTAACAATAGAGGCGTGTTTTGATATTTTTGAGCGCTCCGGACGCTACGATATATCTGACAGAGACTGTTCTATATTATTTGAAAAAAAAAAAAAACATTAACAAAGATAAAAGAATCAAAACAGTTCTGTAGAGAACTATCTTCAGTAAAGCCCGTGCTAAGTCAAAAGGCAAGAGAGGGGCGTGTTTATGAGGTAGCACGGCAGTTACTGTAAAAGTTTGTTCTCCATTTCTAAACGCACGGATGAAATTATTACTATCATTTTCCCCGGGCATTTTATGCGGGGATCGTGAAACAGGCCTCTAATTACGGGAAACATACAATTTCGATAGTATGAAATAAGTTAACGAATATGACTCTTTATTGTGTATATAATTTATGTCCCAACAACAGAGAGGGTTCAGATTTTGGTGCGTTTTTTGTAATTCGCTTTTGAACACAGCGTGCGCTACTGTCGCTAGTACAGATATACTCGTAGTAAACAATCTTTTCCCTTCGTATTTTCATGGAAACGTCCGAATTTATCTGTCTGTCTCAATTAGCTTCAGTGCAATGGACACTGAAGTTTTTGCTCAAATTCCCGTGAAAAGCCGAATGGGACGGATTATGTATATCTGGGGCCTATTTCTCGAAAGCTTGAAACTTGTAATACAAGCGGAAGTCCTTATCTAAGTAATAGTGTTAAAAAGGGACTTCCACTTGTATTACAAGTTACAAGCGTTCGAGAAATGGGCCTCAGTAGTATCTGTACACACAGACTTACCCACGCCCGGCGGCCCAGAGAGCAAAGCTGCTTTGTAATAGCCTCCGTCATCATTCTTCGCCCATGGACTAGGTTTAGGTAACTTCGCTTTTCTATTCACGTACCATTTAGTAAGCCAGTTGCATAACCTAAAAAAAAACCAAAACAATAATGGCGAATTCCCCAAATTGAAGGAGTCATTTGATATATCAACTCACTTTTTAACATTGCTAGCTTCACCATGTTGGCCAATAATTTGCTTGAGAGACTGTGGTTTATATTTTTCCACCCACATTGCTGATTCTAGCAAAACGGATGATGCAGGCTTCGTAGTTGAGCTATTCTGTAAATCTGTATTATTGATACTTATTTTACATTGCATAGAATATAAAACCGATAATATACATAAATAATTTCCTCTAGGTATAACAGTCAACCAAGTGATTCGCGATACACATCTCCATACGATGTGTATGCAAAGTGCAAGACGAATATCTTGGTTATTCTTATTATCTATAAATGAGTTAATTATAAATACTCATACAACATAAAGTAAACGTAGGTTTTTTTCATAAATATTCAGGTTTAAATAAGGTATAAATATCCAGGCATTTTATTTGGACTGTTGTCCTTTTTTTTCCCAGTTTGATACTGAATGGCCCTCTAAACAACACCACCAAATTTTGTGTTACAGTCTGTAGCTGTAGTTATTAGCTACATTTCAGTGACTTTACTTACCATTTGTGGAAGTATTCTTGTTTCTATCTGTTTCATTTGAACATAATTTTAAATTAGTACTTTCTTCTGGTTTAGCTTTAGAATTGTTTTCATTTTTATCAGATTTCGATTTCTTTACTTTTACGTCAACAACTTCACTTTTAATTAATTTGTCTTTTGGGCTAGTTTTAATTTTTAGAGTATTCTCATTGCTAATAGTTTTATCAGATTTAGAAGTATTTTTATTTACTGAAAGGTTTTTCTCCTTCGCCGATTTCGGACTGGGACTTTTCTCTTTCTTGATTTCACCTTTACCAGAAGATTTCTTTTCGTTTTTGTGTCCTTTAGATAAAGCCACTATCAATTCCAGAAAATCATCTTCATTTAATATTTTAATACCTAGGTCTTGAGCTTTTGCTATTTTAGCAGGGCCTGCATCATCGCCAGCCAACACGTGTGTTACCTGTAACATTTACGGTTGCATAGATAGAGTAAATATTCTAACTACTGTTAAACCAAACCAAACCATGTCACGAACTTGTCTCGGCTCACTTTCTTCCAATTGCATCGTGACTGCAACTTGATATTACGGGAGTAATATTCCTTATACTATTGTATCATGCTAACAGATCGGGTTTTTAAATGAAATTAGATAATCACAACATACTTTTTTGCTTATAGAGTTTTTGACAGTTCCACCCAGTTTTGTTATAGCTTCGGCGACTTCATCTCTTTCAAAGGAGTCCAAAACGCCAGTTAATAAAAAGGCACAATCCTTCAAACAGTTTGGTGTACCCTGTAAAATAAATATAAATAGGGTACAATTTTATTAGGGTGCTTTTTTATTTATATTGACTTACGCATTCCAAATCGTGTATTAATTTATATTTAAAGTTCTAATGATTACTATTACTTAGATAACCTTCTATGGAAATAGTAGAGATACCTACCGTAAAACGGGGTAAATAGGAATGTAGAGTAAACTGGTCTGTTAGCACAGGACACAGTTCAGTTTAGAACAGCAGATTAATTCATAACTTTTGCAAATCATCGTTATAGCTTATAATTGGCTTGCTTTTGCGTTGAGGATAATTGTACATTGTGTAATCAAGGGACGTAAGTACGGAATTAGTAACGAGAGTGTTAGAAGCCCGACACCGAAGATGCCGTAGAGGGTTTTTAAGGACTCGAATTAGTATTCCGCTTACCGACCGTGATGTATACAATATTTTTCATCACACTTGGCGACAGTTTTAAAGACAAAATATTATTAAATGACGAACTGACATTTCTATTACTCCCTAGGGAATTTCACTTTTCTATTACTCAGCAAGTGTGATGCAAAATAAAATAAAACATGCCATGAAGTTTCAGTTGTATCAGATTTTTTTTATTTAAAATTTGACGAATATGTTTCAATGACGTCAGTAATGGAACATCGTTGCAAAAGGATTTTCTGAATTAAAACCGATAAAAGTGTTGTTTTAATTAATTGGGTACAGGAATTTCAACATAAAAGGTAGAAATGTACCAGAACAACCCGAGGTATTATTTGAGATTCTACACCTGAATATAAGAGTATGTCTGCATATATGCAGGTTATGGAGACGAGGGCGGGCATACTAAATAGCAAGGTTGTGCTTTTATGGATACTAGAATATTCGAAGAATTATTTATATTACCTATTTTTTTTTAATATCTTTTATGTTTTTGAGACATCAAAATGCTTAATTCAACAACAGCAATTCCAAGGCGAACGAAGAAGAGCAAGAAGAAAATTAATTATTTACTGAATATTTCAAGTTATCACAATAAAAATGTGTCATGTGAAAATTGCTCTTCATTGCATTAAACCTGGATGCTCACGTTTCTATAGTAGTTGTTTGATCTATATTCATTTATAATTTAACCCTTTCCGAAAACGTTTAACGATATACTACACATGTACATAAAAAATCCATACCTCAGGAATGCTTTTAGCTCCTAAGTGTTTTGGTCCTGACCTGTTCAAATACTTTTGATACAATACCGCAGAATGTCGTTTACGTTCATATCTCTCTTCATCAGTCAGACCTAAAAAAACCGTGTTGAATATTTCAATTGTAGTAAAAAACAAACAGTAAACATATTCTATGGATTTATACAGACTTAACACTGTTGAGACTGGTGTATAATGTATACCTTTAGTATACCTTGTTTATACCTTTATAAGCAGTCAATTAAAAGTTCCTTGTGCATGAATATAGCCACAGTTTCGCCAATAGTGCTGCTATTACTTCAGTAATGCAGTTATTAATTAAAAAAAAAAAACAGTTTTTACAAATAGTTAATTAAAATAACATTGTTGTTAAAAATCGTTTATCATTACTAATTCAAGGAGTAAATATATAAATGTTTAGGAACTAATTTCAAAAAAATAATTTCTGTAAATTTGGCCTATCCCTCTAAGTAGTATCTGTATACACACAATAAATCTAGTAGATTAATTTAATATAAATTTCATGAGTATCTTTCCTTAGATTTTAAAGAATATATTATTCCTTATTCCTAATCTTTCTTGTGATGTACATCTAACTTATGATGATGTATAAAGTAGTAAAGTACTTATTTATTTAACCTTTATTGCAGAAAAGTAAAACTTAAAGTACAATAGGCGGGCTTAATGCCATGAGGCATTCTCTAGCAATCAACCCCCAAGGTTGAGAAAGCAGAGTAAATTGCAGGTGGCGACAATATATAAATATAGAAAAAAATCTATGCATAATAAATTTATAAAAAAGCAATAACATAATCATGCATTACATGCTACATATTCATACATACATATTACATACTCTAATACATTTATAAAAATATCATACATATGTACAAATAATATAATAATATAACTTCCTCATTAAGGAGATTAGGTATCATATTTGTATTTAATTCTAACATAAGAGAACTCAAGGTCTATTTTACATGTATATATAATATATGTGTAGGTACTGTATATTTCTAAAGCAAATAAATAAGCACATGTAGAGAAGTGATGTTTCAGTCTTGCTGGTTTACCCGGTTCTTTAAATGAGGCACTCCTCATTTAAAGAACCAGGTAAAGAAACGGTAAAAGACACTCCTCAAATTATCGCATAAAGTCATTTTGTTGAATATCACTTCCCAGGCAACATATCCAAGCAACTCATTTTACAAAAAGATAAGATGCCAGCTGTAATGTTTCACAGATGTATCTTTCGAATATTATCATATTCCGACATAACCCAACATTGTTGACAAAAGAAAATTTGGCCAAATGAATGTTGGCAATTAATGAATTTGTGAAACATTTATAGGCTGATGAGAGAAAAGTGATGTTTGGCTAAATTAACTTCTGCAAAAAGGCAAGATATCCATTTACCTATATAAATATGATTTTGAGAATTAAAATTTTTGTAAAATTTAGTTGTATTTATGTGATCAAATGAATAAAGTTGTTGATTTGAATAACTTCAAATCAAATACATATATGATTTACACATATGCCTATTAAATATAATTTTACTAGTCTTTGATTTTGATATGCATTGAGTATGAACTTTATGAATTTGAATGTCATCAAATCTGACATTTTAAAATAATTAATATACTCACCAGACTCATTTAAGGTCTTATCAAGTTTCTTCTTACTTTTCCTGTGTGATGAATCCAGCTCAAGATCTGTCTTTTCGAGAACATCATTTTTATTATTTGTTGATGTTGTAATATTGTCTATGTTACTACTAGTCTCTGACTTGTTTACTTCCTGTTTTGGTTTGCTGATTTTATTTTGTTTCGGTTCACATTTAGTGTCTGGTGTTAAATCAAGGTGTCTCTTTTTTGCTTTCGTTGAAATGGTTCCTGATTCACAGTTATCTGAAGATAAATACCCATTACCGTTGATAGTTTTATCCTCCAATGACTTGCTTTTAACAATTTCCGTTTTAGGTTTAGTGGAATTTGAGATTAACTTTGACTTATCATTGTGTGATTGAGTAGGGGTGCTTTCTTTTTTATTATGAGCTAATTCTTCTGCATTATCAAGTTCCAATAAACTCTTATCAAACTCATCATCTGAATGAATACCAGTTTCAGTTTTCTTTTTAACACTTTTTAGATTGGCTTCAGTTCTTTTGATAGGTGCACTGCCAAATATATCAGAGGCTTTAACAGCTTTGAGTTCTGTTTTAACAGTGTCCTTGTTTTTGGAATTTTGTGATGTTTTATGGTTATCTCCATTTGACTTTTTCTTTTTTGTAGAAAATATTTCTTCATCTGAATCACTCAACACTCGTTTTTTTCTATTTTCTCTCTTCTGCAATTTCATTATTTTAAATAACTTAAATTTAAATTGTAATAAGCAGGTAATAAAAAAAAATTAAAAATAGTATGCCATAGTCATGCAATAAATAAATAAGTTACAATCACTTAAGAATCAGCTAGGTAGCCTGGAAGCCTAATTAACTTAGCTCATCAAAAATTAATAGTGTCAAATAAAATCTTTGTAATAAAAAATCATCAGTTCACAAGTCAGGATCTGCATAGATAGGGAAACTTGCAATATAGGAATGTGGATATATTTTTACTTGAAATCCCATATGGTTGCATCTATGTATACATAAGGGAATTGTTGGAATTTTGCGCAACAACAAAACACGAATCATTAGTTTATTATTGAGTAATTCTTAAAACAAATATGTGCTTCACATATTTAAGGACAAAGTACCTATAGTTTGACGGGACAGAGCATTAATAACAAATATTGATAATTTCCATAAAATAATATTAAATCATGGCAACGGCAATAGTAATAAGTAAGTACCTTGATCTTAATTTCGACATCAGGAGATTCTGGTATAACGTCAATATCCTCTTCAGCATTGGATTTCTTCACTTTCTGAGGCTTGAAAAACGACCGAATATCCTGCGACAGCAACAAAAAACTTTGTTTTGCGAAAACAGAGCTACAAATTCCCTAAATTATAATAACACAAAACAAGACCAGGTTGGTTCCCAAGATGCGGCGCAAAAGGGAAGTAGTAAATAGTCACTCTAATATTGCACCCACCTTGGACATCTTCAGACCGCAGTTCTTGGAAAGCTTAATATCATTTAGTAAGACTTTGGTAAAACGACCTGAAATTTACAATACGTTGATTTCGCGCCTTGTAATATCCTCGCCGTTACTTTCTTTGCATTTATGATATTGACTTTGACAACTTTGCAAGTGACAATTCGAATGTCATGAGATTTTTTTTATAATTCATTACTATGGTAAACATAAGTGTTCATTCAGCCACGTAAAGCCTGCAGTAAGCTGGGTCGCGTTTTATTTATACTTACATTTTGCAATTTAGCTGTTTGCGTCTCTAACGCTATTGGCTAGAAAGAGAGGCAAACAGCAAAATTTTAACTTTACAAAACGCGACAATGCTTTCCAATCGTGTTTGGTGATTATCGAAAAATGATAATGATAACTTGATGATAACTGAATGATAACCAATGATAACTTACTAAATAGCACAAGATTTGAAATTTTTTTTAATTAATTTAGCAGCCAATGAAATAATGCACGATTGGTGATCAGAGCGGATTTGAGTTAGCGATTTAAAGATTAATATGGATATGACTGTCATAAAATTTATTATTATTTCTACACACAAAAAATGTATTGGGACCATAAAAGTAAAACTATTTATCGATGCTTTTGTGAATATTAGGCAAAATTGATCATAAAAATGACATTGGTTGACTTTTCTACTGTACATTTTGATGCATTATGTAATTTTGTCTTATTTCCTAGTAATTTATATAAACTTTTTAAGGCGCACGGTAAAACTTACTTTAAATGGTCTATAGCAAGATGACCGTCTAGCATAATACTGTCAAAAAATTGTCACATTGCCAGAAAGCGTTGAGCGATGAGTATTTTTTCAAATACAGTAAATAAGCACAGGTTGCTGATATATAATTTTACTAATGCTTATTTTTCTTGCTGTTTTTGTCGTAACAGTTAAAATTTGCACATCGCAGAGTAGTACTGGTACTATATTTTTTTACAATAAGCAAATAGACACGGATTGCTGGACTCTGGAAGAGTTGGCCAAGTTACAAGCACTAAAGATTTTAAACCAATTAATACCAACAATACCATCACAAGCACCATCAGATCAAATAAGTAAAACTTTCGTTGAAAATGCATTGCGATACTACAGGGAAGTCTTACATGCAGTTGATAAACAGCGTAACTCTGTATCAAAAAAGGTACTGAAAGAAGCTCTAGCAGACACAGTTGGTGCTCATTTGAGAAGCCAAGCGCTTCCTGCCGTAAGATTAGCCTATTACGCTGGATACGTGCCTTATAAACCGGTTTGGTCATTGCATAATCTGTACAGCGAAATAAAGACGACGTTAAATACCGAAGGACAAGGTTGGAAACTTCCTCCTAAAATACCACAAATATCTAACTTTACTGTTGTAAAAATCGTAATAGGCCAAGGCAGACTTTATGATCCATGTAGAGTTTTAGTTGTTAAAAGAGATTCAAATGCTTGTATACGATTGCCAATTCCTGAAATAGTTGACGCAATAGACCCCATTGCAATTGCGTTACCCTTCAGAAATGGGGGCTTATTCAATATGATGTCCCCAACCTCCGAAAATATTATACTGAAATACTATACTACCGCAACACGTTGTATTTTACGTAGGTCTCCTATAACCTGCCGACATTCTGACATTGTTAAGTTCAATAATGACCTGTGGTGTTGGATGAAACGTGATGTAGCACCTCATCTAATGGATGAAAAGCTATATGCTGCTTATGGCGGCATCCTTAGGGTAGCTGCAGCTGTGCAAAATTACGGCAAAGTTTTATCTAGGCGTAATCTCTTTGGAAATTATAGGAAAGTGGAATGGGATTCTTGGAAAAAACTAACTGAGCCATACTTTTTTATAGATTCTGATTGGACTCCCAGCCTTTATATAGGAATCGTAGCAGTAGCTGCGTTTTTCATTTGCTTATTACAAATATGCTATAATTATATGTTTGGAAAGGATACCGCGTGTTCTTGCAGAGAAGAGATGTTGCGGAAGCAGTCTAAAATATTACCAGGAGTAAAGCGGCTGGGAGTAGCTACTAAAAGTGTTTACTACCAGGAAACTCAACGTGTTTGTCCTCCAGATCCTCGAGAAGCAATAAAGTCATCGCAGACTCCCACGAAGACACAGAGAGTTTACGATTATAACGATAATATGTTAGATGTTATCATGAGTGACGCCGAGGAAGGTGAGTACTGCAGCTCAGATTACATGAACGGATATGAAAGTCAGAAAGAAAATGATCGTTACCAAATAGAGAAGAAAGTGGCAGGTAGATCGACGAGCCCACCTAAAATAGAAACTTCAATCGAGCAATTAAAAATCAATAGAGGGCGGGTGAGTATTCGAGGTGACGGAGCAGAAATGGTGGATAAGTGGCCTTCCACTGAGGACTGCAGCTCGTCGTGCTGCGAGTCAGCGAGTAGCGGCAGCTCCACGTCGAGGCCGCGCGCGCGCCGAGGACGGGCGCGCGCTCGCGATCTTACCTGGGCGCGCCAGGTGCTGCGCTCGGAGCTCTCGCCCACACCACGTACCAGAACTGCCCTGCTAAGCGAAATAGCGATATCTCAAAAATAGAGGCACTTGGAAATGGAACCGTCAGCAATAGAATTTAAGGTGCATGTTTGCATTAAAATGTATACTTAGATATCGCTATTATGCTTAGCAGGGCAGAGAACTTCAAGAACCACTCCACGTATCGAAATTGACTCCTATTCAACATCAACGTCGCATCGATAAACCACTTTTGACCATTTACCATTTATAATAATGTATTTTTAGGAAAGTGCGTGTTTATTTAAGATGATTATTTTGTTAAGAAAGATTGTATTTTAAGATTTTAAGAAGTGGATTATGTATGAATAAAAATGCTATTGGAGCATAGGCGAAACTACCTATAAATTGGTATATTACTTGATCACAATAAAGCTTGTAGCAGCAATAGCTCAGTAGCAGTGGCATGGCATTGAGATATGGAATTTACGATTTACGTCTATAGTCAGCCTGTAACCGACTGCGGTGACCGTATGAGGTGGCCGTTCTATCAAGTCAATCATTGAAGTTGCTTGGCAAATCGGCCTACTGCGTACATACAAATACTTATCGTAGAGCCCGGGCATCTTATCGAGCACTTCGAAGTTGAAGTGACAGAGATACATGCTCGGAAGTTATGAATTCCGCAAGTAGTTATGGGTATAACCTTGCTGAGGACCCGAGAAGCCCCGCAATATGAATCATAACTAGCTCAGTCGTAACAAGTGGCTGCACATTTTGAATTTATTAAAGACTTGCTGAAGTCCTTATAATCCGGGGTTGAAATTTGGAAGTGTTCTCGCCTACAATTTCATTAATTTTGACTTGAAACATACTTCGACCAGCAATTTTGTCCTCGGGTCAGTCAATATTGAGAGTAGGCTTCACATCCTCAGATATTGATTTATGAAGAGGCCAAACGGAGCCAACATGTTTTTTCAGACAAAGGTTCCCTTAAAAAGATTTTTTTGTGCGCGTACACCTAACTAATCTTCAAAGCCATAATTAGAGATTTTTGGGCCTTCTCCTCAGAGATATCGTATTTTATGGGAATATTGTCGCTATACTTACTCAACCTCGTATCTCACTCTAATGAAAATAAAAATATTCACAGTGAAAGCAAGGTGAAATTTCCATTTATTTATTTATTATTATTTATTAAAAGAATACCTACTACTTAACTGTACCTATACGGAGTGTTTTTCAACGTGACTAACTGTATCCACCATAACTCTTAGTTGAAACCGGTTACTATAACCACGAATTTTGTTATGACGTATACTTTTGGAAATATAAACCATTTTTACTGATATTAGCTTAGTATATTTATAATGATATATCACATCAATACATTTTGTACCTTAATAACTAACATTTATATTCCAATATAATAATATTATGAATAACTTAAAGTTTACAACATAAAATCTCTTAATCTTAATTATATAATATATTGCGCATCACAGTATTCACAGTATACAGGTTGTGACAAAAATAGTTTCAATTCATTTGATTGAAAACGTTTTTTTAGTATGGAGCAGTTCGTATAAATAAATAGATTTTTCATTACATTTCTCCCATTTTTTCCTAATTAAAATAATATATCGAAAACACTAACACTATTTTTGTTACATTCTGTATTCTACAAGTCATTTTAAATTCAAATAGTAATATCAGACTGAAATCGGAAATAACTATACTCGTTACATACATACCGAATAAATAGCATATTTCTAAACTTGAGAACACAATGCATAATCATAATCACTTTGTGTGAATGTCAATATACCTAAATACTTGTTAGAGATGAATACTAATAAATATTTAACATACAGTTTACGTTCCTTTAGAATAGGAACATTTACACTACTTAACTATTTTTTATGAAGTAAGACCCGAGAAGTATTGCAATAGTATATTACTGCAGACGCGGGGAAACCAAACTTAAATAACGGGCTGCTTGTATATATTAGAATAGCAAAGGCTGCTAAGTTTGGATTCCAGGCGAAGCAAGTATAGTGCTTTTCTCAAAATTGCAAGTCAAAGATCTAAAATAAAAAACAACATAAAATACACATATCTTTTTTATCTGTATCAGGTAATCTTTTACCCGGTGACATTGTTATTAAGCTCTGTTTTTTTACGGTGAAATGCCAAGATGTTCTGTCACTTTGCAAGTTACTTCCGGTACTTTACTTTTTAATGCAGGTTACTTTCGTTACTTTGCAGTCCTAGGACTGCTAAGTAGTTATGTATGAAATGGCCCACACATCAATTTCAGTTTCCACCAGGAAGTACCATGTAGGTCCAATTTGACGTACCTAATGTCAACATTTCATTGCAAGTTTGAGAAAAATATTATAGCCGAAAAATTCTTGGCGGAAGAAGATGGCGCTATTCGGAATTCTAGGCATAAAATTATGTGTGTCGATACTCCTATCGATTCACAAACTGGGTACCTACGTACTTTGGCCGACAAGTAGATAAACTATGATTATTCCTTTAGCTTTTGGGTATTATTTTCTATGCGCTTCGCTATAAGTATAATGTATAATCTATGTAGTTATATCCCGTATATTGAGATGTCAGAAAATGTATGGTGCCGAACAGTGTCATCAATTTTCTGTTAAATTAGCGGCCTTAATATATTGCACTACTTTACTCAATTGTCTAAGCTTATACGTGTAAATATTAGGATAGGAGCTAGTATAGCAGATCTGGTTTACTAGAATACATTTAATAAATATAGGGTGCGTTAGATGCGAACTTGCAAAACTGCATATAATTTGTCAAAAGTGTAAGATGCACACCAGGCTATAGAATCTCATGAACTATGTCCTTTGCTTCTGCGTTAGGGCAATAAATTACATTTATGCCCTAACACTCAAAGATCATTTTCGTATATTCCGGTATTGGCGGGCGCTCCACTTGCGGTGCATGAACTTGACGATGTAGAGTGGCAAGCACGAGACGAGAGTTATCGTGGTCACCTTCCACCAGAAATCCCAATGTTTGATGAAATCCGCGTCTGCAATAATCAAAGTACATTCAGGTGGGCGGCCAAGGCGATGATTTCTCAGAGACAAGGACCAAGTCCGTAGTTACTATATCGTATGAGCGGAGGAATCGAAAAAAATATGTAAGTGGCTGTTCGTATACCCCCGTCTAAGGCATTGGTCTCACCGCGAGCTACTAAGCTATGAACTATAGGCTATAAACACGAACAAAAGATACGCACTCCGGTGTCCGTGTCTCTTTTATTTCCACGGGAGTGCGTATCTTTTGTTCGTGTTTATAGCCGATAGTTTATCGCTTAGTAGCTCGCGGTGAGACCAGTGCCTAATGCAATGGGATACGAGCGAGACAATAAGTATGTAGAAATGTATTATTTAGACGCCAGTCTAATGTTTGTTAACGATTTTTTACAACACTTCCGCCCAAAAATACACGGTTATCTGCGACCATAATTAATATAACATGGACGTTTAACGCCAGCTCAAAAATGCCCTCAAAACCAATTGTTCAATTGTGCCAAGATGGGCAGGACATAGCGCTTTTCTTAAATGGCGGTTTAAGTTTTTATACAATGATATTGAAATTCATTACCGTGATGTATTGAAGAGGGGGTGACACTTGTCAACTAAAATGCAGGACCGTTTTTGAAAGGCAATTTGGTATGGCGTGCTGCTTCCATGTTTGAATATTGATGAATTTGTTTGCAACGAAATAGGCAACAACACTAAGAACTTCATTGAGTTTCTTTCCAAAGAAAATCACATTATTGCGTTGTATTTAAACTGAAGCCGCTGAAGGTTTAATTTTGTAAATATGTATCTCCTTATCCACAAACATTAACTTAGCATGCCAATAAGTATTGATATTCCCTTTCCGTCTTATAAAAATATGGATAAGACCGAAACGGACAAACAATAATTATGGGCTAGCTAAGTTAGGACAAGTTTATGAATAAGGGGGTTAAAATATATACGCGACACAAATACAGGGAAACCCCGTTGATACTATTTTATAGGAACCAGACAAAAATCGCGTCTTAAGCGGGAGATACGCTTTCCGTGTGCGTGAATAAGAAACTGCATTTTCTTTTATAAAATTTGTAATTTCGCAGTGAAATGTTTGGTATGAAGTTCTTCTGTTACGTATACATATTATAAAGCTTTACTGATTCAGGTGCACAGATAAACAAACGAAATAAATGAAACAAATTATACTAAAGTTGCACAGGCGCGTGAGATGGAATCAAAAACTTTACCGGTTGCTTGGTCTGTGCAACAAAGTTACCTACCAAGGAGGAGCGATCGCTAGAATTTAATTTTTCCAATGTAATATTCAATTTTGGTAAAATTATAACATTTCTGCCTACATCTATAAATAAATAATGCCATTACGTCAATGTAACTTGGGTTGCAGATAGCGTATTAATCGTATCAACCGTGCAAAAAATAGGAACACATAACTAAACCACAGGGACCGGCATAAAATAGCGTATTATGAGGGAAATCGTATTAAGCGGGTTCCATTGCAGTTACCAAAATAGCTGTTGAAGACGAGCAGCGTAGTGGTATACATGAGCAGGCTGGCCAGCTCGGCGACCACCATGAGGCGGTGCCACGTGTCCACGGTCAGCGCCACCATTATCAGCTCCGTGAGGATGAGCGCCGTGTAGCTGATCTCCACTATGTGGATCAGTTGGTCCTCGAACAGGACTAGCGCGCCGTACATTATCACGCCGCCTGCAACGGACGACCCGACCCTCGTTAATAATAACACATATTTAATAATATAAAAAAAGATCAAGTAATAATCGCGAGCTTGGAATTGCATTTGTAGTAGTGGTACTAAAAGTAACACTCTTAACTGCAAAGACATAAGGTACACAATTTACGAAT
Organism: Thaumatotibia leucotreta; assembly: GCA_025490895.1. NCBI lineage: Eukaryota > Metazoa > Arthropoda > Insecta > Lepidoptera > Tortricidae > Thaumatotibia > Thaumatotibia leucotreta. The sequence goes on along the minus strand of JALPQI010030674.1, from coordinate 17,872 downwards.
TTGCAATTAAGTTTACTTTTAGTCAAATGATGACGCCCTAATTAATCTCCCTGTCTCAATTAGCTTCAGTGCAATATACGAGTATACTAAAGTTCATTGTGACAGCAATATGAATTCGGATGTTTCCGTGAAAAGCCGAAGATAAAGGATTTTGCACTACATCTGTAAAATGTATTATTCAAACTGTACGGTCGGCTCCAATATGTATACGATTTTAATCCTTATGCCCTTGACATACGTTCCGAAATGTATACATATTATTAGACGTGACTGTATGTCAATGCAATGTCCATAATTTTTGATTATATTTTGGATTTAATTTAAGCGATAATCACGGATATTAGTTGATCTGAACTTAAATCTTAATATCGGTTGTTCTCAATAAAGGCTTGCATGCAAACCTCTTGCCGTGCTCCCACCATTTCAATTATAAAATGTATAAACCGAGCTATCAAATACACGTTTCTGATTCAACTAGGATCGACAGGCAGTAAGTGAACTTATGACTGGTCCGCCCTGTATATGGTGTTTATTATTTACCTTGATATATAGATATTCCCGTCCAAATGTAGAAAGTCTTGTATGACAACTGTCTCCCTTTTGTCAACTGTTTGTATAGTTGGGGATGTTTGAGAGCAGTAGAGCTAGGAATGTCTTTGTCTAGAACCTGGGAAAAGAATACACCAATATTTTAGTTACATAGAAGTGTACTTTTAAATACTTTTAATCGTTAACCACCACTAGGACAAAAAAAAATCTAGAAAATTCTCCTCTGCGTTTCTACTCGTAAATGAAAATGAATTTTATTTGAAGAACAATAAGTAAATAATACATATTTGGTGGTAAGTAAATGATACAATAAAGTCATTAATAATACCATTATGGACAAAATAGCCGAGTATGCCCGCTACCACGGGTGTAACATCATGCCCGAAAAATCAAGACAATATTTAACGTAAGTTTACGCGATTAAGTACCGCTAGTTTTCTGGTCACAAACAATCTATTTAATTTTCTTACCAAACTAAATACTGGCAGCATAGTGAACAAGGTGCCGTAGCCGACCATGAGGAAGCCAGGGTAGAGCGACACCGACGAGAAGTAAAACACCACGCTGAACACCGCCTGCGTACAAATGTTAAAGATGAATTCTCGAAAATCGAGGGCTTCGAATTGAATTTGTAGTGGTGTTACTAAAAGTAACACTCTTAAGATACTCTCTCTTCATCATCAGCCTATGTTAGTCCACTGCTGGACGTAGGCCTCTCCTATTAACTATGCGTATAGACGCATTAGGAGGTAAATGCCCATAATCGCCACGCTGGGCAAGCGGATTGGCGATCGCAGTAATGTGTCTGCTATGATAACGCTGCTGCCCATCATCAATCTTTTAGAATGGTCAGTGACACTCCAATCCCTTAGTCGACTCTTACGACACCCGCAGGAGGAGTTGGGGTGGTGACAAATGTATTCTTACTGCCGTCACTACACGGCAAACTCACTCTCTCTTACGAGTATGTCTTTGCAATTATTATTATTTTTTATTTTATTTGAAATAGGCCACAGACTAGCCAAGGGCAGAGACGTGGCTTACGATGGAGTGAGTTTGCCCAGGTGCCTATTCACCCTTGACTTGAAGGTTGATGATGATTTATGATCTCGGAAATATAGACGCCGGCAGGGAATTCCACTCATTGGCAGTACGCATAAGGAAAGAAGACGCAAAGCGCTTTGTACGAACAAATGGAATATCTAACAAGTAAGGGTGGAACCCGGTCGTGCGTCTAGAATTTCGATGGTAAAATGGGGATGGCGGAATAAGTTCATGAAGCTTTTGAGCACACTCCCCGAAGTGCAATCTGTAGAACACGGACAAACTGGTAACTTTCCGCCGATGGGCTAAAGAGTGTAGCCCAGCCATCAGCTTCCTGTCACCAATCATTCTCCTGGCTCTGCGTTCTACTGAGTCTAAAGTAGCGAGTTGGTATTTAGCTGAGCCCTCCCACAGGTGGCTGTAATTAGGTTCACAGCCGCGCCAGGCTGGAGAACATGGTCGCTACCTGCATGGTGGACACGATGAGCCCGCGGTGCACGATGAACAGCGACAACGCGGCGGAGCGCATGACGGCGCGCCGGCCGTGCACGAGCAGCAGGCGCGCCAGGCTGGAGAACATGGTCGCTACCTGCATGGTGGACACGATGAGCCCGCGGTGCACGATGAACAGCGACAACGCGGCGGAGCGCATGACGGCGCGCCGGCCGTGCACGAGCAGCAGGCGCGCCAGGCTGGAGAACATGGTCGCTACCTGCATGGTGGACACGATGAGCCCGCGGTGCACGATGAACAGCGACAACGCGGCGGAGCGCATGACGGCGCGCCGGCCGTGCACGAGCAGCAGGCGCGCCAGGCTGGAGAAGGCGCGCACGCTCACGTCGCCCGCCAGCGACGCCGCGCGCCCCTCTGCGCCTTCGATGCCTACGCCTGCACATTCAACTTGTTACTCATGACTGGCTAAGGTCATCTGTTTGACCGTCTTAAGCACCGTGGTGGATAATCTTGATAAAAATTGGTAAACTTGAGAACCACACTTAGTTTTGAATTCGGAAAAAACAATGGTATCAGTATTTATACCATTGTTTTCTCCTTACCTCCGAGTATCGGAGGGAAGTTATTTTCTGCCCTCCGGCCAGCAAACGGCACTTTGCTGACCGCTGCGCTAAGCTAAGTTGCCGCCTGCCAGCTCAGTGGGGCAGAAAAATAGTATACACACCTCGGCCGTTATATATAGGCCGTTATGTATATAATGGGAAAGCCTCGGATCACATGTTTGTCGGACTCGGTTTTGCCTCGGCCTACAATTACACATCGTCGTCGTCTGAGACATTTCCCACTTACACGGCCTTGGCATGTAATCTACTATAAACCTTTACTATAGTCTATTTCACATGACGAACATAGCAGGGCTGGCATGTAATTAATTCAACTTTATAATGCTTTTCGTCTCTGTCATGTGGCATAATCAAAAATTATGGGGGTGTTGAATGGAGACAATCTTCATGAAAAAAATAATAATTGTATCCGTATTAAATTGGAAAAGAAATATGAATATAAAAAGTATCTACCAAGGAAGCCTAGTATTTAATTGACAACATTTCATATTTTTTAGTCCTAGTTTTTATTGTCTGTTTTGAAAGAACTTAATATTAAAACTTAATATTAAAAGATACACGTATTTTTTTATTTTTTAAAATAATTGCTATTTTAGTGCGAAAATCCCTGTTTATTACTACTTCGAGCAAAAAGAGCGTAAGTCACAAACGTAAAAAATCAGCCAAATGACGTCACAAGTGATGTTTCATACACGTAAGAAAATGACGAAAAAACGGTAACAAGTGTCAAATGTCACTGCCAAACACAAGTGACATTCCAACCACAAGATTTTTTGGTTATAGTGGCAGCTCTGAATCAGCTATGTGACGTCACTTCCCATTTAAACTATTTTTAAGATTTTTAACAAAAATATTGCGATTTTTGTGATCTACATGCGTATATCTCCAATTGTTTGCCTGAACCACAGGGTTTACACTAGATCAGGCACATGTAACCTTTGTTCTTTTAATAAGTTTAGTCGATAAGTTATATCATTGTATTTGTAATGAGTTTTAATAAAAAAAAAAAATTATTTATTTTTTTTTTATCTCGAAATGGTTTTCGATTTAGGGACATCGAAAATTTTGAAACATTGTCAATTATCCCCCGTAAGTATTACAGTACCGATGTCCGCCTCCTGTATCATGGCGACGTCGTTCCCGCCGTCGCCCGCGGCGGCCACGACGCGGCCGCGCGCGCGCAGCAGCGCCGCCACGCGCGCCTTCTGCGTCGGCGAGCAGCGCGCCACCACCACGCCGCACAAGCACAACACAATTATCCCACAAGTATTACAGTACCGATGTCCGCCTCCTGTATCATGGCGACGTCGTTCCCGCCGTCGCCCGCGGCGGCCACGACGCGGCCGCGCGCGCGCAGCAGCGCCGCCACGCGCGCCTTCTGCGTCGGCGAGCAGCGCGCCACCACCACGCCGCACAAGCACAACACAATTATCCCACAAGTATTACAGTACCGATGTCCGCCTCCTGTATCATGGCGACGTCGTTCCCGCCGTCGCCCGCGGCGGCCACGACGCGGCCGCGCGCGCGCAGCAGCGCCGCCACGCGCGCCTTCTGCGTCGGCGAGCAGCGCGCCACCACCACGCCGGCGCACGAGCACAACACAATTATCCCACAAGTATTACAGTACCGATGTCCGCCTCCTGTATCATGGCGACGTCGTTCCCGCCGTCGCCCGCGGCGGCCACGACGCGGCCGCGCGCGCGCAGCAGCGCCGCCACGCGCGCCTTCTGCGTCGGCGAGCAGCGCGCCACCACCACGCCGGCGCACAAGCACAACACCTCCACTGTCTCGTCCTCGTAGCATTGCAGGCATAGCTGCGGCATGATATTTATATTGGTTAGGGCTCGTCCAATTTGAGGAATGCCTTTTCAAAAGGACTTATTTCCACTTTCAACTTTGTTTAAACTATGAATATAGATTATAAATTTTAGATGTCATATACCAAAGAAAAACGACCAAGATCACCTATGTCCGAGGTGGGGATCGAACCCACGTACTCAGATTTCGCGGCTGATGCCTGTACCCCTCGGCCACTCGGTCTTAGCAACCACCGGTCTAATTTCTCGGGAATTTCTTATAGAATGGTCAAAGGCGCCTAGCCTTGTAAGGGATTGCATATACCCGAGAAATTTGACCAATGGTTGCTAAGACCGAGTGGCCGAGGGGTACAGGCATAAGCCGCGAAAGCTGAGTACGTGGGTTCGATCCCCACCTCGGACATAGGTGATCTTGGTCGTTTTTCTTTGGTATATGACATCTAATATTTATAATTTATATAGTATTAAGTAGTGTGACTACTGGAGAAAAATTAAAAGTACAAATCAAAATATTTAGTTAATAAATAATTTGATTTGTGTTTTCGCAATATGTTCAATGAATATAGTTTTGCTAAACTTAGAAAAATACATATATGTATCTCTTCCTGTCCTCTAAAATGTTAAAATTTAACGGTCCGTATCAAAAAGGCCCATTTTTCCATTATAGTAAGAGAAAGACGCGAGCTTTTAGAAGCGTATATTTTATTATGATAACTTATTATCATATGTCGCACTCCAGCGGGCAGTTTGGTGGCATGTCAAAATGATAGATAAGGTTCACAAATACATCAATTCATTTTCAAATAAGCAGAAGTATTTGTACTTAGTATTTGGTACCTAGTATTTATAATTTACAATTCTAAATATATTAGAAACTAAGGTAGTACGTTAGTAACGTATTATTTTTTAGTATTCATTCAATTTTAAATAAAAATACAATTGACTAGTATGTAAAATATTTAATTTATTAATGCGAATATATTATTAATATTTTTTCTAAATTGCCGGCGGTCAACGGTCAATGAAGTGTGTTTTGGTCAACATTATTTGTAGTCTCACCCTCTTCGTTTTGAATTAGACTATTTATCATTTTCAGTGTCGATTCCCGGGATTCGATTTTAAGACAATTTGTAATTTCAAATATACCTACTTGTTTTCCTTTAGGGTGCAGGCGTACTTTTGACAATTTGTTCATAGTCTTATTTATTACATTAAAGGAAGACTGCATTGGCAAATTCGAATTTTGCAAAAATTGTATGTTATTTTTTATCTCGGAGAAATGTGTAATTGTGTATGAATAAACTTCACTTCCTTTTCTACGCAGGCTATAGCGAATACACGTTTTGCTTCTTTTCAATGAATTCAAATAAACTGTTACATATTAGTATATGTAACAGTTTATTTGAATACATTTTAATACTCGTAAGTTAAGATTTTTTTTGTAAACCTTACGTTGCCACGAAACTGCCCGCTAGAGTGCGACGTATGCTTATTATAAATAAAGCGGAGTTGGCTCATGTTTGGTACCGTTTCATGTTCATTGCGAAATGTTAGTATACAACTTACATGCGGAGCTATTAATGGAGCGTTAGCCGACTAGGGGATTGAAGTGTCACTGACCATTCTTTCATAGAAGATTGATGATGGGCAGCAGCGTCATCATAGTGGATACATTACTGCGATCACCAATCCGCTTTCCCAGTGTGGTGATTATGGGAATGTGCCTCCTAATGCATTTGTACGCATAGTTAATGGGAGAGGCCTACGTCTAGCAGTGAACTGAGATAGACTGGTGATGATCAGGGCCCGTAATTTTCATGCCGATGACATCAATTCGACGTCACGCTCCATTTAGGGTGATCCGAAATAGTTTTAGTGTTCATTATTAATCATTAGTCGTCAATCATTTTAATCATGTACAAATATCTTCAAAAGTTGTATATTCACTCGTGAAATAAATAATTCCTACTTGATACGTGCTGTACGTTAAAGAGGAATTCTGTTTTCTACGTAATTATTGAAATATGTTAACAATATCATTTAAAAAATGTATGTATAAAAACAAATCAAATAGTTTTATTTATGTTTCACGTATCAAGTAGGTGTTATTTATTTCACGTGCAAATATACTACTTTTGAAGTTATTTGTACATGATTAAAATGATTGACGACTAATGATTAATAATATAAATAAATGGAGCGTGACGTCAAATTGATGTCATCGGCATGAAAATTACGGGTTCTGGTGATGATTAATGAGTCGCAGTGGAAGGCGGGTATAATGACCTCGAGCGTATCCCCCTCGATGATGAGGTCCCGGCCCGAGTCGGCCTGCAGCCGTCGCAGCAGCTCGTGCGCATCGCCGCGCGACTTGCACTCGGGCGCGGGGTACCACGGCCCGTCGCCGCCGAGGTGAAGCGAGCGCGCAATGCACAGCGCCGTCTCTAGCTTGTCGCCCGTTAACATCCAGATCTGCACACACATATTTCCGTTAAAACTTCCTGAGAGTTTTCCCAATAGTGACAAACATTGTATTGTGCATCGAAGGATCGCACCGATCCGAGACGTCTAAGCCCAGTGAAATTACTGTAAGCATTTGTTTATCTCGTTACAATTATAACGACTAGTAGACATATTCAACTGCTATACATAATAAAACACTTTGCGATTCATCAATTTCAAAATTCGTTGATACTTCATCATTTCTTCATCCATTTAAATTTGTATACTATTGGAAGCGTAGATAATATATAGTTAAGTTAAGGAATTGCAACAATGTATTCATGGGTGACTGCTTGTTCCAAAACTAAATAAAAAAATACGTTACTAACTTAATGATGGTGTGCATAACGCAGCGGTCATAATGTAACCTTGATAAAATTTTACTCGTACGTCCAATTTAGGACGGCTCATATAGATAGTATTCTCTCTGGTCGCGATGACCAATCACGCTGAGACTGACCTACAGATGTGTAGACGGAAACTTTCCAGATTTCTGAAATTTTCACGTAGGAAAACTTCGGAAACTTTCCATATTTTTTATGGACATTTGTATGGAAGGAAACTTTCCATTTCATAACTTTAAATTCCCTTTATATTTCGTGAAAGTTTCATGAATTTTTCAAGAAATTTAAGTTTTTTTTGGGAAGAGCAATTTGCACATCTCTAGACTGACCCCAGTTATCATACGAAATACGTTGGAATAGGTGAGTGTGTACCGCGGCACTTGGACAAGGCCGCGATGGTCTTCTCTGTGCGGTTGGTCACGTTGATTCGAGCCCCTATACTATATCCCACTCTACTGGATACGTTGGGATAACTGAGTGTAAGTGTTGACTTTAATACACACGCTGCTGCTTGGACATGGCCGCAATGGTTAATTCTGCGAGTTCAAATACAAATACAAATAATTTATTCGTGGCAAATATAACAAGCATAACAGGACAAGACAAAACAGACAGATTCAGCACTTAATATTATACCACGAAATGGACTCTCCTCAGCATAATGTCGACCCGAAAGCCAACGCTGATCTTCCGGCGAGCCCATTTTTTGGCCACGACCGCAGCGTGTGAACACGGCCTAACAATTCGCGCCTAATGGAGGACGCAACACACAAATAAATAAATAATGACGCAACATTGACAAGGCCATGTGTCACATCATCAGTTCGTCACGCTTAGACGGACCATATTCACTATGTTGGGATCGGTAAGTGTGAGTGGTGACCTTGATGCCGGCGGCGCGCAGCTTGGCCATGGTCTCGGGCACGTGGTCCGCCAGCCGGTCCTCGACGCCCGTCAGCCCCGACAGCTGCCCGCACTGCACGCTGAGACGGACCACAGTATCCACTACGGGATAGGTGAGTGTGAGTGACCTTGATGCCGGCGGCGCGCAGCTTGGCCATGGTCTCGGGCACGTGGTCCGCCAGCCGGTCCTCGACGCCCGTCAGCCCCGACAGCTGCCCGCACTGCACGCTGAGACGGACCACAGTATCCACTACGGGATAGGTGAGTGTGAGTGACCTTGATGCCGGCGGCGCGCAGCTTGGCCATGGTCTCGGGCACGTGGTCCGCCAGCCGGTCCTCGACGCCCGTCAGCCCCGACAGCTGCCCGCACTGCACGCTGAGACGGACCACAGTATCCACTACGGGATAGGTGAGTGTGAGTGACCTTGATGCCGGCGGCGCGCAGCTTGGCCATGGTCTCGGGCACGTGGTCCGCCAGCCGGTCCTCGACGCCCGTCAGCCCCGACAGCTGCCCGCACTGCACGCTGAGACGGACCACAGTATCCACTACGGGATAGGTGAGTGTGAGTGACCTTGATGCCGGCGGCGCGCAGCTTGGCCATGGTCTCGGGCACGTGGTCCGCCAGCCGGTCCTCGACGCCCGTCAGCCCCAACAGCTGCCCGCACTGCACGCTGAGACGGACCACAGTATCCACTACGGGATAGGTGAGTGTGAGTGACCTTGATGCCGGCGGCGCGCAGCTTGGCCATGGTCTCGGGCACGTGGTCCGCCAGCCGGTCCTCGACGCCCGTCAGCCCCAACAGCTGCCCGCACTGCACGCTGAGACGGACCACAGTATCCACTACGGGATAGGTGAGTGTGAGTGACCTTGATGCCGGCGGCGCGCAGCTTGGCCATGGTCTCGGGCACGTGGTCCGCCAGCCGGTCCTCGACGCCCGTCAGCCCCAACAGCTGCAGCCCGCACTGCAGCTTGGACATGGCCGCGATGGTCTTCTCGGTGCGGTTGGTCAGGCTGAGCCGGGCCTCTTTGTATTCACTCTAAGGAAAACGGTGTCGTGGAAATTTTATGTTTGTTTAGTCGGAGCACTGGATGTTATTTCTGTTGTAGGAGCATTCCATGAAAACATCTACTTTTTGTCGCTTACGTGTCGCTATGGTAGCTACCCTAATAAAATATGCTAACTGCTAGGAAACACTGTCAATCTTAAAGCCTTGATATGTTATTATTATACTGTAACTCGGCTTACTAATTTAATTTTTCAAAAGTATTGAAAAGACAGTGTCGCTTACGACACGTTTTCATGGAATGCTCCTGTATAACTTTAAAATTTTTTGGGACATTTCTTAGGTTTAAAGAATCTTTATTTGTTCTCATAAGAATTTCACAATTAACTTAAAATGAGAAACTTACATAATAACATGCAGCATTTAACGATAAGAGCGCCTTACATATTAATATTTACATATTCTTTTATTTCTTTTCTCTTCTTTATTATCGAATTAAGATCGAATCAGCTCGTCGATTCGAATGAGCCCAAGCAATTCATGAAGAATCAGGTTTCGGGATTCTTTTTGAAATGTCTCTTTCACAGATACGTCACCAGACTGGAGCGAATTTGGATGTTTCCGTACAAATACAAAAGGAATGTTCACTACGCCTGTAGATATTATATTCATGAGAGCTTCTTTAATGGGACACATAGTAGTTCGCCAGTTGACAAATAAAACTCACTAAGTAGTAAATACCTACTTGAAATAAAGCTCGTATCTCAGATCTGATTCAGTTGGTACTGACATACGAGGCTGCTAACTACACAGTGACAGTTTTTAGTGTGTTCTAGTTGTCAGCTGACGAGTTGTACTTACAGCAACACTTGCCCTTGAAGTGGGCTTTATGTTTATGTGTGTAAAGATGAGAAAGTACAGTTGACTGCATGAATGTTTACCTCAAATTCCAAATACTCGTTTTTGGTTAGAATCTTCTTGGCCACTACCATAGTCCTAAGGCCTTCGGCGGCCAGCCGCTTACTCTCGTCGTTCAGCCACGGCGAGTCCAGCAACGGCGCGAGCGCCACGTCGGCGCCTTTCACGTAGTACGTTATTTCCCCTGACAATTCCTCCTGTTTACATATTAACATTTTTTATTCCCATCTTGACTGTAACATAGGCAGTAATCACTAATTTCTCATCACACACAGAAATAAGCGTGTTATTGATTTCATGCGTCGCGTTACGTATTTTTTTTTGTTCGCAAGTGTGATGAAAAGCAATGGATGCATCACGGCCGGTAAGCGGATTACAAACTCGACTTTTGGTGTTGTTTTTAGTTTAAGATGTATTTTAATTTAAGTTTACCTTTTTACACCAAATAAATGAATTCTATTCTATTCTATTCATTAAAAGCCTTCCGCCTAGCGTCGGGCTTCTAATAGACTCTGGTTAGTAATACCGTTCACACTTGCCTAGATGCACAATCTACTATAATTACCTTAACTTAAGCCTCAGTGGGTAATTAGTTAATTACCCAGAATTTTGACCTAGCATCAGGTTTCAAATGTCGTTTTAACATTTGCTCATGGTCATTTAGTCAATATTCATGTATACCTCTATAACAACCGCTGCGGTTAGTATGTATTGTTACTGACTAGTCAGGGGGCTGGGGCTGCAATTCAGTTCACGTTTGATTAATAAACGAACCTGCACAATTATTCCCATCATCTTGCTTTCACTGGTAAAATGGAAAATTTGCAGTATTGAGAACTGCATAATCTTGTTGGTGGCTCGTAATTTCAATGAGATACTGCTAAAATCTCTTCGATATAAGGATACACCCATCTGAAACATATTGTTGCACTGCTTAGTCTACAGCCTATTTATCGTTAGTAAACAACTTTCGAACCTCCAAATACAAATTTTAATTCTAAAACTGCCATAATACCAAGATACTCGATTCCGTATTTTAGTCAAAAGCCAAATTTTCCATAGGTTTGCTTTATTTTTTTATCAACAAAATAGCAGTTTACAAGAGAAAATATTCACTTTTAGGTTAGAAAGTTTTTTACTAGATACAACAACTGACCAAAGTTATGCAAAAAACGACCAACTTCGACTTTTTGATAATGCAGAGATCGACCAAATGCAATATTATGTTAAAGTTTAAGTCAGACTGTCAAAAAATTGTATGTAGTTGATCGCTTTCTGCAAGACTATGGTCTAATAAACTAAAAATAAATGGTCCTTATCTAGGGGGACAATCGTCGACAAAGTTGAAATAATAGACTTACAAAACATGAATAATAATTTAGAAGGAAAGGAATGAATCTCACATGAGTGTTCTTGGTAATGTTGTATGTACAGTCGCCATACATATCGGAGCGGCCAGGGTGCCCACAAATATCTGATCAAGCCTCTATTGTCACGGCGTTAGAGTACGTCATGTTCATACATTTTTGAGGACTGTGGCCGCTCGGCGACTGAATAGCTGTGTTGTTCGTAGCACATAGCGTTGAAAATGTCGGAAAAAAACAAATGTTTTTTTCGGGAATACTCGTTTTTTTTCTGGTTTTTACAGAAATAATCAATGTCACTGTCACTCCTTTCCATCTATTTCAATTGACTTTTCCTCGATGACTTCGCGTTCTCCTGGTATAAGTGAAAATTAGACTTCACATTGGTTTAGCGTTGATAATTAAAGTGGAAACTCATTTTTTTTTAAATCTGGAATAAAACGATTTGTTTGGAATGAAACGGGATTTAATCCGGAAATAGTCAACGCTAGTGGCACTCACCTCGTCAGTCCACTTGACGAGCGCCACCTCGTCGGGGCTGGAGGCCTGGTAGTCGCATAGCTCCTGCTGCGGCACGGCGCCGCCACGGCTCTCCGACATCACGGAACTGCCCATGTCTGAACAACACCACCACTGTATACAGGTTGGAACGGAAAATTGATCCTTCCCCCTACCGACAAAGTCTACCAACCATTACGATGAACTTTCAGTATAATACCAACATCGAAATACATTAACAAAAATTTAGCCCCTAATACCCCTACTTAAAGTTCATCGTACTGGTTGGTAGACTCGGTCGGTAGCGGAAAGGATCGTCGCCCCGTTCCACTCTGTATACGGTGACCAATAAATAAAAGCGCATTCCCGTTGCCTGTGAGGTTTTGGGGATAGCCCACCTAGAATGTTTTTGGAAGTTCCAGATAGGTGGATAAAATTTTGTAATCACCTAAAATAAATTGGTAACAGCCTTGAGACGATATTTCGTTAACATAATCAGAGCAACGAAGCCGTATCATTTGTCATTACACAACTAATTATGAACATTGACACGCGAGTTAGGAAATGCCACCAGCATCCTCGGTACAATGCCACAAGGGCCAATCTTAGATATAGGTTAGGTTAAGTAGATTAGGTACATAAATTGTAGTTTTGAAAATAAATATAAAAAAAAATATTTTTTTTTCTCTATATATTATATAGTATTAGTTACCGGAGTGCGCCTCGTCGGCGCGCTGGTCGTCCGGCTCGTACACCGGCGTGACGTTGTGGCACAGCGCCAGCGCCAGCACGACGCGCCACACCTGCGGCGGCGTCGGCGCCAGCGCGGCGCCCGCTCCCGTCGGCGACACCGGCGCCGCCTGCGGCTCGCTCGTCAGATATATAGTATTAGTTACCGGAGTGCGCCTCGTCGGCGCGCTGGTCGTCCGGCTCGTACACCGGCGTGACGTTGTGGCACAGCGCCAGCGCCAGCACGACGCGCCACACCTGCGGCGGCGTCGGCGCCAGAGCGTCGCCCGCTCCCGTCGGCGACACCGGCGCCGCCTGCGGCTCGCTCGTCAGATATATAGTATTAGTTACCGGAGTGCGCCTCGTCGGCGCGCTGGTCGTCCGGCTCGTACACCGGCGTGACGTTGTGGCACAGCGCCAGCGCCAGCACGACGCGCCACACCTGCGGCGGCGTCGGCGCCAGCGCGGCGCCCGCTCCCGTCGGCGACACCGGCGCCGCCTGCGGCTCGCTCGTCAGATATATAGTATTAGTTACCGGAGTGCGCCTCGTCGGCGCGCTGGTCGTCCGGCTCGTACACCGGCGTGACGTTGTGGCACAGCGCCAGCGCCAGCACGACGCGCCACACCTGCGGCGGCGTCGGCGCCAGAGCGTCGCCCGCTCCCGTCGGCGACACCGGCGCCGCCTGCGGCTCGCTCGTCAGATATATAGTATTAGTTACCGGAGTGCGCCTCGTCGGCGCGCTGGTCGTCCGGCTCGTACACCGGCGTGACGTTGTGGCACAGCGCCAGCGCCAGCACGACGCGCCACACCTGCGGCGGCGTCGGCGCCAGAGCGTCGCCCGCTCCCGTCGGCGACACCGGCGCCGCCTGCGGCTCGCTCGTCAGATATATAGTATTAGTTACCGGAGTGCGCCTCGTCGGCGCGCTGGTCGTCCGGCTCGTACACCGGCGTGACGTTGTGGCACAGCGCCAGCGCCAGCACGACGCGCCACACCTGCGGCGGCGTCGGCGCCAGAGCGTCGCCCGCTCCCGTCGGCGACACCGGCGCCGCCTGCGGCTCGCTCGTCAGATATATAGTATTAGTTACCGGAGTGCGCCTCGTCGGCGCGCTGGTCGTCCGGCTCGTACACCGGCGTGACGTTGTGGCACAGCGCCAGCGCCAGCACGACGCGCCACACCTGCGGCGGCGTCGGCGCCAGAGCGTCGCCCGCTCCCGTCGGCGACACCGGCGCCGCCTGCGGCTCGCTCGTCAGATATATAGTATTAGTTACCGGAGTGCGCCTCGTCGGCGCGCTGGTCGTCCGGCTCGTACACCGGCGTGACGTTGTGGCACAGCGCCAGCGCCAGCACGACGCGCCACACCTGCGGCGGCGTCGGCGCCAGAGCGTCGCCCGCTCCCGTCGGCGACACCGGCGCCGCCTGCGGCTCGCTCGTCAGATATATAGTATTAGTTACCGGAGTGCGCCTCGTCGGCGCGCTGGTCGTCCGGCTCGTACACCGGCGTGACGTTGTGGCACAGCGCCAGCGCCAGCACGACGCGCCACACCTGCGGCGGCGTCGGCGCCAGAGCGTCGCCCGCTCCCGTCGGCGACACCGGCGCCGCCTGCGGCTCGCTCGTCAGATATATAGTATTAGTTACCGGAGTGCGCCTCGTCGGCGCGCTGGTCGTCCGGCTCGTACACCGGCGTGACGTTGTGGCACAGCGCCAGCGCCAGCACGACGCGCCACACCTGCGGCGGCGTCGGCGCCAGAGCGTCGCCCGCTCCCGTCGGCGACACCGGCGCCGACTGCGGCTTGCTCGTCAGGTATTGTGTCAGCAAGCCTTCCACCTGGTACACGCAACACAAAATGCTTGTTTCCAATTGTATTCCAAACATGCAATGAAATGTTGTAGTTAAGTGCCAAAAAACTGGCCGGGAAGTAGCTCGTTGCCGGCCTAGGCCGGCAAGTACCTCTTTTTTAATTTTCATTTGACATAGGGTTGTAACCTGGCATCTTGGCTTTTAGCCAATAATTATCTGTAAGTAATATTAGTATAAAAAAAATGATTGGCAAATTTTTGCAGTAATAATTAGGTATTTAAATTATATAATTTAAAATAAATGTATAATAACTACTCAAAATAATATTTAAAAAGCAGTATTATACGGCGCGATCCGTCGGCCCCGATCACTGCATGCGATTAATTGGACCCAACCGACCGCGTCGTCTAATACCGCTTTTTTAAATAAAAAATTTGCAACTTTCAAACAGGTCAATCTTAAAAAAAAATGAGGTGTCGGTGTCGTATTTGACTTTTGTTGTATTTCAATGACTTAGTTATGTAGTTGACTTATAATTTCTTAGAAAGAAGATACATTTTTTTGTTTCATTTCATTGCATGTTTGAGAAAAGCATTATATACCGAATACTATCCGGCCTCGCTTCGCTCGGCCGTCTACATATATTCGGCCGGCAACCAGTCACTTCCCGGCCTCGTTAGTAATGTACTATTATTATTAGAGACATTTACAGCTTAAGACCTACACAAACGATATCTAAATAAAAATAGTATAAGTTTTTTTTTTCAAAACAACCGGGTTCGATTCCCTAGTTGGGTACAGTTTTTTTTTTTTCAAATGTATGAATGAAGTTTTTCTTTTTATCAAAATCGGTGACATAATTCCTAAGAACAAATCTTCGTATGCCTTATAGTTTCAGACTTTTCCATACTGACCGATCCGAATGGGCCACCCTGTATATTTATACACGGGATCTTATACGTAAAATCATAACAAAAGTCTGATTTAATGAGATCCCCTTATTCATAATCGTTTCCTAACTTAGCAAGCCGCTAAGTATTGTTTGTCCCTTTCGATCTTATAGACATCAGACCGAAAGGGGCCACCAATACTTAGCGGCTTGCTAAGTTTTAACATTCGTACAGTGTCACCATTTCTGACCAGCGGTAGGTTTACTATGGGAAAAACAATAATATTGCAATTTTAACGAGGAAATATTGCGTTGTTCTGGAATGAATGTCGTACAAATTATTTTCAGTACAAAGTTTAGAATCTAATCGAAACATTATTTTTTTCAATTTTGGTACAAATAAGTCAAATAACGAAACGAATCTACAACACTACTACTTCCTGGTCCAATTTGGCGTACGTAGTGTCAACTTTTCGTTGCAAGTTTGTGAATCATCATCATCATCATCAGCCATCATAGTCCACTGCTGGACGTAGGCCTCTCCTATTAACTATGCGCAAGGACGCATTAGGACGGGAAATGCCCATAATCGCCACGCTGGGCAAGCGGATTGGCGATCGAGTTTGTGAATAGTACATTACTATAGAGACCGGGACGAAAGGGGTTGCCAGCCGAAGACATATGGACGGATAGGTCTGAGGCGGGCAACCCCATATTTCCGGCCAAACATGCAATAAAATAAACAACAATAACATAAATGCATAGTACTGTACAGTGGCAGAAGGTTGTGATTAAAAAAGAGCACTTTGCCGGCCTAGGATTTCAAGATTTGTATTAAATTTAAACCTTTCATGAACTTAATAAAGTCGTATTGTATTTGTTTGATTGACTTTACAAACAAACGGAACTCACCACTATTCCTTACGTAGCAAGGTTCAAAATAAGATTGAATAGTAATTTATGCAACTGTACGTAATGCCTGATTTGTGATTACGTATAGTTGCATACACTACTTTATCTACACACATATCATAAGTGCTCTAAGATGCGTTCAGAAACAAAGCCTTCTCATACTTGGCTCTCGACTTTTGCGGGCAACAGTTTGTTAGTTGCGATCATAGCTGCATTGAGTATGTCCGGCGGAGGGCTCATATCGTTATCCGAGTCACTGCCACTCATTATCAAGTAATTATCAGTATTATTACAAAGTATTCACAATTTTTCACTTGTAGTAGTAAGCCAACAAACAAAAGACAGCTCGGAATGGCAGCCATTTGAATCTCTGTATTTTTTTTTAAATCATAGACAATCGAGTGATGTCCCTATTCTTGTGTCACTGGATATGAAAATATCGTCCGATTGTACTAAAAAACATACTGAATTAACTTTTTGTGTCGATGACTGGCTGAATATCTATAGATACCAGAATAGACACCCCACTTGAATCTGACAGCTGTTCCAAATTTAAAACTCATAACCTCCGGAAAAATCGCATATAATGTTAACTTTATGTATGTGCCAAGTTCTGATGGACACATTACTGCGATCGCCAATCCGCTTGCCCAGCGTGGCGATTATGGGCATTTACTTCCTATTTCCTAATGCGTTTATACGCATAGTTAATAGGAGAGGCCTACGTTCAGCAGTGGACTATTATAGGCTGATGATGATGATGATGAAGTTTGATGGTGGGTAATGCGGGTCATTGTCTATTGTTTCTGACCGCATTTTAGAGCACTTAACGATATTTGTGTAGATAAAGAAAATAGTATGGTGGGCCTTACGAGATTAAAATAGATGGAATGTGGCAAACTCAATACATTTTTAACTTTAAATTTGGGCAGAAATCCGCCATTAATATTTTTCCCTTTCCTCATGAGCACATTGTATTGCGTTGCACCCACCTCAAAGAATTGATTGTTGTCATACAAAGCATTTCCTAAATGCAGCTTCTGGAACGCCATCTCGTTTTTGGTGAGTGTTCCAGTTTTGTCAGCTAGGAGATACTGTATTCTTCCCAATTCCTCCGGTATGGTTGTCGACCGCATCACAGTACCTTCTATTTTCTTATCTCTCTGAATGGTCCAGGAGTAGAAAGCTTTGCCCATATCCAAGTTTACCCTTAAACTACAATGAAATAAGATTATTAGTGTTATACAGTCGTAAATTACCAACATACGACATAATATGTTTATTAACATTTTGGAGATTGATCACTTACCTAATAGGAATGATGTATGAAAACAGTAGCTCGAATCTAAACAGAAATCCATACCAAGGTCCATTGAAACCTTTCAGTGCAATCATTAGGAAGGAAGTGAGGAGTGTGGCTGCGAAGAGGAGCTTGGTAAGGTTATTGACCTGCAGCTCGAGGCGTCCGACTTTGGATCGGGGAGTCGAATTGTTCATCACACTACGCGTTTGACTACTA